>CM048755.1:386942422-387542422 GCA_026315105.1 Locusta migratoria
CTAAAACTCAGAAACAGCTTCTGAATCTTCTATTTTGTTTCGTTCGCTTTAATACCGGAATGGTTTATAAGGGAAAAATAGGGAAAACACAAAGAAATAGCTGTAATATATAAAAAAAATAGAATTGTATAAGGTGTCATCACCATTTCGAATTAAATTCGTATGTTATGCGCTGCCCTACTCTTCATCCAACAGCGATAAAACTTTGCACACTTGAGCTTGAAAAGAAGAGGAACGACTGTGTCTACATAATAATTCACACGGTGCTTGACGGAGGATACAACTTGGACACTAATCTACTGTTTTATTCCCATCTCGATACAAAACTTTTTCAGGAGAAATGTAGGAACATGGGAGGCAATACTCACTTTACGTCTTAACTTAGCAGATAGATTAACGAAAGGCAAACCCATATTTGTAGCTTTTTTATATTTGGAGAAAGCTTTTGACAATGTTGATTGGAATACACTCTTTCAAATTCTGAAATCAACAGGAATAAAATGTAGGGAACGAAAGATTACTTACAACTTGTACAAAAACCAGATAGCAGTTAGCAGAGTTGAAGGGCACGAAAGGGATGCAGTGGTTGGGAAGAGAGTAAGACAGGGTTGTAGCCTTTCTCCAATGCTATTAATTTTGTACACTGAGAAAGCTATAAAGGAAAGCAAGGAGAAATTTGAAGAAGAAATTGCCGGCCGCGGTGGCCGAGGTGACTGAGGCGCTCCAGTCACGGTCAGCACGGCCACTACGGTCGGGGGCTCGAATCCCCTCTCGGGCATGGATATTTGTGCCGTCCTAGTTCGTAAGTAGTTCATAAGTAGTTTGTAAGTTTAGGGACTGCTGACCCCGTAGGTAAGTCCCATAAGCTTAACAAACATTTGAACATTTTGAAGAAGAAATTCAAGTTTAGCGTGAAGAAGTAAAAACATTGCGTTTTGTCGACGACACTATAATTTTGTCAGAGACAGCAAAGGCCCTGGAAGAGCAGTTGAACGGAATGGACAGTGTGTTGAAAGCTGCATATAAGATGAACATTAACAAGAGCAAAACATGGGTAATGGCGAGCAGTCTAAGAAAATCAGGCGATGGTGAAGGAATTAGATTAGGTAAAGAAACAATAAATGTGATATATGAGTTCTGATACTTGGGCAGTAAAATAATATATGATGGTAGCAGTACAGAGAATATAAAATGCAAAATGGCTATAGGAAGAAAAGCGTTTTTGAAAAAGAGATATTTGTTAACATCGAATATTAATTGCGTTTTTGAAAAAGAGATATTTGTTACCATCGAATATTAATTTAAGCGTAAGGAAGTCCATTCTGAAAGCATTGGTGTGGAGTGTTGTATAGGAGTGAATCATGGTCGATAAACAGTGCATACAAAAGGAGGATTGAGGCTTTTGAAATGTGGTGCTACAGAAGAATGCTGAAGATTATGTGGGTTGATCGTGTAACTAATAAAGTGATAATGAGCAGGATGGGGGATAAATAGAATTTCTGGCATACCTTGACTAAAAGTCGGGATCGATTGGTAGGACACATTCTTTGACATCAAGGAATCATGAATTTAGCGTTAGATGGAGTGTATGGGGTAAAGGAGACCAAGAGATGAATACAGGAAGCAAATTCAAATGGATATAGATTACCATTATTATTAGGAGATGAAGAGGCTTGCTCAGGGTAGAGTATGGTCGAGAGCTGCATCAAACCAGTTTCCAGACTGAAGACCACAACAAGAACAACAACGATGAAAGTTTACACTCTTTACCTATAAAAGAAGAGAAACATCGCTGCCTACATAAGATTTCGCATTGTGCATGGCGGAGGGTATATTACTCCATACGTTTCACACCGTTTAACTGATAACCATGAATATGACAGGTATTTTTTATTGTTATTTCATTCCCTCCGCCTCATATGGCTGGGAGCGGGATGTCAGCAGTACAATCTCCTGCTTTTCAGCCAAGAGTGACAATACTGGGTGATCAAAAAGTCAGTATAAATTTGAAAACTTAGTAAATCACGGATTAATGTAGATAGAGGGGTAAAAATGGAGACACATGCTTGGAATGACATGGGGTTTTATTATCACAAATAATAATAATAATAAGTTCAAAAAATGTCCGACAGATGGAATTTCATCTGATGAGAAAAGCAATAATTAGCATAGCAAATTAAGACAAAGCAAAGATGATGTTCTTCACAGGAAGTGCTCAATATGTTCACCATCATTCCTCATCAATAGCTGTAGCCAAGGAATAATGTTGTGAACAGCACTGTAAAGCATGTCCGGAGTTATGGTGAGGCACTGACGTCGGATGTTGTCTTTCAGCATCCCTAGAGATGTCGGTCGATCACGATACACTTGCGACTTCAGGTAATCACAAAGCCAATAATCGCACAGACTGAGGTCTGGGGATCTGGGAGGCCAAGCATGACGAAAGTGGCGGCTGAGCACATGATCATCACCAAAAGACGCGCGCGAGAGATCTTTCACGCGTCTAGCAATATGGGTGGAGCGCCATCCTGCATAAAAATCGTACGTTCCAGCAGGTGTTTATCAGCCAGGCTGGGGATGATGCGATTCTGTAACATGTCGGCGTACCTCTCACCCGTCACGGTAGCCGTTACACAACCAGAATCACAGAGTTCCTCGAAGAAAAAAGGTCCGACACCGGCAGATGTGGTTCTAATAAAACTCCATGTCATTCCAAGCATGTGTGTCAATTTTTACCTCTCTATCTAAATTATTCCGTGATTTATTAAGTTTTCAAATTTATGACTTTTTGATCACCCGGTATATTGTCAAACCACAGACGTTAAATTTTTACTGCTACGAATAAAGGGAAGTGACATAAATATAATACATAGGAAGTGACCTATCTGATACATTAAAACGTAAGGTGGTCATTGGTAAAAACATATGGTAAAAACATATACAGACGGAATGGAAATGATGTACATGATGAAAGACATTTCGTCAGTCAAACACAATAGGATGGTGATTTACATATTCATTGAGAGATTCAGTGTGCGCCTCGGTTGCACAGTGGTAGAGTGCCAGACTACAGCAGCGGATTTGACCCAGCATGGCTGCCGCTGGCAGGCTGGCCATACTTTTCCTATGCATAGCTTTACGAGAGGCACCCTCAGAAGCGCCTCTGGTGTGGTCTACCGGTACTAAGCCGGGGAACCGCCTGACATCTTCTGGCATCTTACGGAACTACAAGGGGAGCGTAGGACAGTGGTGTAGGGGGAGTTCCTTCTCTGTACTATTTGGCCACGATAACTTGACGCTTCGCGCGGTGGCTGCTGGGAACTTGTCTTGCACGAACGGAAGGCAGTATCGGCTGCCTGCTGCAGTGCTGGAACCGTTACCTTAACAATGTGTACATTAATTCTTCGCGTCAAGGACCTTTGTAAGGTTGGCAGCGCATGTACATAAAAGAATAACTTTCAACTGGTGTCGATTTTCTCCGCTTGTGGCAGCACCAACAAAATCGTCAAGTTATCGTGGCCAAATAATATATGTTACTCTGTGCCTCCGCCTCGACATCTGTCCCTCCTACCAGCTGAAAGTCCCTCCCCTCCCCGTGGATCAGCGCCCCCCCTTCCCCCCGCTTGGCTTCCCCTCCTTTATCCTGGAGTACTTGGGGTTACGCTCTCTCCGCCTTCCCCTACCTCCTCCTCCCGCCCCCACCCCTTCTCCATCTCTGCAGGGTGGGCACAGTGCAATGTTTTTAAGAAGTGCTTCTAGTCCAGTCAAATAAGCCGAAAAAAGGCGTCAACCTCGGAATAAGACGTAACAAGCTGAATATTTGCATAAACCTTCGTTTTGGCATTCTAAATGATGTGTCAAAAGTGTCATAAAATCTCGTGTCCGCGTCTTAAGATATTAAAAGTCAAAGGTCACGAAAATTAGTTTTTCGCAAATATCTCGCTTCCTATGAGTTAAATGGTATTTGCATCTTCGATAAAAGTTGTAGAGCATGTAATTCTCCACAATTTTTGTTTTAAACATTTTTGTGCAATTCATCATTTTTTAGATAGAGCGCGGAGAGCGCACAGGTCACAGCGCTCAGACATATAAGACCTAATGCAAGTCAACCGCGAATCCCAGTCAGTGGTAGATTGTTTACAGTTAATAAATAATTGCAACAATTACAACAACAAACCTTCATTCTTTATGAATTATGTTCAATATTTCATAATATTATTCATAAATCAAAAAGATTTGTTTAATAATATTTACTTATTTCTTGAAATTATTAAGTTATGAAGCCAAATACTTCAAGTATATTTTAATTATATTCTAATATATCTTCATTATGTTTCATGTAGAAAAGAATACAATTAAAATATACTAGAATATAATTAAAATATACTTGAAGTATTTGGCTTCATAACGTAATAATTTCAAGAAATAAGTAAATATTATTAAACAAATCTTTTTGATTTATGAATAATATTATGAAATATTGAACATAATTCATAAAGAATGAAGGTTTGCTATTGTAATTGTTGCAATGATTTATTAACTTTAGACAAACCTACCATTGACTGGGATTCGTGGTTGACTTGCATTACGTCTTATATGTCTGAGCACTGTGACCTGTGCGCTCTCCGCGCTCTATCTAAAAAATAATGAATTGCACAAAACATGTTTAAAACAAAAATTGTAGAGAATTTCATGCTCTACAACTTTTATCGAAGATGCAAATACCATTTAACTCATAGGAAGCGAGATATTTGCGAAAAACTAATTTTCGTGACCTTTGACTTTTAATATCTTAAGACGCGGACACGAGATTTTATGACACTTTTGACACATCATTTAGAATGCCAAAACGAAGGTTTATGCAAATATTCAGCTTGTTACGTCTTATTCCGAGGTTGACGCCTTTTTTCGGCTTATTTGACTGGACTAGAAGCACTTCTTAAAAACATTGCACTGTGCCCACCCTGCAGAGATGGAGAAGGGGTGGGGGCGGGAGGAGGAGGTAGGGGAAGGCGGAGAGAGCGTAACCCCAAGTACTCCAGGATAAAGGAGGGGAAGCCAAGCGGGGGGAAGGGGGGGGCGCTGATCCACGGGGAGGGGAGGGACTTTCAGCTGGTAGGAGGGACAGATGTCGAGGCGGAGGCACAGAGTAACATATATTATTTGGCCACGATAACTTGACGATTTTGTTGGTGCTGCCACAAGCGGAGAAAATCGACACCAGTTGAAAGTTATTCTTTTATGTACATGCGCTGCCAACCTTACAAAGGTCCTTGACGCGAAGAATTAATGTACACATTGTTAAGGTAACGGTTCCAGCACTGCAGCAGGCAGCCGATACTGCCTTCCGTTCGTGCAAGACAAGTTCCCAGCAGCCACCGCGCGAAGCGTCAAGTTATCGTGGCCAAATAGTACAGAGAAGGAACTCCCCCTACACCACTGTCCTACGCTCCCCTTGTAGTTCCGTAAGATGCCAGAAGATGTCAGGCGGTTCCCCGGCTTAGTACCGGTAGACCACACCAGAGGCGCTTCTGAGGGTGCCTCTCGTAAAGCTATGCATAGGAAAAGTATGGCCAGCCTGCCAGCGGCAGCCATGCTGGGTCAAATCCGCTGCTGCTTACGCACCGACCGCTACAACGTTGTGAGCGCTTAACAATACTTATCAACCGATTTTGAGAAAACTATTCAATGAAAAGATTTTATTTATTCACGTGTTATAGTGGGATATATTCTCTCGATAATAGTCTGATTTTTTTATTTATTATTACTTATAGTTTCCGTGCTACATCAAATTAAATAACCTACTGACAAAAATTTTGAAGAGTTTGCAGAAGAAAAGTCGCATTGCGTAGACTTTGCGTACGGTTGATTTTAGCACATGCAATGCTGCGGACGAAATGTAGGCAAGATATCGAAATTTTATTTAAGGTTCAGAGCAGAAGGATAACTCATTTCATTCTCGAGATACAGGGTGTTATATCCGACGGACAGGCACGGGAACTTCGCGTAGTTCTGTCCATGCGAACCTGGCTGCTCTACGAAATACTTATCGTCCGATTTTAAGAAAACTGCTTTGTTTGTGACTTCAGATCTACAGAGTTCACATATAAATTGAGATTGACCTGTACTGTACCCAAATATTCGAATAAACCGCGAGCATGTCGTCATCGGAGCACAGGGTACATGAAGAAAGCAATTGAGATTATGGATAAGTCTTTGATGAGTATTTTATTCCGTATTATGTACTTATATCTTAAATGAACTACGAAAAATGCTAGGGGATACCCACTACATGACTTTTACCAAAAACAGAAATTAAATGTGCCTTTACAACGCCAATTACATTTGAATGTCTTAATATTTGTCTTGTTTCAATTCCTTTTTTCCTGTAATGATACACATAACACATGAAAATGAATGAGAAAAGCTTGCTTCAGGAACTGTATATTAGTTTCATATCTAAGCAAGAATCTAGTTCACTCACTAATATGTCCAAAATTTGTGTTTTCGGCAACTACCTGCAGATAAAACCAACGACACGTGAATAATTTAACCTCACGACATTATGCAGGAATTTTTTCACAAATTTATTCAAGTTAAAAATGTATAGGTATCTGCTGTGTGATCCATTCGTCAGTGAATCTTTATTAATTTACATTACGAATTAAAATCATCACAGTGCAAGAATCGAAGTTGGCTTCTGGACTCCTAGTTTTCTCTCACGTCTTTCATCAGTCAGGCTATTCACCTTCCTGCATTTCTGATATTTAATGGAAGTACTATAATGTTTGCTTCTCTTCTTCGCTTCTTAAGAACACCCAAAAGTACAATACTGTGGCAATATTCAAACCTAAGATACGAATATTCACAAGGCTTCTCATGGCAGCCAAGCAACGTATAGGACCAAGATGGCGGAAAGGACCACGTGACTCGATTTCAGCCAATCACGAGCCGCAGACGGCGGCAAGCGGCGCGGAAAAGGATGGCCATACTTTCCCTATACAGAGCTTTATGCCTCTCGTAAAGTTACGGCTTAGTACCGGTAAACCACACCAGAGGCGCTTCTGAGGGTGTCTCTCGCACATAGAGGGTAGCGTGGAGGGGAGGCTGAGGGGAGAGCTCGTGCCGCCTGCCAAGAGGCATCGGCTGCCTGCCGGGCCGGCCGCGGTGGCCGAGGGGACTGAGGCGCTCCAGTCACGGTCTGCACGGCCACTACGGTCGGGGGTTCGAATCCCCCCCTGGGCATGGATATTTGTGCCGTCCTTAGTTGTAGCTAGTTGATAAGTAGTTTGTAAGTTTAGGGACTGATGACCCCGTTGTTAAGTCCCTTAAGCTTAACAAACATTTGAACGTTTATTCCGGTGTGCCGGCGTTTGAGAGGAGGTGGTGGTGGGAGCAGCCGCTACCTGCCGCCGCGGCGGTCTGGCCAGTTTTAAAGGGCTGTTTCTGACTAGGGATGGCGGTTGTTGCTCAAACAACCGGTTTTCGGTTATACCGGTTCTTTTCATCTCCAGTTGAACCGCACTGTAAAAATTGCTCAAGGTACCCGGCTTTTTAAATAACCGGTTTTTTATTGCTATTATTTCCAGTAAAAGTTGTCAATTTTATTAAATCAAGGCCATAAAAAAAGAATCTGTTTAGTGTAATTAACACAAACAGCTTATACCTCACTCCAAAGTTCGTTTGAACTCCGTGACGAACTAAGGCTTTTTCTTATAGATGAAGATTGTGCTGGAAAACTTGAAAGTTCCTACTTAGATTATGTCTCCAATGAAACTTGGCTGAGGAGGTTAGCTGATTTGTCGGACATTTTTGGTGCTCTCAACATTCTTAACTCTGCAGGGCAAGGTCGTTAATAAGTATTTTGTACAAGTCAAAGTGGAATCAATGGTAATGAAACTTAAACGGTGAGCTCAAGAATGGAACAAGTTTGCTTCGACGCATTTTGTCTTACATGATTTTCTGGAAACTAGCGAAGTCAAGATTGATAAAAGAACAGCCGCAACCATGAAAGATCAACTCAAATCATTGGTCTCCAACCTCAGGTAGTTTAAAATTATATACCTTCATTAATTTTAAGCAAATATTTTGAAAGGCCTAATTGTAAACATTAATTTTCTTCAAAATTATTGAAAACATATATTTTAAAAGACTATTATTTTTAAAACAAATGACTGACATATTTACTAATTCAAGGGTTCCCAGACAATGGTACGTACCAGGACATGTCAGATGGGACGCATAAAGCTAAACAGAACAAGTACTTTTATAAGTAAAATATTTCTCTCGTGTTATTTTTAAATATCGAAACGATTGATAAAAGTAGCATCGGTATAATGTTAAAGAAAATAGGTTTATCGGAAGAATTTTTTTTTTTTGGACTGTACGAAGGAGAAAAGAAAGTTTGATTATACCCTCCCTAGCCCTCCCTTCATTAGGTCTTGCGGCCGTGGCGAGAGAAATACATTTTGTTTTGTGTTTGGCGATATTATGATGGGCTCTTGTGGGTGGTTATTCGAAATATTTGATACCGGTTTCCACCTTCTGTCAACTTGTGTTGAGCCCTGCAGTAATAATTATCCCGTGAACAGTTTGTTGTTGTTATTGCCAGTTTGTGAGGTGTTACATTAAATGGTATTTTGATAACATATGAAGCTTCCTTCCAGAACCGAAGTGTGTGTATTTTTAATGGGCTACTTTTAAAAGCTAGGTGTAATAATGACCTGAAATTTTATTTCATTGTGTGAAGAACTAAAGCTTTTTCTTATAGATGAAGATTGTGCTGGAAAACTTGAAAGTTCCTACTTAGATTATATTGTGTTTTCAGGTTAATTTAAAATTATTTGCTACAGATACGTACCACATATAAACATAAACATAAACAATTCAAAAAAAAGTAATTGCTCATAACGTTACTAATTGTTTGTGTCATATTTCTACCTTACATAGTAGCTGATAAGCTCGATGCATATGTGTGTTGTCAGCACGAACAAAACAACATACGTTATTACTCCCCATACAGTTCCTCACTCCTGCAGCACGTCAACCACCAATCAACCATCTTAATCTCCCATTGCAACCTCCGGGTTTGTTAAAATGTGAACAAGCCGAAAATTTCAAAAAATGGCAATAGCACACAGTGAAAAAAAGTTTGCGAACTCCGGCTGACCAAACACTACAGGACTATCTTAGCATTTTCATGTTTCTTTCAGAGACTACTTTCCTAAAACTGAGGATGAAATCCGGTGGATTAGGAATCCCTTTGTAGTGGATTTGTTGTTGTTGTTATGGTCTTCAGTCCGGAGACTGGTTTGATGCAGCTCTCCACCCTACTCTATCCTGAGCAAGCCTTTTCATCTCCTCATACGAACGACAACCCACATCCACTTGAATCTGCTTACTATACGCGTCTCTTGGTCTCCCTCTGCGATTTTTACCCCACACACTTCCCTCCAACGCTAAATTCACAATTCCTTGATGTCTAAGAATGTGTCCTACCAATCTATCCCTTCTTTTAGTCAAGGTATGCCAGAAATTTCTTTTCTCCCCAATTCGGTTCAGTACCTCCTCATTAGTTACGCGATCCACCCACCTAATCTTCAGCATTCTTCTGTAGCACCACATTTCAAAATCCTCTATCCTCTTTCTGTCCACACTGCTTATCGTCCATGTTTCACTCCCATACAAGGCAACACTCCATACAAATGCCTTCAGAAAGGACTTCCTTAGGCTTAAATCAATATTCGATGTTAACAAATTTCTCTTTTCCAAAAACGCCTTTCTACCCATTGCCATTCTGCATTTTATATCATCTGTACTGCGACCATCATTTGTTATTTTACTGCCCAAGTAACAAAACTCATCTACCTCCTTTATTGCTTCGCTTTCCAATCTAATTCCTTCAGCATCGCCTGATTTTCTTACACTGCACTCCATTACCCTAGTTTTGCTCTTGTTAATGTTCATCTTATATGCACCTTTCAGCACACTGTCCATTCCGTTCAGTTGCTCTTCCAGGTCCTTTGCTGTCTCTGACAGAATTACTATGTCATCGGCAAAACGCAATGTTTTTAATTCTTCACCCTGAACTTTAATTCCTTCTCCAAATTTCTCCTTGCTTTCCTTTATAGCTTGCTCAATGTACAAATTGAACAACATTGGGGAAAGGCTACAACCCTGTCTTACTCCCTTTCCAACCACTGCATCCCTTTCATGCCCTTCAACTCTGACAACCGCTGTCTGGTTTTTGTACAAGTTGTAAATAACCTTACGCTCCCTATATTTTACTCCTGCTTGCTTCAGAACTTGAAAGAGTTTATTCCAATCAACATTGTCAAAAGCCTTCTCCAAATCTACAAAAGCTAGAAATGTAGGTTTGCCTTTTCTTAATCTATCTTCTAGGATAAGCCGTAAAGTGAGTATTGCCTCCCGTGTTCATACATTTCTCCTGAACCCAAACTGATCTTCCCCGAGGTCGGCTTCTACCAGCTTTTCCATCTTTCTGTATATAATTCGTGTTAATATTTTGCAACCATGATTTATCAAACTGATGGTTCTGTAGTTTTCACACCTGTCTGCACCCGCTTTCTTTGGAATGGGGATTATAACATTTTTCTTAAAGTCTGAGGGTACTTCACCTGTCTCATACATCTTACACACAATGTGAAACAATTTTGTCATGGCTGGTTCTCCCAGAGACTTCAGTAGCTCTGACGGGATATCATCTACCCCAGGGGCCTTGTTTCGACTTAGGTCTTTCAGTGCTCTGTCAAATTCATCTCTCAGTATAGTATCTCCTATTTCATCATCATCATCTACGTCCTCTTCCCTTCCTACAATAGTGTCTCGAAGTTCATTTCCTTTGTAGAGCCACTCTATATACTCTTTCCACCTTTCAGCTTTCCCTTCTTTGCTGAGAACTGGTTTTCCATCAGTGTCCTTGATATTCATAGAGCTGTTTTTCTTATCTCCAAATGTTTCTTTTATTTTTCTGTAGGCTGTATCTATTTTTCCCCTATTTATACATTCTTCTACATCCTTGCATTTGCCTTCTAGCCATTCCTGCTTAGCCATTTTGCACTTCCTGTCAATCTCATTTCTTAGTCGTCTGTACTCCATTTTGCCTGTTTCATTTACTGCATTTTTATACTTTCTCCTTTCATCGATTAAATTTAGTATCTCCTGTGATATCCAAGGATTCTTTGTAGGTCTTGCCTTCCTACCTATTTTGTCCTCTGCTGCCTTCACTATTTCATCTCTCAATTTTACCCATTCCTCCTCAACTGTTTTATTTTCCCCTGTTTCTGTCAATTGTTGCCTGAAGCTCCCTCTGAAATTCTTAAGAACTTCAGGTTCCTTCAATTTATCTAGGTCCCATCGCCTTATTTTCTTACCTTTCTGTAGTTTCTTCAGTTTCAGCCTACAGTTCATAACCAACAAGTTATGGTCAGAGTCTATGTCTGCCCCTGGGTATGTCCTACACTTCAAAACCTGGTTCCGAAATCTATGTCTTACCATTATAAAATCTATCTGGTATCTCCCGGTGTCTCCTGGTCTCTTCCACGTATACAACCTTCTTTTGTGATTCTTAAACCAGGTGTTTGTTATAACTAAATTATGTTCCGTGCAAAATTCTACCAGGCGGCTTCCTCTTTCATTCCTTTTGCCCAGACCATATTCACCCACTATCTTCCCTTCCCTTCCTTGTCCTACTACCGAATTCCAGTCTCCCATAACAATTAAGTTTTCCTCTCCCTTAATTGTCTGAATAATTTCCTTTAGCTCCTCATATATTTCTTCGATCTCCTCATCATCGGCAGAGCTAGTTGGCATATTAACCTGTACTACTGTTGTCGGTGTTGGCTTCGTATCTATCTTGACAATGATAATGCGATCGCTGTGCTGGTAATAATACCTTACCCGCATTCCTATTTTCTTATTCATTATCAGTCCTACTCCTGTGATACCCCCAACTGATTTTGTATTTATAATCCTGTACTCACCTGACCAGAAATCCTGTTCATCCTGCCACCGAACTTCACTAATCCCCACTATATCTAACTTCAACCTATCCATTTCCCTTTTTAAATTTTCTAATTTTCCTACTCGATTAAGGGATCTAACATTCCACGCTCCGACCCGTAGAATGCCAGTATTGTCTTTCCTGATGATCACATCCTCCTGAGTAGTCCCCGCCCGGAGATCCGAATGGGGGACTATTTTACCTCCGGAATATTTTACCCGAGAGGATGCCATCATCATATGTTCATACAGTAGAGCTGCATGTCCTCGGGAAAAATAACGGCTGTAGTTTCCCCTTGCTTTCAGCCGTTCGCAGTAGCTGTGTGGCAAAGCCACATTAGCTGATGTTACAAGGCCAGCTCAGTCAATCATCCAGACTGTTGCCCCTGTAACTACTGAAAAGGCTGCTGCCCCTCTTCAGGAACCACACGTTTGTCTGGCCTCTCCACAGATACCCCTCCGCTGTGGTTGCACCTACGGTACGGCTATCTGTATCGTTGAGGCACGCAAGCCACCCCACCTCGGCAATGTCTGTGGTTCATGGGAGTGGTAGTGGATTATTAAAAAAAAATCATTAGGTGAAGAAGACTTGTTAACTACCACGTGGCCAGTCTTTAAAATTATTTATTATGACAACGTCTTTGGCCCAATTCTGGATACGTGTTTGGCAAGACTATCCAGTAATAGCCAAAATTGCTCTCAAACACTTGATGGACTTTTTGACAACCTATTTATGTGAAGGAGCCTTTTTAACTTTACTGTTTTTGAAAAAATAAGTACAGGAACTGAGTGAATGTAGAGAGTGTTTTGAGGCTAGAGTTAACCAGTTGTAATCCAAGTATTGGCTGTCTTGTAAGTGACAAACAGCGTCAAATATCCTATTGAGTTTTTTAACAATGCATACCCGATTTTACACATACTTGTTATAATTAAGTGAATACAATAAAAATCTTTTCTCTATAAAGAAATATAAGCACCTTCCTTTTTGTACATTATATTAGTATATTTTACTAATAATGCATACTATGTGTCTGTGTGTGTGTGTGTGTGTGTGTGTGTGTGTGTGTGTGTGTGTGTGCGTGTGTGTGTGTGGGTGTGGGTGTTTTTGCACTAATTTTTGTGTGTTGGTGACTTTCACTTTTTATTTCGTCGCTGGGCCTTGCAGATATTTTTATGCAATTGGTGGGCCGCAGAGGCAAAAGTGTTGGGAGCCGATGCTCTACAGGTTCTGTTTATACCATTATTGGTGGGGAACTCTAAAAATATGCCTTAAAAGCATATTTTTGAGCATTTTATGAAGGTGTCTTCGATAAAATTCCAGAAAAATAAATTTATAATACTGCACACTCAACTGAAGAAACTTGCACCTGTTACTATAAAGCTTCATAGATCTCTTTTGGCATAGAAAGAATGTAACGAAAAATGATTTAGTTGTATAGTACGTATTGTGTTTGAAAACGGTAGCTTTCGTTTTGACACCCAGATTACCAAGAACCTGAAAAATTTAAGGTTTGAATTGTTGTACTGTGATTGTGTTTACTCATATAACACTTAGGCAGCCGGCCGCGGTGGCCGAGGGGACTGAGGCGCTCCAGTCACGGTCTGCACGGCCACAACGGTCGGGGATTCGAATGCCCCCTTGGGCATGGATATGTGTGCCGTCCTTAGTCTTAGCTAGTTCATATGTAGTTTGTAAGTCTAGGGACTGATAAACCCGTAGTTAAGTCCAATAAGCTCTACAAACATTTTTGACACTTAGGCAACATGTTATGTTGAGCTACATTATCCGACAGTATAAACCGAGAAATATTTGTAGCTTTCACGTCGATTTCTGCTGTATGCTACGTCTTCGCCAAACGACTGCACCTAGCTACGTGCTGCTTATGCAGAAGATAAGGAATGCCACGTCGGAGCTCCGTCCCTACCCCACCCTCTCCCTACACGGACCACGAGGTCTTGCTTCTAACGACCCATGATTTCAGAGAGGCGACGTTTGACTCAGCAGTTGTGAAACGATAACTTAATTCGCTCCGAGCTGCCGAAAGCAAGTCGGCAAGTGTGGGGTACGACGGACGGGAGGAAGCACTTCCTGAGTCATCCACAGTGGAACGCCAGCGTAATTACACCCAGACCTTCCGATAGCATGACCGTGAGACATGGCTGTCGCGACGGAGCGGCCGAGCGCATTGAGGCAACACCGTCTAGGAGACATGTAGGTGGTGTTGATCGAGGCGATATGCTGCGAGGCTCGAGGCCGTTCTTCGTCGGGGGTTCGAATCCCTCCTCGGGCATGGATGTTTGTGCTGTCTTTAGTATAAGGTAGTTCTTAAGTAGTTTGTAAGTTTAGGGACTGATGATCGAGCAGTTAAGTTCCATAAGCGTCACAAACATTTGAACATTTTGAGACATGGCTTGGAGGCAGGACAGTGGAGGTGCGGTTGGGCAGCGGATAGATCTGGAGGAGATATGGATTTATTGAATGAAGAGTCACGAACATTACCTACGGGTAAAACTCTGTTCTACGTGAATTAATTCGGTACTCGGGCTGTCCGTTCACTGTTGAGGCAACGACGATACCAGAATTATACTTTCTTTAACTCCGTATTGCTTTAGTTAACAATTACTCTCGTATGTAAGAATTGAAAGTACACTTTTAAGATCGTGAATTCTGGAAAACCACGAGTTGTTGCACGTGATCTCATTTTAATACTGGACCTAGAAAGCTATGTTTGTATAGCTTATGGGACTTAACCACGGGGTCATCAGTCCCTAAACTTACAAACTACTTATGAACTAACTAATACTAAGGACGGAGAAATATCCATGCCCTAGGGGGGATTCGAACCCCCGACCGTAGTGGCCGTGCAGACCGTGACTGGAGCGCCTCAGTCCCCTCGGCCACCGCGGCCGGCTCCTAGAAAGCTCCTTTATACTCTCATCAGTTGTGTGATACATTGGATATTTATCTTACAAGGGGACCATCAGAACAGTAAATAACGGATTTGATGGGTCAAGGATATGTTTTGGAGTATGAGGCTATCCGGTTGTTTAGCGACGGGCTAGGTTTTCGAGAAAATTGATGAAGTTCACTGCGCGATGTAAGACGCGTAACCTTAGCCACGTGCCGACTACAATTGTACTAAAATTAAAAATAAATAAAACTACAATTTCATTAGCGTCAGTATGAGTTTTTCAGCTGCACTGATGGGTCTGCTGAACTGGTTGCCGATTTTCTCTCTATATCACTTTCAAAACATCTACAACCTTGCTGACATTTAATCTAAAATAAAGTGTCAATTTCGTCTCGCCATTATAAGGTGCTGTTAACAAAAAATGTTTTAAAAGCCTTCATCGTCATGTGTCACATAAACAAAATGAGAACTCGGGAGGCGATACTCACTTTACGGCTTATCCTAGAAGATAGATTAAGAAAAGGCAAGTATACATTTCTAGCTTTTGTAGATTTGGAGAAGGCTTTTGACAATGTTGATTGGAATAAACTCTTTAAAGTTCTGAAGCAAGCAGGAGTAAAATATAGGGAGCGTAATGTTATTTACAACTTGTACAAAAACCAGACAGCGGTTGTCAGAGTTGAAGGGCATGAAAGGGATGCAGTGGTTGGAAAGGGAGTAAGACAGGGTTGTAGCCTTTCTCCAATGTTATTCAATTTGTACATTAAGCAAGCTATAAAGGAAAGCGAGGAGAAATTTGATGAAGGAATTAAAGTTCAGGGGGAAGAATTAAAGGCCGCGGTGGAGTAGCCGAGCGGTCTAAAGCGTCTCGCTGCGGAGCGCGTGGTTGCTCGCCGTGGAGGTTCGAGTCCTCCCTGCGGCATGGGTGTGTGTGTTTGTCCTTAGGTTAGTTTACCTAGATTTAAGTAGTTTGTAAGCTACGGACTGATGACCACGCAGTTTGGTCCGATAAATTTACAAACATTTGAACATTTGATTTTTTGAAGAATTAAAAACATTGCGTTTTGCCGACGACATAGTAATTCTGTCAGATACAGCAAAGGACCTGGAGGAGAAATTGAACGGAACGGACAGTGTGCTGAAAGGTGCATATAAGATGAACATTAACAAGAGAAAAACTAGGGCAATGGAGAGCAGTATAAGAAAATCAGGTGATGCTGAAGTATTTAGATTAGGTAACGAAATAATAAAGGAGGAAGATGAGTTTTGTTACTTGGGCAGTAAAATAACAAATGATGGCCGCAGTACAGAGGATATAAAATGCAGAATGGCAATGGGTAGGAAAGCGTTCTTGAAAAAGAGAAATTTGTTAACATCGACTATTGATTTAAGCCTAAGGAAGTCCTTTCTGAAGGCATTTGTATGGAGTGTTGCCTTGTATGGGAGTGAAACATGGACGATAAACAGTGCGGACAGGAAGAGGCTTGAGGCTTTTGAAATATGGTGCTACAGAAGAATACTGAAGATTAGTTGGGTGGATCGAGTAACCAATGAGGAGGTACTTAACAGAAGTGGGGAGAAAAGAAATTTCTGGCATACCTTGACTAAAAGAAGGGATAGATTGGTAGGGCACATTCTTAGACATCAAGGAATTGTGAATTTAGTGTTGGAGGGAAGTGTGTGGGGTAAAAACAGCAGAGGAAGACCAAGAGATGGATACAGTAAGCAGATTCAGACAGACGTAGGTTGCCGTTCTTATGTGGAGATGAAAAGGCTTGCTCAGGATAGGATATTGTGGAGAACTGCATCAAACCAGTCTCCGGACTGAAGACCACAACAACAGAAAACCATAACACTTAAAATGTCGAATGTTACAGTTTTCGTCTTTGATGAGATACCAAATACTGTTTAATACTTCGTTTCACAACAAAAACTATAGTTATTAGTTAGTTACATATACCTACAGATAAAATAAAAGCTTTGAGTATTAACGACTGTGCGAAATACACATTCCTTCGCCTGCTATCATTCGAAAAGAAAAAGGTTCGAAATATTTAACCGTTTAGAAGCTGTGTGATAGTTAATACCACGCATTTTACATTGCACGTGGATAGATCTGGAGCGCTAGTGAAGACGCTCCCGTACCGTAGATACACGAGCCAAAAATCGGTAACCGAGACAGGTATCTTTCTGTTCTCAACTTTAAAAATAAATTCGAATTTTTAAATTCATTTCATCCGCATCGATTATGACCTAAAATGGACCATACTTTCGCTGTAAACACTTCCAATTGTATGCCTTAGGTTCATGTACGTAGCCGAGGGGGGGGGGGGCGTTTAGGGGTTCAAACCCCTGCCGAAATTTTAACAAAGCTAATAAAAAGGGACAGGGATGGTAGTAAAATATATTGCAATGTAATCTTTATGCCAAATTACCGCCTTTTCAAGCTGCTTTCTTGTTTGTTTTTCCTCTGATTTTTTGTTAATCCTCGCAGGATACAGCAAATGTTTTCCTTATTTTTATCTACAACTGCTGTATGCATACTGAAGGCTTTCCTCTTTGTTAAACTGCTCGTTCTTGATATCAAATACCATTGTTCCCTTACGAGCATTGTCCACTGTGGAAGTGTCCTGCGAATGAAATTAATCGATCTTATAGCATGATCTCCATTACGTAACGAAATTGAACAATTCCTTTGGTTCAAGTAAGTTTTAGGAAAGTAGCAATGAAATCTCTTGTCTTGTTCATAAGTACGTCGGCAGTAGCTACAAGAAGCAGAAATAATCGGAATTCTTTTGACGAGTTGCGAACAGAATTAGGTGCCATAAGGATAAACAGAAATCTAAAGACCTACAGCACTGGCAGTCTGTTTCTGTCATAGTAATAAGAGATGAATTGTGGTAAAGATTTACACAACAGTACCACTTTAATTCTGGTTTGCACCGAAAACGAGACAGACAGGAAAAGTAGTTTATAAACTGTTCATTATTATCAAAATAATCGCCATAACTGTTAACAGATTTATCCCGCTATGAGGCAACGTAGTCAGAGACTTAATGGGGGCCGGCTGCGGTGGCCGAGGGGACTAAGGCGCTTCAGTCACGGTCTGCACGGCCACTGCGGTCGGGGGTTCGAATCCCCCCTCGGGCATGGATATTTGTGCCGTCCTTAGTCTTAGTTAGTTCATAAGTACTTTGTAAGTTTAGGGACTGATAACCCCGTAGTTAAGTCCCATAGATTTTACGAACATTTGAACATTTGAACTTAATGGGGAGGTTTCCGGTTGTTTACAAAACCAAGAATATACCAAACAGTGCACCTGTTCGTTCGAAGCAAATTGAGAACCAAGGAAGTCTGTTTTTGAGTCAACCGCGGCGGAGTAGCCGAGCGGTCTAAAGCGTCTCGCTGCGGAGCGCGCGGTTGCTCGCCGTGGAGGTTCGAGTCCTCCCTGGGGCATGGGTGTGTGTGTTTGTCCTTAGGTTAGTTTACCTAGGTTTAAGTAGTTTGTAAGCTACGGTCTGATGACCACGCCGTTTGGTCCGATAGATTTACAAACATTTGAACATTTTTTTGTTTTTGAGTCATTTAATAATAAACACCACGTCATTTTTACGGTGTCCTTTTGTTGAAAACCCCTCCCGAAATCAAATCTTAGCTACGCCTATGATTAGTTACTTATAAATTTATTATCGGAATAACTGCGAGGAATATTGCAAAACTAGACAATTTATTATCAAAATGTTCAAATGTTTGTAAATCTATCGGAACAAAACTGGGTGGTCATCAGTCCGTAGCTTACAAACTACTTAAACTAACGTAAACTAACCTAATGACAACACACACATCCATGCCCCATAGAGGACTCCGACGGCGAGCAACCACGCACTCCGCACCGAGGCGCCTTAGACCGCTCGGTTACTCCACCGTGGCCTTCATTATCACGTTGGGTTGTGAAACTACAAGATTTGCAAAGCTAAAATTTTTTGCCTCTTAGTTACCTCAGAATCTACAGAGATGTAATTTAGAGTGAAAAATACGCAAAACCAAAAGTAGAGTTTTTACTTTTCTTAAAGGAAAAGAAGGATCTGTAACGGAAAAACTAATTCTAGGAACCGATGTAGATTTGCTTCATTAACATACAGTATTTGTCATCATCATCATCATCATCATTATCATCATCATTAGAGACTGATTATGCCTTTCAGCGTTCAGTCTGGAGCATGGTACCTCTAATAAAATTCCTCCATGATCCCCTATTCAATGCTAACATTGATGCCTCGTCTGATGTTATGCCTTTTACTTCAAAATCATTCTGCACCGAATCTAAGTACTTTCTTCTTGGTCTACCTCGACTCCTCTTACCCTCCGCTGCCGAGCACATGAGTCTCTTAGGTAACCTTGCTTCTCTCATGAGTGTAACATGACCCCACCATCTCAGTCTGTTCGCTCTAACTGCTTCATCTATAGTATTCATTCCCAGCTTTTCTTTGATTTCCTCATTATGGACACCCTCCTGCCATTCTTCCCATCTATTGGTACCTGCAATCATTCTTGCTATTTTCATATCTGTAACCTCTACCTTATGAATAAGGTAACGTGTATCCACCCAACTCTCACTCCCATACAACAAAGTTGGTCGAAAGATAGAGCGGTGCACTGCTAACTTAGTCTTGGTACTTACTTCCTTCTTGCAGAAGAGAGTAGATCTTAGCTGAGCACTCACTGCATTAGCTTTGCTGCACCTCGATTCCAGTTCTTTCGCTATGTTGCCATCATGTGAGAAAATACATCCCAGGTACTTGAAACTGTCTACCTGTTCTAACTTTGTTCCTCCTATTTGGCACTCAATCTGTTTGAATCTCTTTCCCACAGACATTACTTTCGTTTTGGAGATGCTGATCTTCATATCATAATCCTTGCATCTCTGATCGAGCTCTGAAATATTAGTTTGCAACCTTTCAATCGAATCGGCCATTACAACTAAGTCATCCGCATATGCGAGACTGCTTATTTTGTTTTCACCTACTTTAATCCCGCCCTGACAGTCTACTGTTTTCAACATATGATCCATGAATAGTATGAACAACAGTGGTGACAGGTTACAGCCTTGTCTTACCCCTGAAACTACCCTGAACCATGAGCTTAATTTACCATCTACTCTAACTGCTGCCTGACAGTCTACGTAAAGCCCTTTAATTGCCTGCAGAAGTTTGCCTCCTATACCATAATCTTGTAGAACTGACAGTAGATTCCTCTTAGGAACACGGTCATAAGCCTTTTCCAGATCTATGAAACAGATACAATTTCCTGTTCCACTCAAAGCACTTTTCCATTACCTGCCGTAAGCTAAAGATCTGGTCCTGACAGCCTCTAAGAGGCCTAAACCCACACTGATTTTCATCTAACTTGTCCTCATTTAATACACTCACTCTCCATTCAACAATACCTGAAAATATTTTGCCTACAACGCTAATGAAAGAGATACCTCGATAGTTGTTGCAATCTTTTCTTTTTCCATGTTTTAAAATTGGCGTGATTACTGCTTTCGTCCAGTCAGACGGAACCTGTCCCGATTCCCACGCCTTTTCAATTATCCTGTGTAACCATTTGAGACCTGATATTCTACTGTATTTGACAAGTTCCGCCTTAATTTTATCCACCCCAGCCGCTGTATTGCACTGTAATCTACTGACCATTTTCTCCAATTCCTCAAATGAGATCCTGTTTCCATCATCGTTTTTATCCCATTCTACCTGAAAATCTGATACATCATTGAACGTTTCACCTACGTTGAGCAAGTCTTCAAAATATTTCCTCCATCTGTCCTAGACATCCACAGGATTGACTTGTAGCTTTCCTGACATGTCCAAAACACTTGTTAATTCCTTCTTCCCTCCCTTTCGAAGATTGCTAATTACGCTCCAAAATGGTTTTCCCGCAGCTTGACCCAGAGTTTCTGGCTTGTTTCCAAAGTCTTCCCATGATTTCTGCTTGGAGTCTGCAATTATCCGTTCTCTTTGTTTCTTTCTTCAACATAACTTTCTCTGTCTGCCTGATTTCTAGTATGGAGCCATTTTTGAAATGCCTTCTTTTTATTTTTACAGGGTGCCTTGACTGTGTCATTCCACCAGGCTGTCTGTTTCTTCCTATCTTTACACACTACTGTTCCAAGACATTCTCTAGCTGCTTGCAGTAGCGTGTCCCTGTACCTTGGCAATTCCTCTTCCAGTGACTGTAAATCATTACATTCAACTAACTGATACCTTTCCGAGATCATTGTTATGTATTTGTGCCTAATTTCCTTGTCTTGAAGCTTCTCCACTCTTATCCTTCTACACATGGACCTGAATTTCTGCTCTTTTGGCCTCATAAAACAAATTTCACTGCAGATTAAATAATGGTCAGTATCAACAAAGAACCCCCTGAAAACACGTGTGCCTTGAATGTATTCCTGAATTCCTGGTCTGTTATTATATAGTCAATGATAGATATGGTTCCCCTTCCTTCCTACGTATAGTGGTGAATGTCCTTATGCTTAAAGAAGGAGTTTGCGATAGCTAAGCCCATACTGGAACAGAAATCCAAGAGCTGTTTTCCGTTCCTGTTGGCCTCCATATCTTCTCCAAACTTACCCATAACCTTTTAATAACCTTCTGTTCGATTTCCTATCCTGGCGTTGAAATCACCCGTGAGTAAAACACTATCCTTATCCTTCACTCTAACAACTACATCACTAAGTGCGTTGTAAAATCTGTCCATCTCATCTTGATCTGTCCCTTCACAGGGTGAATACACTGCCACAATCCTAATTTTCTTACTGGAGATGGCCAAATCTATCCACATCAGTCGTTCATTTACATACCTTATTGCAATTATGCTGGGTTCGATTGCTTTCCTGATGTAAAATCCTACACCCCACTGTGCTCTTCCTACTTTAACTCCTGACAGGTAGACCTTGTATTCTCCGACTTCGTCCTCTTTCTCTCCCCTTACTCTAACATCACTAACAGCTAAAACATCTAACCCCATCTTACTTGAAGCCTCCGCCAGCTCTTCCTTCTTCCCATTGTAATCCCCATTGATATTAATAGCTCCCCATCTCATTCCAGATGGTTTGCCAAGTCGTATCTGAGGAGTACCTGGTCTGTCAATTAGAGGTGGGACTCCATCACCTCCAAAGGTCCGAGGCATTTTGCTCTGATTGTTGCCAGCATGCTATTGAAGTACCTGGGAAGCAGGTTGCTAGCCTTACTTGCCCAGGGCCCCACTGGGTTTTACCCCTAACGGTTGAGGGACTAACGGGTGGATTTGGCAGTCTTTGCCGTCTTAGCACAAAGGTGGCCACGACTCAGAATATGTCCGAGATGCCCAACCTTATTCCAAAGTAACTGGTATCCCAACTGTCAGCACCACTTACTTGGCCACTCATACGTTGGGGTTGGAACACTTGCGGGGAGTGACACTTGCGAGGAGTGACACTTGCGGGGAACCCGGGGCACTTGGGGCGGATGATGGCTTTTCCTGGGTACAGGCACACCAACAAGTCTAGCACTGCTGTTGTCAAGTTTCCACACTGTCAACACAGAACGCACTGACAGAACCGTTGAATTATGTCTTGTGAATGTACCTACAAAACCTGCCATATGAAAATTTTAGTGTGAGTCCCAAATTTGTTTTTTTAATAACATTAAAAACATATTAAAAATTCAGAACTCGAAAACCAGTGAAGTTATGGACTTTAAGCGTTTTGTGTTGCTAAATCTTTACATAGTAGACTCGATTCTAAAATTTGATTGCTATCGCCAAAGTAGACGAAAAGTTAAATTTTTGGTGTAATCTTCGACGTGTAGACTGTATGTTGTAGAAGTCTACGCCGAACCCAATTATAATCATACCTCTGAGGAGAGAACGTTGTTTGCACTTCTCCTGCGTTTCTAGTCGGCCGTGCTGTGCTACGTAACGACATCATACCATTTCATTTCACCGAGAGCTATATATGTATTGCTGTGATGTCTGTTCTTTCGAAATAAGACATCACACCAATATATGTATCTTTTAGACGCAAAGATTCTGGGTTCTGTTTTCATCGCTAACGCGATTGACAACATTAGACCTCGTGTGTAAACAGTTAAAGGTTATGAGTGCCACTGGAAAAATGCATAAGTAACACCTCTTGTTTGAGACTTGAAGATGACCTGAAATTAGCGGAAATCGATATCTCATAATAAACATAAGGTGTAGCTGTCTATATTTCATAATGCAATTTCTAACATATTTAAAAGATGCTCGAAACCACCTACAAAAAAACCTTTATAATGAGATTGTATATAATTCCAGGGTCAAATTGTGTTTTAGTTATTTGTAGAAATACACCTAAAGATCTGCCCTTGCTTTTAGTGCCTCGATCAGCTGTTAATTTTAGAGGTATTACTAGGGATAGGAAAAATTAGCATTTGCGATCAATTCGAATATAGATGCGAATTCTGACTCAAAATGCAGTAAATCCGAAATTGTCATAAATGGTATTTTGGTGTGAAACACTATTTAATCAAAAATATTGCGAGATAACTTTATTTTCTGCCCTTAAATATGTACAAAGTGAACAGTAGGTACCGGAAAATTTCGCATTTTTCAATGAATACGAAATATAAGCCCATGCTAATTTTGGGCCGGAATGCGAGAGACGTGAATCTTGTAATATACGCTATTTTTAGCGAACGTCCCGTTACTGCTGCTCCACCTCGCTCGGTGGGCCTTTCCCTGAAGACGGCACAGGTAGCGGCTGGAGGGCGTGCAGTAGGGGTGGCGTATCCCTACTTGTGGAATACCCTGTTCACTGCCTGCAGCGTCCGGGTCACCCCGCAAGTGTCTACACATTCCCTTTCCCCGCAAGCGTCACTCCCCGCAAGTGTCACAAACTCCATACGTTGCCCGTGGTATATGTCACAGCAAGAAAATCGGAAAATTTAGTTTCCTTCAGGGGCGGCTGTTGAATAGGTTTGCAGGTTTGCGCTACCTCCAGGAATAAAAATATTGTTATACTCCGTTTGCTGTTTAGAAATTCTATTCAGGGGGAGAAGTAGCGCTCCATTTAACTCTTTTGAAACGCCCGGGCTGCTACGCACCGACCACTCCCGAGTGGACCGAACTTTGCCGACAGCGGCTGGGTTTGCAGCCGGCCTGCAAACGCCGACTATGTTGTCTCAGGGGGTGTGCGGGGTGCGGGGGCAACGCTTGGCAACAGTGTTCCCCTATAGGCGCCTTGAGTGTATACACATCGCGGCCGAGCTACCCTGTCAGCCGCAGAAACAGAGGCCGAACTCACCCGAAGACAACCGGAGTCGTCCGCTCTTCGAACGAGGCGGGCTTTTCGCACCTGCTTAATCAATTCACGTGTAGCTGCAAGCGAAGTAACTGTGCGTTGTATCCGTTGTTTAGCGTTTTTATAGTAAGTTTTGAGGCTCACGTGAAATAATGACTCAGGTAATTTCCTTGCTTTCTGAGCGCTTCAAATTACGCAAGTTTGAATAGAAATTAGAAATCAAGAGGCTAGGTAGACCGATTCCTAGTTTAACAATTTCACAGACAGTTAAAACGAAAAGTCGTCAATTCAACATAAAATTTAACTCGGGACTGTACAGCAAGTATGAATGTGTGGCTATGATGTGAAAAACACCTTATTTTGTTTTCCTTGTTTATTATTTGGAGGAGTTTCCTGGACTAAACAAGGAGTCATTGACATTCAACACCTTCACGATAAAATAAGGAAACACGAACTTTCATCGGTCCATGTCAATAATGTTTTGAATCTGACAAGTCTAGGCAATGTACATATAACCACTTGATTACTTAGGGATACAGAAAGTCCGTGACAATAAACTAGCAAAAGGTTACAGATAATAGGTACACACTAAATGTAATAATTGTATTCGTTCCTGTGATTCTTCGGTACTTGCCGAGGACACGATGGGACTGAATCATCTTCCAATACTGGCGTTTTTCGCCTTGAATAATTATAGTGCAGAATTAGATTCTTTATTAAATCGTATTTGGAAAAGGCAACAGTTTTTAAAGGCTCTTCAAAACGATCCAGAATGAACTTCTCCGATGCATGCTTCAAGCCTGCCAAGAGGAAATCAGGAACTAAATGAAGAGTGCCGAGTTTCTCGTTGTAATAGCTGACGGCACCAGCGATGTAGTCAGTGTTTTCCAGATGATCGTAGTATATAGGTGCATTATTAATGGAAGACCAGTTGAAAGATTGAGATTTCATAGCACAAGAAAAGCATGATGCTCAGACTTTGGCAACGCATATCATTGGACAGTTAAGTAACCATTTAGAGAGTTTTCCACACAAATTAATAGCCCAAACATTTGATGGTGCATTAGTCACGAGTATTTCGTCACGTGAGGTGCAGGCACTTGTGAAGCAAAAGTTTTCCAATGCTTCATACATTCATTGCTATGTCCACGAATTAAACCTTATTGTGCTTAAAGCCACTTATATTAATAAACATATGCGATTATTCTTCGCCAAAATTTAGAGACTTTGCAGCTTTGCAGTTTTTTATTCCTCTACATCCATGATATTTTGGCTCAATGGCATTTTTTCCGGAATGTGTTGAGCTGCCATACTTGAGAGGTGGCAGCTAGTGAAAAAAAGTGCACTAGCATCTTTTGTGGTCACCAGCCGCCACTGGTTTCCTTGTGTCAGCCGGCGACCAGAGCGCGCCTTGGGAAACGGAAGCGGCTCCTGTCATGTTGCCGCCGTCCGACACAGCCGGAAGAGGGGGGGGGGGGGGACGTATTGGAGCACGCACCTTACGCGCTGCCACAACGCGTTGCTCTTCTACCAATGCTGCGTCTGTTTCACCGTGCGTTACCGGCGCTACAGCAATGTTCCGGTATTTTGCCAATGCCGGCCCATGCTCGCGAAGCAGCTGAGTTGGCGTGGCCTGAGCTACAGCGTCGCGGTGATTCAAAACTAGCACTCGCTTGGAAACATCAAAAGTATTTCTCGGATTCATACTAGTAGTGAACAAGAGTGCCATTGTAAAAAGGATAAATCACTAATTAGCCTACAATCTATATCTATAAATGTGAATGTCTGTTCGGTGTACGTTTATCCCGTCTGAACCACAAGACATAAAGAGCTAAAAATTTATACAGTTACTAATGTCTACTCGAGGAAGGCTTTAGGCACGGTTTTATGGCGATCAGTTAGCTACTTATCTATATATATTAATATGAATGTCTGTTCGGTGTACGCTTATCACGTTGAAACGACAAGACGCAGAGACTTAAATATTTGTACAGTTACTAATTTATACCTGAGGAAGGTTTTAGGCACGGTTTTATAGCGATCTGATAGATATTTAGTAATTTGAAGAATATAACGCGAAATGCGAACAATAATTGTGGTGTCGCACAAGTACAAAGTGCGCGCCACCTACTTTCGCCGCGGGCCGCCATGCACGCACGGCGGGGCGTTCTTACGTCGTCAGCCACGAGCGCCCTCTGCGACAACTCCGCTCGTGGCCACCACTGAACGACATCGTTCACTTGGAACTGAGATAGGAACCAGCTAACACTTCGGAATCCGATAGGCACCAGTGAAGACTTGGCTATCGGATAGGCACTAGGCAGGCCTCTAGCTCAACTATGTATCAGCATTCTGCAGTACTGAGCTATGTAAAAGTTAATTATTACTAAGTCTCTAAGAAATATATATCTCGTTCTAATTTACTCTAGTGTTTCTAGTTTCTGCTGTCCCAGTGGCTGGTCACCTCCTACCAGCACAAGCGTGCATCCTTTATTCCTGTGTCGGTCTTTCTACTCGGCCACCGACACCTACGACGGAAACGAGACACAAATGCGGCGACGAGGCTGGGACACAAAAATAATGATTCTTTGAAAGTTATATTTACTCTTTGAAAATGGTTTTATTGGTTTCATTGTTGCTTGAGGGTTGATAATGATAAAAGGGTGGAGTATATTGGGATGGAAAGTTATCGGTGTATATAAAATTCTACGTCTGAGTGTGTATTAATATTTCGCTCTTCAGCGAAAACTACAGAACGCAAACGAATGGTGTGTGTGTAATTGTTGTCTGAAGTCTCCCGTTGTACACCATAGCAGTTCCATGCCGATAGCTATAAGGGGGGGGGGGGTGGAAGATATGGTGGTTGAAAGTTGTCAAAGTATAAAAAAAAAAAAATCGGACTGAAGGCCAGCGATGACGTTTGCGACTCTATAACAAGGAGGTTACGTACAGCGAAACGTGATGCGACAGACCATATCTTTGGTCTATGCGTGCTGCAATGTTTTCAGCTCTTTCTCTGTACGGATATGCATACGAATAAGGAAATATAAGAATAAATAAATAAAGCAGTAAAAAAGAAATTTCTTTTAATACATCTCTTTAAAAAATCGATTTGACGTTTCGCGCATTACATCAAGTGATCCGTTTGTGATATTATTGCAATCATTATTATTGAATTTCGTGATTGGATTTTCCGAAACGAGTGCATTTTTATCTGTGATTTCTTATATATCCTCTGATAAATGTAACATGTTTTTTTTTTAAAAAAAAAAGGAGATGGACAGAGAGAGAGAGAGAGAGAGAGAGAGAGAGCGGATAGGAAAAGTACTAACTCATTTATTTATTCCAACCTTGAGTTAGTACTTTATTTATTTATTCGAACCTTAAATACCCGGGCAATGCCGGGTTTTCAGCTAGTTTTGAAAAAAAAAAAAACGAAAAAAAAACTGTAAATTCACTCCTTGATCACAAATGTTTCTCATTGTAGAGGTAATTATGAGAAACTTGTTTTGTGGAATTGTGTTTCTGACTCTGCGTCTACGCCTAAGTTTCATCGAATAAGTTATATATTAATGCTCACAAGAAAGACCATAACCAAACTTTTTTTAGTCACTCGTCTCTACATCGCATAACAGGTCACAAACTAGAAGCTAGCCTTCACAGCAGAAAACAGCAATAATAGGAGAATTTATGGCTGACAAGGTGATAAACACTATATTCTCTGCATAACAAAAGGAAGAAGTACTTTCTAAAACACAATATTGTCACTAAATGTTGGATTCATTTTTACGTCATTACTTACAACGCCGAATTCGTCCAATGTTATGGTACATGTAGGGCGTGGTGAGACAGGAAAATGCCCCAAGTGAAAACTTTAGATGGCCAGGCGTATAGGAAATAAAAGGAATTTTGATACGGATCTATCACCATGTGCATCTCATCAACTGTCTCTTTGACGGCGTGTTTAGGAAGCAGTGTCTGGCTCAGCGGTAAAAGATCGGATTCGTATTTAGAAGGTCGCGGGTTCAACTCCACCCGGCGACAAAAGTCTTCCTCCTCCTTGGCAATGCGAACACCTACATATTGTTCCAGTAGGGATCGTGAGGACAAGATTAGATTAATTACAGCACGTGCGGAGGCATTTAAACAATCATTCTTCCCACGCTCAATACGTGAATGGCATGGGAAACAACCCTAATAACTGGTACAGTGAGTGGGGCGTACCCTCTGCCATTCACTTCACATTGGTTTGCAGGGTATTGATGTAGATGTAGAATGACGTCACAATTAACCGCAACGTAATATAGGTTATTTTAAGAAAGGGCATTGGATGAAATTCGGGACTACAAACATTTAAAAAGAGACTGTAATTAATGCGTACTTGGGGACGTAGTGTATGTAAATCGATACTTCCATTCTTTTGCAATTGATCAGTTAAATGTACCGCGGTGATATTCATCGAAGAAACAGGGAAAGCAATAATTTTGACCGCATCTTGCGCACGTTATGAACGCCGCCCTTTTGAAGTTACAAGTTTTCTTTTAATGTCTCCATAGAAAAAGAAACTTGATTGTGAAGTCAGAAGTGTACGCACTGCCAAGGAGCAAAAAAATATTTACCGCCGGGCGGAATCGAACCCGCGAAACTTTCAATAAAAATCCGATCTCTTACCGCTGAGGCAAACACCGCTTTCTGAATGTATTGTCTCTGGGGCAGTTGATATGGTGGTAGATCCGTATCAAAATTCCGGTAAAACTCCTGAGTCCGTGTCGCGGCATAGTGTGGAGTGTTCAGAGGTTGGCAGTGGCCGCAGCCGACCAATCGTAGCACAGACGGTGACAGCCAATCAGGTATTAGCACGTAACAGCTGTTTTGCTAGGCCTTCACAATAGGTAATATTGATTGTAGAAGGAATAGTTAGTATTTTCGTATGGAACACGTTAAATTTCCTGTTTTTATTGTAATCTGAAACACGCACAGTCACGAAAATAAGTGTTGTCTTCTTTTACGAACGAAAGATGTAGTAATATCGTTGTTATTTACTAGTGTCACACCGCTGAAGCAATAATTTTGGCGGAAGTAGAAAAACATTGAGAAGGAAGCACAGAAATATTTGCAAGAGACAACGTTCCACTCAACACCATTATTGCGTTTCATTGATAAATGCAAATTATGGACTACATCTGAAACACTGTTATTATTACGAAATAAGAATCGACGTAATTTATGTTAGCATATTGATGAAGTAAATAATTAATGCTGTTTCTGCTCTATGGTTGACAGGTTCTTGTATGTACCCTTGTCTGGTCAGTGAAAGTAATTGCCCTCGTAAAATGAGGATTTAGAATCACTTGATCACTGTTTCGTACATATCACAAAGTAAATAAAACATGCTATACCTGCTCTATGGTTGACAGGTTTTTGTATGTACCCTTGTCCGCTCAGTAAATTTACTGTTATCGTCACCGGAACAATTCATAAAAAAAAAATAAAATAAAAAAAAAACGCGAAATGAAGTGACAAGAAAACGCACCACGAAATAAACACGTTCGAATATTGCGCGAATATAAATCAGCGAATTTCATTGGCTCTCGTGCACTGTCACCTGATTGGCTGACCATATGCAGTGGCCGTAGCCAACATCTGAACATCCAACACTACACCGCGACACGGATTCTGAAGTTAAGCCCAAAATTACTTTTATTTCCTAAACGCTTAGCCATCTACAGTTCCAACTTGGTTGCACTTTCATATCTCACCACGCCCTACATGTACCATAAATTTGGACGAATTCGGTGAAGCCCAGTAGGCTTCCTCTCCGTGCTAGACACAAAAGCCTGGTGTAACATATTCCACATTTTCGACAGTTCACTGACAATATGGTACGTAGAAATTAAAATTAAGACACTTGCTAAAAATTCGCGGTTGTTTAACAGAAAGGTAACCTAACTGCATGTGTCATTTCTATGAACTGTATCAAACTCAGTTTTTTTAAAAGTAGAAAGTAATAAAGAATGAAACTTTCACTATGCAGCGGAGTGTGCGCTGATATGAAACTTCCTGGCAGATTAAAATTCTGTGCCGGAACCCGGACTCGAACCTGAACTTTGCCTTTCGCGGGCAAGCGCACTACCGACTGTGCTATCCCGACACGACTCACGATGCCGCTTCACAACTTTACTTCCACCAGTACCTCGCCTCCTACTTTCCAAACTTCATAGAAGTTCTCCTGCGAAACTTGCAAGACTAGCACTCCTGGAAGAAAGGATATGGTGGAGACATGGCTTAGCCACAGCCTAAGGGATGTTTCCAGAATGAAACTTTCACTCTGCAGCGGAGTGTGCGCTGATATGAAACTTCCTGGCAGATTAAAATTGTGTGCCGGAACCGGGACTCGAACCTGGGACCTTTGCCTTTCGCGGGCAATCGCACTACCGACTGTGCTATCCCGACACGACTCACGATGCCGCCTCACAACTTTACTACCGCCAGTACCTCGCCTCCTACTTTCCAAACTTCACATAAGCTCTCCTGAGAACCATGCAAGACTAGCACTCCTGTAAGAAAGGACTCTGCAGCGGAGAGTGCGCTGATATGAAACTTCCTGGCAGATGAAAATTCTGTGCCGGAACCCGGATTCGAACCTGGGACCTTTGCCTTTCGCGGGCAAGCGCACTACCGACTGTGCTATCCCGACACGACTCACGATGCCGCCTCACAACTTTACTTCCGCCAGTACCTCGCCTCCTACTTTCCAAACTTTTAGAAAGTAATAAAATTTAGCACTACAAACGCAAATCACAAAACTTGAACATAATACCTTTTAGCTTCATGAAATACTTCAGAAACAAGCCTATCACTATTGTGACCAATTACTGTAAATTATAGAACGGGCTAAATACTTATCTATAGAAAGAACAAGTAGACACGATTTTCTTTTGAGCTTTACTTACCAACAGAAGCAGCAGCAGTAGGTAAGTGGTAGCCGCCATCTCGGCGACTGGTGTGCGTCCGTCTCCTCCTCGCGACTGCTCTCGACTGACTGTGGCGCGCGCAACAGCTTCGCGCAAGCTCCGCCCACTCGCCACCCCTCCTTGCGCTGACGACACAGCCTCGCCTCTGCTGACCGCTGATATCTTCTTACCGCAAAGCGGTGTATTCTTGGAAAAGACAGGAGGAGCTGTAGAAACCTGCTACTCTACAACGCGACACAACGAAACACTACGAGACAGACGAATGCCGCGAAAACGCATGTTCATCGGAATTGTACCTATATCGAATTTGTACCACGTTACCCTATACGCTCAAGAGTATTATTTTATTTAATATGAAAATATGCTTAAAGAAAATGTCAAATCAATCACACGATATTATTCCTACTAAGTCACCAAAGACTATTGCCCAACACAGCTCATCCAGTGTTTGCTGCAAAATCGGAGGTTTTTTGTAGCTCTGCATAATAAGAAGAGCCGATGGAGAACGCTGAAGAATGGCCTTCCTCAGGGTAGCGTACTGGCATCCTTGCTGTGTAACATCTACACTAACGACCAACCAATCAGCTCTGAAGTAAGAACGTTTATTTATGCAGATGACACGGCAAGTGCAGCTCAAGGCAAAACCTTTGAGGAAGTGGAGATGAAGCTGACAGCAGCCCTCGAGGACCTCGGCAAGTATGATGATAATCAGCTAAAGCCAAATCCTGGAAAGACGCAGGTTTGTGCCTTTCACCTGAGAAACAAGGAAGCCAGAAAGCAGGTAAAAATTAACTGGAGAGGGCAACAACTGCTTCACTATGCTACTCCAAAATACTTGGGAGCAAAGTTAGACCGAAGCCTCACATTCAAGGATCATTGCCAGGAAACCAAGATGAAAGTATCTGCCCGGAACAATATCATACGTAAACTCACTGGCTCCACCTGGGGAGCAGAGCCAAGTGTGCTCCGCACATCTGCCCTGGCACTGTGCTTCTCTGCAGCGGAGTATGCAGCACCTGTCTGGAGAAACTCGACACACGCCAGACAAGTGGATACGGCACTAAAAGAGACTGGACGCATAGTGACTGGCTGCCTTCGACCAACTCCTGTCAGAAAAATCTACTAAATTATGGGCATAGCGCCTCCAGACATACGCAGAGGAACAGCTGCAGAAACAGAGAAAAAGAAACACGAAACCGACCGCAGACACCCCCTCTTCGGACATGAGCCAAGAAAACCTAGGCTTAAGTGAAGGAGGAGCATGAACTGCATTGAGGCCTGTAACTCGGAGAACAGAGCTATGGCAGAATTCGTCAAACGAAATGGCCGGAGAGAACATCAAAGAGGAACCTGCCGAAGGATTTCATGTGCCGTATGCAACATGGAAGGCACTGAACAGACTGACGACAGGAGTATCACGCTGCAACACGAATCTCAGAAAGTGGGGCTTCACAAACGAAGATGAACCCTGTGAGTGTGGCGATGTCCAGGACCCACAACACCTCCTGGTCTGCAGAAACCTGCCCAACTCCTGCACCATAGAGGACCTACACGCAGCAAATGATGTGGCCATCAAGACAGCAGAATTTTGGAGCTTGCGGTCCATCTAGCAGAAACTAGCAGCGACCTACAGAATTTGTCCAAAAATGTTCAAATGTTTGTTAAGCTTATGGGACTTAACTACGGGGTCATCAGTCCCTAAACATACAAACTACTTATCAACTAACTTATACTAAGGACGGCACAAATATCCATGCCCGAGGGGGGATTCGAACCCCCGACCGTAGTGGCCGTGCAGACCGTGACAGGAGCGCCTCAGTCCCCTCGGCCACCGCGGCCGGCAGAATTAGTCACCTCTCTCCATATTTTATGTTCCTAGTTTGTAATTTGTGTATTTTAATTGTATATTTACTGAATTTTGCATTCTTGGATTGTAATTCGCTCAATGTAATTGTACACTGTAAACATATATTTAGTGAATGTTGCGTCCCTAGATTGTAAATTGTTTATTATAATTGTATTGTAATTGTACATGTATTGATAGAAAGATATGTCATAGCCCTGGACACGTAAAATAAATAAATATTCCTACTGTTGTACACAATTAATGTTCAAAATGTTCAAATGTTTGTTAAGCTTATGGGACTTAACTACGAGGTCATCACTCCCTAAACTTACAAACTGCTTATGAACTACTTACGAACTAGGACGGCACAAATATCCATGCCCGAGGGGGGATTCGAACCCCCGACCGTAGTGGCCGTGCTGACCGTGACTGGAGCGCCTCAGTCACCTCGGCCACCGCGGCCGGCCACAATTAATGGATTAAGACATTAGTGCAAAGGGAGGAAGTAGAGATTTAAAAATGAGCTTGTATCTTGAATATAGAATTTTCTTATACTAGAATAAAATCTGTGGGGGTTAATTTAACATCTACATCTACATGGGACTCTCTGCAAATCACATTTAAGTGCCTGGCAGAGAGTTCATCGAACCACCTTTATACTATTTATCTCCCATTCCATTCTCGAATACCGCGCGGGAAGAAAGAACACCTGAATCTCTCCGTTCGGGCTCAGATTTCTCGTATTTTATTCTGATGATCATTTCTACCTATGTAAGTGGGAGTCAACAATATATTTTCGCATTCGGAGGAGAATGTTGGCTATTGGAGTTTCGCAAGTAGCCCACGCCGCAGCGATAAGCGCTCTTGTTCGTGACAGTACAAAACGAGCTGCCCTTCTTTCGACTCTTTCGATGTCCTCCGTCAAACCGACCTGATAAGGTTCCCACACTGGGCAGCAATACTCCAGAAAAGGACGGACAAGAGTAGTGTACGCAGTCTTTTTAGTAGTTCTGTTGCATCTTTTAAGGGTTCTGCCAATAAAACGCAGTCTCTGGGTCGCCTTTCCCACGACATTATTTACGTGTTCTTTTCAGTTTAAGTCTGATGGAATAGTAATTCCTAGGTATTTAGTGGAGTTTACGGCCTTCGCTTTTGATTGATATATCTTGGCAGCAGCGGAGCAGCCGAACGCATTGAGGCGCTATGCTGCGATGTGCTAGGCCGTTCCCCATCGGAGGTTCGAATCCCCCCTCGGGCATAGATATTTGTGCTGTCTTTAGTATAAGGTAATTCATAAGTAGTTTGTAAGTATAGGGACTGATGACCCCAAAGTTACGTCCCATAAGCTTCACAGACATTTTAACATCTTTTATTTATCTGTAAACAAAGTTAAACGGATTTCTTACCGTACTCATGTGTACAACTTCACACTTCTCATCGTTTAGAGTCAATTGCTAATTTTTACACCATAGTGATATCTTATTTAGATCTTTCTACAGTTGGTTTTGAGCTTCATATCATTTTACTAGACGGTAAATGACGGCGTCACCTGTAAACAACCTAAGGTAGCTGCTTAGATATTCTCTCAAATCGTTTGTGTAAATAAGGAACAGCATAGGACCAATAACACTACCCTGTGTTTTAGTCGATGACTTACCACCTATTACTACAAACTTTGTCCTCTCTGACTGGAAATCATCTTTCCAGCCGCAAAGTTGGGGCGCTATACCATAACCACGCAATTTGATTAAAAGCCGTTTGTGAGGTACCGTGTCAGAAGCCTTCTGAAAATCAAGAAATACGGAATCAATTTGAGATCTCTTGTCGATAGCACTCATCACTTCGTGTGAGTAAAGAGCGAGTTGTTTTTTGCAAGAACGGTATTTTCTAAATCCGTGTTGACCTTGGGTCAATAGATCATCCTGTTCGACGTAATTAATAATATTTGAATACAGGGTATGTTTCAAAACCCGGCTGCAAATTGACGTCAATGAAGCAGGCCTGTAGATTAGTGGATTACTCCTACTGCCTTTCTAGAATATAACAATGAATATGTTCCCTGTCACATCAGTGGCATCAGATGGTGCTTGATACGATTCTCAGATGAACAAAATTAGTTCTGACAATATCTATATTATTTTATTATTGTTTCAGACTTTATGACTGTAACTAAAAGTTTAAGAAACCACCTTGCCTAGGGTATCAGACGGATCACAGGTGAAGGATAGTGAACGTTCCAACCGATATGGTGGACAGCTCCGAATACGGAATAGGCAGCTATTGTGATTTAAATCGCTTCTGTTGGTCCGTGTTTACGTTACAAATGTGGGGTTGCGCATTCGCCTTCATGCAAAACATTATTTCCTTCCAGGAGGCTCACGGTTCTTTCTTGAGTACATGCGTGGCGAGCATGGGGCCCCGAGCTAATGCAGTCTTCCATTCTTCTTTACCTTCCGGACTGCACTTCCTTTCCCCCTCCCCTCCTTTCGTATCCTCAGTCCTTCCCCTCCCCACCGGGGGATTGATAATCTTTGCAGTTCAGTCCCCCTATCCCAACCAAACAACCCAATCCCAAATTATTATTTCCAAACCCAAACTAATTTCGGCGGAAATCCCGCCATCCTCAATGGGTTTTGTATTTAAAAGAATGCAGAAATGACATATTTACAAAACTGTGAAACATATTGTAGTATAAGACTTCATTTTCTTCGTTATATCATTTTATAAACATTAATTTCCGTACCCTTTATCATTAGGCTATTTTACACTCCATACTGTTATTTGCCTATTTTGTGGCTTACAGCACGTCATTGCAACAGTATGAACGGCTGTTATTAACAAGAGTTAATATTGTGATACAGCCTTATTTCATTGTGTTTAGCCTCGGTTTTGTTTGTAACTTTTATTGCAGTTTGTGAGGGTACTGGTACTAGACTTTGATAATATGAAATCGTACTCACGTTCGTTGGTCGGTCTTCTGGATGGACTTGATAGACGTTCTCGCCCCACAACAATACATACTCCGCCTATGGCAGTTATTTGAAATTTACGCCATTTTGCGTGTGTCCCATAATGGGCAAATGGTGTAATTTTCAAACAACTGCCATAGGTAGTTCTGGACCAAGGTAGCAAAAAGGCAACTCCACTTTTAGTCTTCTCGTAAGCTGCAAGATGTTCAGCGTCTTTTCACAAGTGCTGCTGCTGAAATTTATGTTCTGGAACTAACGTCTCCAGTCTTAATACTGTTAGTTTACTCAGTGAGTCTACTGAACCCCACCTGATTGCAGGTGCATCACGGAGCGTATTGATAATCACAATATCACCGTAGGTGGTCATCACACTGCCGGTATTACTGGCACAATTGGTCCTTTGGATTCTGGGGCGGCCAGGTTAAAATACATAGTGATTGAACAGAGGAAGTCGGAGTCCTCTGGCCAACTGAAAACCAAAACAAATATATTTCTAGCAACACTTAGCATACAAACAATTTTGCAACCAGGCAAAATTCATAAATTGGGAGTCACATTAAAGGGGCATAAAATTCACATTTTAGCACTGCAAGAAACATGAACGACGGGCAATAACACCATGCATTTCAGAAATTATCGTCTCTTAAAAGTAAAACTGATAAAAGAATACTTAGTAATGCACCACATCTGGGAATTGCTTTTGCAGTCTCCAACAATATTTCAAATTCAATAACAGAGATAAATCCCGATAATTATAGATGAATGACAATTTTATTTAAAGGCGTAAGTAAAATACACACTTTAATTAAAGCCCATATGCTAATCAATGACAATAACCGTAAAAATAAAGAAGTTAATGGAATCTGGGAAGCGTTAGAAAGCATCATCTTGAAAATTAATTATTTTGTCAAGTAGGCTCAACAACAGATATGGTGTAAAAACACTAAATATGACGCGTTTCAAGTGTTAAGCCCTCATCATCAGGTAATCTGTACAAGAATCTTGAAACGAAAAACAATAAAAATATAAAACGTAATAAAAGAAAACGTGGTCTACGATTCTGTGCTTCGTCAGAATTCAAACCGGACCCGGACGAAGCACAGTATGTTGTGGACCTTTCTTCGTAGACACGGTTACAAGGGAAGTAACCACGTTTTCTTTTATTACGTTTTAGATTTTTATTGTTTTTTAAGATTCTTGTACAGATTATCTGATGATGAGGGCTTGACCTTTGAAACGCGTCATATTTAGTGTTTTTACACGATATCTGTGGTTGAGCCTACTTGACAAAATAATTAAGTAATACAACCGCGACCTCACATCCATTATGGATATAATTAAATCTCGAAAATTCCTTCAGCTGAGGTTAAAATTTTAATGGGTGATTTTAATACTCAATTACGTAAAGGGAAGAATTATACTTGTTGAAGAATGCTAAAATTTTAATTTTAAAATCATGTCAAAACATTTTAAAAATAACTCTTGTAAAGAAAAAAACGTGGGAGCTTTTTTTTTTTTTTTTTTTTTTTTTTTTTTTTTATTAAAGCCCTTACATGTTTTGCTACAGTTGTAGCATCTTCGGTGCGTCCTTTTTATTATTGCTCCAAAATTGAACAACAGAAATAGTTTTAGTTATTACAGGTTATTACAAGGTCATCCTGTTAATTAGAATTATGTACAAGAATTTCATATATGTGTGATTTTATGCCCCTTTAATGTGACTCGCAATTTATGAATTTTGCCTGGTTGCAAAATTGTTTGTATGCTAAGTGTTGCAAGAAATGCTGGAACGTTCCCACTATTGGCGCATTCAGGCAGCTGATGAGATTCTCCTACCTTATACTGAATGGGTTCGTACTGCTGTCATCGCTCTGTCAATGACGGTTGGAGAATGCGAAGTAGTCTCTACTATTTTAGAGTGAATGTGAGTGGAAGATAAAACACTAAAGTTCTCCTATTCTTCTTCTCTACTCCACCGATGAAGTCACCAATAAATTAAGTTGAACATAGTTCATTAGCAAAAAAAAAAAAAAAAAAAAAAAAAAAAAAAAAAAAAAAAAAAAGCACACACACACACAAAGAGAGAGAGAGAGAGAGAGAGAGAGAGAGAGAGAGAGATAGAGAGAGAGAGATGCCATTCACATAAAATTAAGAAGTAGGCTTAACCTTAAAAATAACATAAGAAATCAGGTTAAGCCTACTTCTTAATTTTATGTGAATGGCATCTCTCTCTCTCTTTGTGTGTGTGTGTGTTTTTTTTTGTTTGTTTGTTAATGAACTATGTTCAACTTACATTTATTTGTGACTTCATCGGTGGAGTAGAGAAGAAGAATTGGAGAACTTTAGTGTTCTATCTTCCACTCACATTCACTCTAAAATAGCAGAGACTCCAACCGTCATTGACAGAGCAATGACAGCAGTACGAACCAGTTCAATATAAGGTAGGAGAATCTCATCACCTGCCAGAATGCGCCAATAGTGGGAAAAAAGGTCCCCTACTCTTCCTTGTGTTTATAAAAGATTCAGGAGACAATCTGAATAGCTCCCTTAGACTGTTCGCGGATGATGCTGTCGTTTATCGTTTAGTGGTATCAACAGAGGATCAAATGCAACTGCAAAGCGATTTAGACAAAATTTCTAAATGGTGCAAAAATTGGCAGTTAACACTAACAAGGGAATGGTCAGACTTGTCATGTCAAAACCTGTGTTACTACTTTTACCACTGTGAGTTAACATTGAAGGAAGTCTGTATACAGACTGTTAGCTGCTGACATGACGTGGAAGTCTGTAAAATCTTTTATGAAGTATGACATTATTGTCGCATGGTTTCCGAGCATATAACTGCCTGTTGTACAACGCTGACCTCTCGCTACGTTATACCAACGCCATCTATGGACAAGGTGGTGTTAGCTACGCGCCGCTCTCCTGCCACAGCAGTGAGAGAGCTGATTCGCCCAGTGTAAGCGATTGTACGATAATTAATAAATATGATAATAATAAATTCGTTGACAAATGTAGCTGATATGTTATCTACAACATTCTTTCCAATACGAATACATAAACGGTTTATACACATCAAACGTTTATTTCTTGTAATTACCGCAAAAATGTGAAATATTGATACAATGTTCAAAACATAGGTTTTTTGTGCACCAAGAACATACAAGCAAAGACGACATATGACAGCCCTGCAAATCACAGACGTTGTTAGACGTCCATAGACATAACTCGGTCGGTGTTAGGAAGGAATCAGGCCTAATATCAGCATATTTCGAGGCGTGCCACGTATATATAATCACATTTTGAAACCGTGGGGAGGAAAATTGATAATGTACGATTGATTGCAACTTGAGAAAATTGTCACGATGATAGATAGGAATCTGCAGTGATTTGCACACAATAAAATTTTCTCTGTTAGTTTTCTGTAAAATGTATTCCACTGGCGAAAAAATTCTCTGTCTAACGGTTGAATTACGTTCGTCGTGCCGGGTGGAATCTGAAGTATCTCTACTTCTTTGTCAGGGTGAGCTTGAAATAAAGCTTTTAATGAATCACAACTTTTATGACCTGACCACGAATCGAGAAGGAGAAGAAATTTGTTCCCGCAGAACGGAAGAAGAGCATGACGCATGAAAAGTGTAACATTATCATTTCCCATTTTTCCAGACTTCGATGCGTCTACCACAAGATTGACTGCGTAGAACATTGTTTGTTTGAACCAACTGGACGTTTTGGACCACGTATCAAACAAACAATGTTCTACGCAGTCAATCTTGTGGTAGACGCATCGAAGTATATATATATATATATATATATATATATAGTTGAGGCAGCAATGAACCATCCAGACTAATTATGGGTATTATAGTGTATGAATCCACTCCCGTGAACCACAGACATTGCCGAGGTGGGGTGGCTTGCGTGCCTCAACGATACAGATAGCTGTACCGTAGGTGCAACCACAGCGAAGGGGTATCTGTGGAGAGGCCAGACAAACGTGTGGTTCCTGAAGAGGGGCAGCAGCCTTTTCAGTAGTTACAGGGGCAACAGTCTGGATGATTGACTGAACTGGCCTTGTAACATCAGCTAATGTAGCTTTGCCACACAGCTACTGCGAACGGCTGAAAGCAAGGGGAAACTACAGCCGTTACCTTTCCCGAGGACATGCAGCTCTACTGTTTGAACATATGATGTTGGCATCCTCTCGGGTAAAATATTCCGGAGGTAAAATAGTCCCCCATTCGGATCTCGGGGTGGGGACTACTCAGGAGGATGTAATCATCAGGAAAGACAGCACTGGCATTCTACGGATCGGAGCGTGGAATGTTATATCCCTTAGTCAGGTAGGAAATCTAGAAAATTTAAAAAGAGAAATGGATAGGTTGAAGTTAGATATAGTGGGGATTAGTGAAGTTTGGTAGAAATAGGAACAGCATTTCTGGTCAGGTGAGTACAGGATTATAAATACATAATCAGTTGGGGGTATTACAAGAGTAGGTCTGATAATGAATAAGAAAATAGGAATGCGGGTAAAATACTATGAACAAGACAGTGATCGCAATATCGTAGTCAAGGTTGATATGAATTCAACACCGACAACAGTAATACAGGTTTATATGCCAACTAGCTCTGTCAATGATTAGGAGATCGAAGAAATATATGAGCAGCTAAAGGAAATTACTCAGACAGTTAAGGGAGAGGAAAATTTAATTGTTATGGGAGACTGGAATTCGGTAGTAGGGCAAGGAAGGGAAGGGGAGATAGTAGGTGAATATGGTCTGGGCAAAGGAAATGAAAGAGGAAGTCGCCTGGTAGAATTTTGCACGGAAAATAATTTAGTTATAACAAACACCTGGTTTAAGAATCACGAAAGAAGGTTGTATACGTGGAAGAGACCAGGTGACACCGGGAGATACCAGATAGATTTTATAATGGTAAGACATAGATTTCGGAACCAGGTTTTAAACTGTAAGACATACCCAGGGGCAGACATAAACTCTGACAAAAACTTATTGGTCATGAACTGTAGGCTGAAACTGAAAAAACTGCAGAAAGATAGGAAAATAAGGAGATGGGACCTGGATAAACTGAAGGAACCTGAAGTTCTTGAGAATTTCCGAGGGAGCTTTAGGCAACAATTGAGAGAAACGGGGGAAAATAAAACAGTAGAGGAGAAATGGGTAGCCTTGAGAGATGAAATAGTAAAGGCAGCAGAGGACAAAATAGGTATGAAGGTAAGACGTACAAAAAATATCACAGGACATACTAAATTTATTCGATGAAAGGAGAAAATATAAAAATGCAGTAAATGTAACAGACAAAAAATGTTCAAATGTTTGTAGAACTTACGGGACTTAACTACGGGGTCATCAGTCCCTAAGCTTACAAACTACTTATGAACTAGCTAAGACTAAGGACGGCACAAATATCCATGCCCGAGGGGGGATTCGAACCCCCGACCGTAGTGGCCGTGCAGACCGTGACTGGAGCGCCTCAGTCCCCTCGGCGACCGCGGGCGGCTAACAGGCAAAATGGAGTACAGACGACTAAGAAATTAGATTGAGAGGAAGTGCAAAATGGCTAAGCAAGTGGCTAGAAGACAAATGCAAGGATGTAGAAGAATGCATAAATAGGGGAAAATAGATACTGCCTACAGTAAAATAAAATAGATATTTGGAGATAAGAAAAACAGCTCTATGAATATCAAGAACGCAGATGGAAAGCCAGTTCTCAGCAAAGAAGGTAAAGCTGAAAGATTGAAAGAGTATATAGAGAGGCTCTACGAAGGAAATGAACTTACAGGCAATATTGTAGGACGGGGAGAAGAAGTAGATGAGGATGAAATAGGAGATACTATACTGAGAGATGAATTTGACATAGCAGTGAAGGCATAAGTCGAAACAAGGCTCCTGGAGTAGATGACATTCCCTCAGAGCTAATGAAGTCTCTGGGAGAAACAGCCATGACAAAACTGTTTCACCTGGTGTGTAAGATGTATGAGACAGGCGAAGTACCCTCAGACTTTAAGAGAAATCTTATAATCCCCATTCCAACGAAAGCAGGTGCAGACAGGTGTGAAAACTACAGAACCATCAGTTTGATAAGTCATGGTTCAAAATTTTAACACGATTATTTACAGAAGGATGGAAAAGCTGGTAGAAGCCGACCTCGGGGAAGATCAGTTTGGGTTCAGGAGAAATGTAGGAACACGGGAGGCAATACTCACGTTACGGCTTATCCTAGAAGATAGATTAAGAAAAGGCAAACCTACATTTCTAGCTTTTGTAGATTTGGAAAAGGCTTTTGACAATGTTGATTGGAATAAACTCTTTCAAGTTCTGAAGCAAGCAGGAGTAAAATATAGGGAGCGTAAGGTTATTTACAACTTGTACAAAAACCAGACAGCGTTTGTCAGAGTTGATGGGCATGAAAGGGATGCAGTGGTTGGGAAAGGAGTAAGACAGGGTTGTAGCCTTTCTCCAATGTTATTCAATTTGTACATTGAGCAAGCTATAAAGGAAAGCAAGGAGAAATTTGGAGAAGCAATTAAAGTTCAGGGTGAAGAATTAAACACATACGATAATGCAGAAAATGAGTTAGACAAGAGGGATGTGTTCAGAAAAAACCATGCTACTGAAATGGAGTGTAAAACGTTGAATCAGTAATTGCTAGAGGGGAAGTCAGAGTTGTAGAAAAACGGATAACATTGAAGTAGATGGGCACTGCATGTTGTTAAAAGAAAGAAGCTATTATCAGTATAAATGTTAGGATCGTAGATACAAGTTAGTACGGATGTAAGGGGATGGTTGGAAGATGGAAGAATCATATGGATTAGCTATGTAAATAAAATGAAAATGAAGCCAGTATTATGAAAAGAGGGCATGCAGTAAGTGAAAAAGTGATGAAATATTTAGTACTTTTTGGCACTAAAAGACCTAATCAAATCAACTCATCTGGAGTAGACGATGTTTCCTCAGAATTATTGAGATGCCAGTGATAAAACTATTCCATTTCTTAAGCAACACGATTACGTACCAGGAAAAATATTATACATTTTAACTATCTTGGTTACATTATAATATTAAAACAAGAGGAATATAATTAGTACTAACACTCTGTTGAGAACAAATCATAAGATTTTTTGCATATTTTAATTTTCTACTACTTTCTGAAGGCATTTGTTTGGAGTGTTGCCTTGTATGGGAGTGAAACATGTACTATAAACAGTGCGGACAAGAAGAGGATTGAGGCTTTTGAAATGTGGTACTACAGAAGAAGGCTGAATATTAGGTGGGTGGATCGCGTAACTAATGAGGAGGTACTGAACAGAACTGGGGAGAAAATGAATTTTTGGCATACCTTGACTAAAAGAAGGGATCGATCGGTAGGAAACATTGTTAGACATCAAGGAATTGTGAATATAGCGTTGGAGGGAAGTGTGTGTGGGGTAAAACCCGTAGAGGAAGATCAAGAGATGGATACAGTAACCAGATTGAAACATATGTAGGTTGCCGTTCTTATGTGGAGTTGAAGAGGCTTGCTCAGTATAGGGTATTGTGGAGAGCTGCATCAAACCAGTCTCCGGACTGAAGACCACAACAACAACAACAACAACAGTGTATGAATGGGTGAATGCAGTCGTGGACTGCGCAATTGCCTCAATAAGTTTTTCCCCTTTGAATGACAGTGTTCTTTTCGCACGCATTTCTTTTTGAAAACCTGACTGATCTGCATTGTAAACGTAAGATTCGCTAAAACTGGTGATCTTATTTTTTGCAGTCGTAAGAAAAGCTTCTATCATTTCCATTTGAGTAACTTCGTTTTCCGACCTGTTTCTCGATACAAATTTTGTTATTTTCCATGCTACAATTTTATGTGATATTTTGAAGCGACTAATCCTACTTTGAGAAGCTGTAAATTCTTTAGCGCCTATCGCGTTGGCAATCTCTAACGCCCAATCACGCAAAGTTGTGTCGCTGACACTCAATGACTGTCGTCTGGCATCGGTAAATTGCTCAAAAAGTCGCGCATTTATCTCCGTCGCAATTTGCAGTCAACTCTTACGTCGTCCAGCGACTTCCTTTTTGCATCTATACAATTCTCGTTCAGAACGGACAAAGAGATACCCATGTTGAACAGTACTGACACGTATGCGTTTCTTACCACTTTCGTCCAACCAATACTTCACCGCTTTTTCTTTGTCTGAAGATGTAATAGTAGTTGCTGGCGTTCTTTTCGGAGATAATTGATGATGGAACGTGGCACTATCACTCGAAGAGTCTTCATGTGTGCAACTTTCTTCCGTTTCTTCGCCGTCTGTAGATTCACAGTCTGTAATATCGAGTGTTTCAGTCGTTTCTAGCCACATATCTGCGCTATTTACATGCTCATCTAGAAGTTTAACGCGTGTTTTCTGTTGATTGCTTCATTTAGCGTCTGTGGTATATTTTGCAAGCAGCAAAACATTTACAGGGTTTGCCAACACCTGTGAGGGGAGACTGAATGTTCACCGTAAAGTGGCTTGCGGAGTATAGATGTAGATGTACAGAATATCTTTCACATTCCTAACCAGTTTCAGGACGGTATGTTTCGAAATACGTATCAGAAATGAAAAGGAAGTGCATGCCACAGAATCGAATATTCATTTCCACTTTCCACCAAAACCGTGGAACGATATTCCTCTTTAGTGAACGCCGCACCTCCTGGCCATGCGCACAACGCTCACCATAACAACAGCTCGTGACTCGCCATTTCCAGGGGTGGCCAGCAGTCACCGCAAGCGCCAATCAGGAAAAACAGCTATTTCGTGATTTTTTAGGTGACTTCCAGGTCATGTCATCAGCTAACATTCTGCATACAGACTTCCTTCAATGTTAACCAACAGTGTTAAAAAAATCAATACATGTTTCGGCATGACAAGTCTAACCATTTCCTTGTAAGTAATGAAAAGTGTGAAGAATTACACATGACCACTAAAAGAAATCCGCTGAACTTCAATTACCCGATAAATCAGTCAAACCTTAAGGTCGTAAATTCTACCAATACGTAGGAGTTACAAATACGAACAACTTATGTGCCCACAAAGGTTTTCCCGGCGTAATAACTGTTTGTAATCTTCTCGGGTTTGCAGCCGGATACTAAAGTCAACTTGACACAATATTTCAGCGGCGCAACTGCCCGCCATCCTCAGGTGAGCTTGCTGATAGACAATCTCGCCGGAACTGAGTTACCAGTGCAATCGGTAGCCTTTGTCTCTGTTAATCAGATTTTCAGATAATCGAATCTCTATGGATTCCTTTAAGACACAGTCCCAGTAACGAGATGCTAAAGCAACCAAGCAAACTCTCATGGTTGCAGTAACGAGATGCTGAAGCAACCAAGCAAACTCACATGGTTGCAGTAACGAGATGCTGAAGCAACCAAGCAAACTCACATGGTTGCAGTAACGAGTCTGTGTCTTAAAGGAATCCACAGAGATTCGATTATCTGACAATCTGATTAACAGAGACAAAGGCTACCTTCTTAGTAAATCCTGGAACCTGGTGTTATCAGATGTTAAAAAACAATGGTTGGTACTTCATAAATCTGAATAATAATTTTATCATCGATTATCGGTTTCGCCGGACTCTGCCACCGGAGCGTTGTATGTCTTGTGCACCAGAGGGCAGTCACTGTCACTTCTTGCGCACGCGCTATGGGTCTTCCTCGATGTATAAAGGAGCCGCCAATTGCACTGGGAACTCAGTTCCGGCGAGATTGTCTATCAGCAAGCTCATCTGAGGATGGCGGACAGCTGCGCCGCTGAAATATTGTGTCAAGTTGACTTTAGTATCCGGCTGCAGACCCGAGAAGATTACAAACGAACAACTTAGACTGGAGAGATCACATAGAAAATTTTGTGGGGAAGGCGAACCAAACGTAACGTTTCATTGGCAGAATGTTTCGAAGATACAACAGCTCCACCAAAGACACTGCCTACATCACACTTGTGCGTCCTCTCCTGGAGTACTGTTGCCCAGTGTGGGACCCTCAACAGGTGGGACTGACGGAAGACATTTCGAAGGTTCAGAGAAGGGCAGCTCGTTTTGTTTTATCATGTTACAGGTGGGAAAGCGTCACGGGAATGTTTCACGATTTGAGGTGGAAATCATTAAAAGATCGACATTACTCGTTGCGGCGAGATCTATTTGCGAAATTTCAAACACCGACTTTTACTTCTGAATGTGAAAATATTTTGCTAGCACCCACCTACATAGGGAGACATGACCATCCCAATAAAATAAGAAAAATAAGATCGAAAACGGAACGATTTAGGTGTTCTTTCTTCCCGCGCGCTATTAGAGAATGGAACGTTAGAGAAAGGTTATGAAAGTGGTTAATGAATCCTCTGCCAGGCACTTAAATGTGATTTGCAGACTATCTATGTAGATGTAGATTCCAAGAATAGTGTAGTCATTCCAACTCCAAAATAGCACATGTTAAAGAAGTGAGGTGTAATAAGTCGTAATAGCTGAATAGTGACAAGAAATGATTACAGACAATGTAAAATCTGGATGAAGGCGACCTCTTGGTGGCTCAGTTTTGGTTCTCGGTAATTTTAGAAACAGAATACACAAAAATAGTAGGTCTAATTGCACTTACCTTTCCTTGTACACGAAAAAGGTGTGTGTAATATAATACTGTAACATTCGCAAATGTCACTACTCTGCTAAATTACATTCTCCGTAGACCAGTAGCATTTCTCCTCTCTCTGCGTAGTTCTACTCAAACAGACCTCCCACTAAAGACTGTTAACAGAATGGCTTAAATCGATTTTTCTTGTGTTTTGCATTCTTTCAACTGTCTACTGTAGCTGGTGGATGAGTTACGTAAAGCCGCGCATTTGCATTGTGAATTAGAAGAGGAGATCCAAATTATATTTTGTGTTATGTTTTAAGTAATAATACGTTATGTGAATTGTGCACTGTGATAATTCCTTTTTTAAAGATAAAAGTCTTCATGATTGGAAGAGGATTACAGATTCTGTTATAGCCACATTTCATATAAATGTTATTTTATATACTTCATTTCCTTCTGTCTTTATCATGGAGAATGAATTCGCAGTGAGATATTTGTTTTATTGTGCATAACTCCTCTTTCTTTTTCTTAATTCACATCATGAACAAGCTCTGTAATGTTCAGGTGTGTTGATAAATCGTTTTGCATGTCTCCCAATAAAAATTAGAGTAGTTTCTCTCTTTTCTGTGTAAAGATGTGGAGAACTATGAAAAGTTGTCCTGTAACATGGTGTAGTGTACAACTGTCATCACCCAGGCGTTCGCGTCTTTCCATTAACCAATATCTCACCATACCTTTTAGCAATTTTTCAGTTTGTCCAGACGTCTCCCAGTAGAAAGAAGGCTACCCCCAGTGGCTAATTGCCGGCAATTTCATACTCTGTTGGCTTCTATTTCCTGAAGTTATTGTGAGTGATAGTGTTCTTTGGACCATGCAATTCAAGTTTCAGACAGTTAGGATATGAGTGAAATTTCGATCAAAATAGAAATAAATTGCACTTTACTTGAATTAGTAATTTATTGGATTCAGGTAAAGGCACATTTTTATTCTAAAAGTATATCCGTATAATGTTGGCCTTTGCATTTGTTTCTATGTCTGATGCTAAATGTATACCTTCAACACGTCGGTCAAACAGGTCGCAACATCATCATTCGGTTTAGAGAGGTTGTTTCAGACAGGAAATCTGTGTTTAGTCAACACCTACTGGAAAGATAACTTTCTAAAGGGCCTGTTCAAGCTAATCTAGAAATCTCCAGAACGCACCTAAAGGGCCTTTATTAAATGTCTTTGAAGTGGTAAAAATATTTTCTCGTCGTAAAAAATAGTCATTACCGCTATAAAACGAGCAATTGGATTTTAGGGAGGAACGTTTTACGATCTTTTTTTGCGACTTGTTGTAGAGCATATCTGCTTTTTTGCTTTATTCTTTTTTGTGTTATTAATTATTTTATGGTTGACTTGTATTTTGTGACATTTAAAATTCCAGATTATATTACGTCAACTGCTTAAAACAGCGCATATATTTTAACACTTTGACAAAATTGTTCCTTTTATTAACATCCAATAAGGAATTTTAAATATTGTTCGTACACGCTTACATACTGTATCGGCGAGCTTTGGACATTTTATCTTTATATCTGCAAACACCAGTCGTCATCCCTGTCTCCTTAGCAACCGACGGCGTCAGCTTGCCTTTATATGACTGGCGCGTCGCCTGCTTCACAACTGCACTACATACTGAGTTTTTCCATGCCGCCATATCCACAACAACCATTGGCATTGCTGAATTTTATCTTTGATTCGGACGCTTGTCTACGATTAAGATTTTATTGTTATTTGCTTCCCATAGTTGGTAGGTACTACTATGCAATAAGTTTCTTTGGATACTCATCAATACTTGTAATTTGTTTTTACAAATGATATTAATGATAACAGCTAATAAGTATTATAGAATATAAAATGCCATTTTACAAAATCTTTCTGCATTTTATACCCACAAGAGTTATTTATATTTCTGCAGACGTAACTACTATAGGACAAGTCTCATTGGTTCCCGATGTGCTTTTGCTGCAGAATATGGTCGGGACATAAACTCTCTAACTCGCAGCGTTCTCTCACTGTTTAACAGTCGCCACACTTGTCTCCACGCATATGTAGCCCGGTTATCGTCTCGGCACCAACATGAAGTATACTTCTTTGTCCAAAATGTGTAGTTCATTAATGTAAATTGTATAAACTAGTATTTCTGGTGTACCTGATTCACTCTGAGGAAAACTGACTGCCGGCCGCGGTGGCCGAGGGGACTTTGGCGCTCCAGTCACGGTCTGCACGGCCACTACGGTCGGGGGTTCGAATCCCTCCTCGGGCATGGATATTTGTGCCGTCCTTAGGATTAGCTAGTTCATAAGTAGTTTGTAAGTTTAGGGACTAATGACTCCGTAGTTCCTTATGAAATAAATTTTAATATTTGTCCGAACTAGACTGATTTGTGTTCATAATACAATTTTATCAAAGTTCAAAATGTTCAAATGTTGTAAATATAAGGGACTTAACTTCTGCGGTTATCAGTCCCTAGGCTTACAAACTGCTTAAACTAACTTAAAAACACACACACACTTTCTCTCTCTCTCTCTCTCTCTCTCTCTCTCTCTCTCTCACACACACACACACACACATGCCCGAGGGAGGATTCGAACCTCCGACGACGAGCAACCGCACGCTTCGCAGCTAACTAATGGGTGGAAGAAAGATTGGGCTCTATCGTCCGTCGAAGGCATGCCAATTACAGACACAATACTCAAAGTTACTTAATATTAATAATAACTAGCATCGTTATAAATCGTTAAAAAGAGAACAGTTCTCAGAACCCTGTTTCCATTGATATGTTTATAATCAATTAGTTGTTTCATTATTTCAGATACAAGTTTTTGTGAAATGCAGTAGTTGTATACTTAATTGCATTCAATGACTTTTTATGATATATCAATTCAGGCAACAAGACCTCTCGCACCATTGTATTTACTGATTGTATCGTTTACAGCGTACATTAAGCCTACAGAAAAGTTAGGAGTGGGTCAAATTTCAGAGTGAAGGAATACCAATGATACAGTCGACTGATGACATTGCTATCCTTAATGAAAGTGAAGAGTAATTATTGTAATTATTGGTATGAATAGCTCAGTAAACAAAAAATGTGGATTGAGAGTAAAAAAAAAAAAAAAAAAAAAAAAACAAAGAGACCAAAGTAAAGAGATGAAATTAAGGAATTAGTCTACCTAGGAAGTAAATAATAGCCTAGGAATGAGAATTAATGACCAAGAGAAGTTTATTGGTATCACATGTTGGACTTAATGTGCGGAAGAAATATCTGTGACTGCATTTAGAGTATAGCATTGTCTGGAAGTGAAGCTTTGCCAGTGGGAAACCTGGAACAGAAGGGGATAGAAGCATTAGGGATGTGGTGATACACAAGAATGTTGAAAATTAAACGGACTAATAAGATAAGACATGAGGCAGTTCTTTCTAGAATTGTCCAAGAGAGAACCACAAGGAAAAGCAATGACAAGAGGAAGGGACAAGGTGATACGCGTTAAAGTCTTAAGACACCAGGAAACTACCACCATAGTACTAAAGAGAGCTAGGAGAAGCCCAAGACTAGTACAAATCAAGAAAAGGAGATGCCTAATACTGCTACTGAAACTGATGTATATTATTTTTCTTATGTTATAAATGAGTTTAAAAGTTCACTCCTGTCAGAAGCAAAATATATTTATTTGTGTATCCTATGATAAAACACGATGACCATATTGTAGTTCATGTTCCTGTCTTAAAAGCGTCCGTCAGTAATCTATGAACTGCAGCCACACATTGACAAGTTTAAAGTGTCGTAGCTATTGAAATTAAACAGTGTTATCAAAGAATGAAAGATTTATTTGTTCCTCTTTCTTTTATAATACTATATCAAGCAAAAAGAAAATCTTATTAACGGTTTTAATAAATTATTGCTATGAAGATTAATAACATTTAAGTGATTACTCTTTCCCCTTTATTGCTTTCTAAAATATTGACATGAAATGAGAACATCAAGAAACTAAAAGCAAGTAGCTTTTTATCAGAAACTTTGACAAAATTGTCTATTTTTCATTTCTCTTGAATATTAACCTTTTCTTATAAATAATTCGATATTAATAACTTGATTTTGATAATAGTGAATTACTTAAGTAACTAATCTTTGTTTGCTTTCACATAACAATGTTTTATATAAAGTTTAAAGAATAAATGAGAATGAAATATTGTGAAATCCACCAAAACTTAACTAGTAATTGCAACTCTATTTTTTCTTATGAAAAATATGTTACTTATTTAAAATTTTCAATTGATTGTTCTTTAACACTCGGATTTTTACTGACTCCAATGAAAGTCAAATAAAAATTTTCTTCCTACTGAACAATTTTGTACAATTACAGTCCTCTACCTTCATAATATGAGATACATACCAAATAGGTAATAAATTAGATATTAATTATCAAATACAATGTAATTAAATAAAACGTAAAGTGTCAGAACTAGAAACTGTTATGAAATAAATGTAGGAAAATTAAAGACATTTGATTAAATATATGACCTTTTTATCAAGTCCCCTTTAATATAGAAGATAGGAATATTATAAAGCTGGAGCCATTACAAAATTAACGGCTACTGATAGCAATTAAAAGATATGACGCCCTGTGGTGCATTGGGTAACACTTGAAATCAGACACGTTAGTAGTACAACGGACAGAATTACTGCACATAAAAAGGCTGCTAATGCAACCAGTTTTACAAGTTCCATACCCAGGTCTACTTTAACTGAAGGTCTGTCATCTCCAGTTTCATTTCGTGGTTGAATAGTTGCTGTGGTGTCGTCAATGTCACTGTCGATTCCAGGTTCTGTCATTTCAGTAGTGACTCCATAGCGCTCACCTTGCTTCTGAAGATCCTCCTCGTCAGAAGCCAGGGTAAATGCTGTGAAATGCTGTAAATGCTGTGAATGTAACCCTGGAAAAAGAAAAGATAGCTATGTTCTACTACTTGCCTCGACAGTATGTATCAACTTTTGAATGATAGTCAGCAAGTTATTTATTTTATCAAAATAATTACTTTTAATTCTGTCGAAGTTGCAGTGAGAAATATTCTTTATATTTAGTGACTAATTTGGGACATAACGTCGATGATTAAATCACCCTCCGGCATGGGTGTCTATGTTGTCCTTAGGATACGTTAATTGAAGTTAGTTTAAGTAGTTTGTAAGCCTAGCGACTGATATCCGGAGGAGTTAAGTCCTTTGGATTTACAAAGATTTGAAGATTTCATTTGATTAAACCATTGTCTTTATCATAGGCACTGAAACGCAATATACTACCAGTATATATTTTGCAAAGAGATACATTTTTGTCATAATTAGAGACATGCACAATACGATCTACAATATATTATCAAGAAGCACATTGTCATTTTCTTTGACTTGGAACTACAATTCCCTAACTGCTATGAAAAATTACAGTATTGGAGAGTGTACGGATTATAATTTTTGTTGCATGCCAGAAAGTGCCACTGATTGTACGATATGGAGGACTGCCGATGAGAAATTTATCGATTTGTAGTCGAAAGAACACAAGGAGTGCGAGAGAGGAGAGGGGGAGTAGAGAATAAAGGATTTCCCTTTTTAAGGAAGACCTTCGTTGCTCATAGACAGCACAGAATAAAGTCTGAAGGAGTGTGAGTGACGTGAACGCATAACACGGTAGTTTCTTATTTCTGTAGCAGTGATGTATAATGGTACCTTTATCTAATATATCAGGTGCCTACGCAGCTTCCATACACATAACGTTACCTGATTACAAATTTACATAGTCAGTGACGTGGAAAAAAATGCACGTTTACTTTATTTGCGGAGGAAAATTAAAGATGGGAATCTGTATTAAGAAGAAGAGAAAATCGCTTGTTTAAAGTTTTATTGAGACCTGCGAATTTATATTGATCTCTTCAAGCCTAAATAAAAAATAAATAAAATAAAACAGGTTTATGTATATGGTAAAATGTTGCACCCATGTTGCGAGGTCCTCATCAGTCTTTGAGTGGTCCGCTTGCAATATGGGTGCAAACTTTTCACCATAGTCATGAAAAGGCTTTAGTTTTGACATAGCAATGTCAAAGCACAGATGAGAGTAAACATTACGAAATATTACTATGTGATATTTCAGTGCTAATAGGGTGGAATAGGTCAACACTAATTTTGAGAAACCGGTCTCAATAAAGGAATTTTAATACAAGAAATCTTGTATCCGCTGTTTACACAGATTTCCATTACAAGATATTACATCGAATCTCCGGTATAATGATGTTAAGCACATACAAAATGATTAAAGTATTTAACTACGTATTATTTAGAGTTTGAGAATAACTAAGCACAGCGGGGGAATAGACTTGGCCGGCCGCGGTGGCCGAGGGGACTGAGGCGCTCCAGTCACGGTCTGCACGGCCACTACGGTCGGTGGTTCGAATCCCCCCTCGGGCATGGATATTTGTGCCGTCTTTAGTATTAGCTAATTCATAAGTAGTTTGTAAGTTTAGGGAACGATGACCCCGTCGTTAAGTCCCATAAGCTTAACAAACATTTGAACATTTTTGAATAGCCTTGCTGCTGAGTGAGCGGTCCTTCTCCGTCGGGGGTTTGACTGCTCCCTCCGACATGTGTGTGTGTGTGTGTGTGTGTGTGTGTGTGTGTGTGTGTGTGTGCGTCGGTCTTAGCATATGTTAGTTTCAGTAGTTTGTAAGTTTAGGGACCGAAGCCCACTGCAGCAGGTCCCATTGCTTTACAAACATTTAATCATTTTGAATAATGAAGCAGCAACATGGATGGAATAAAGACGAGTGCGTTGCATGGATAACGGCTGTGCAATCACAGTAACAGCCGCCAATGTACACCGCCATTTTCCCGATCTGTGTCTATTTCCTAATATAATCATACAAACTGTCAACAGATGTCTGTACAATCGTGATCCGCACGCAAGATGGCATTACTGTCAACTAACGGTGACGTCAGGACACCTATTAAACATCGATAATCGCTGTGTATACATTCACAGGCGAATTATTATGCTATACAGTAGATGCCTACGAAACTTTCTGCGGTGCAGTGCCATTGGAAGAATGAAAGAAAGACATTCTCAAACCCATGTGGCCTGATAGCTTAATGTGAATTATTCTGTTGTTCATTAGTTGTGTCGACAGTTTATAGAGACCAAAACTATTATTACGAAGATCAGGTTATGACCGACCACATGTGACATTGGGAAAAGACGGCCGTTATTTGACTGAAAGGTATGTCAGTTCTTCCATAGCACTGCACAGAATCTGGCATCTGACCTAGTAGTATCCACTGGAAGAGTTGCACCGATGCAAACCGTGTACAGACATCTTCAGCAGAATAGACTTGGTTGTGTTACATTGATTTCCAGCAATGTATTTAAAATAATCTTAGCGCTGTTCATTCGTCTTAACAAAGAAATATATAAGAAATAATATCACAGTCAATGTCCCCCTAGCACCGAAACTAATTGTTGATAGATTTAAAATTTTTCAAACACAAAAAGTAATTTGGACTGGTAAAGACCAACTGATTATCCTACAAACTGATCAAGAGCTACTTGAATGTAGCTTTATCATACTATATTCTATTTCAAAACAGTACATGCTATTCTCAGATGCACATTAAAAGTTAACAATTCTTGAACATTACTGTAATGCAAAAGCGAAACATATGGTACACGTTATCTTTATCTCAGTTGAATATACTGAACGTGTGACTCAAAAGCAATATAATATTTACAATAAGATAGAGGTAGACTGAAGGTACTTCCAAAAACTAAACGTATTCGACATAACATTGGGAATGGTTGGATTCAATGTAGAAAATTCTTTTAACACTTACTCAGTTACTTCATTTGCTGGATCTTCGGCATTGGTATTTGTGAAATCTGTAACGTTTGATAACACAAAGCAGTCACCCGAACGGGAAACTGTAAAATACAAAATCAAAATATGTAGCTGTGTATTAAACCACTTCTCACTGCAGTATTAAAACATATTAGAGATTTTTTTTTCAAAACTGAACTTTTTTATGTGAAGATACTATTAATTATGAGTAACGTGCAACTGTGAATGTCAACACCAAAAATTTAAATATCATCAGTTTACAGAAACTTTTTCCGAATTCTTTGACGTAAGACGCATAGTTACTAAGTATTTTTTATGGAGAACAATTACTATTTATCTGTGTGTAAAATGTGTATTATTTATGGTCATTGTTGTCCATTAACACAGAGGGAAGGAAATAGAAAATACGTATTGTCAATGTTGTGTTTTAAAGTTTTACAAGCAAAAGTTCGATGTGAAATGATGAAATGGTTACTGTTTTCGTTAAATGTGCCATGCCGTTTGTTGTATAGATGCTTAAATAAAAGCATTGGGAATGTAAATGGGAGTATTCAGACTGGAGTTCGAAACCGAATCTCTTTAATTTTGCCATCATTTGCTTGCGCTACTGCCATGTTAAAACTTGTAGGTCAGAATTCCCCTTCTCTTCATAAGACAGCAACGGAGTTCATGAAGATAAAGATGCATACCTTCCAAAAACAAGGAAAATTTACTGAGTTACATTAACAATCAGTATTTAATCCCATACCATACTATACGTGAATGAGCTGCACAAAACCACCAAAAAGTGGTGATTTAATGTAAGTACTCTGTTGTTGTTGTTATGGTCTTCAGTCCGGAGACTGGTTTGATGCAGCTCTCCACCCTACTCTATCCTGAGCAAGCCTCTTCATCTCCTCATAAGAACGGCAACCCACATCCACTTGAATCTGCTTACTATACGCGTCTTTTGGTCCCCCTCTGCGATTTTTACCCCACACACTTCCCTCGAATGCTAAATTTACGATTCCTTGATGTCTAAGAATGTGTCCTACCAAGCGATCCCTTCTTTTAGTCACGGTATGCCAAAAAATCCTTTTCTCACCAATTCTATTCAGTACCTCTTCATTAGTTATGCGATCTACCCACTAAGCACTCTATAAATTAAAAAACAAAAAGAAATAATATCTACATTCAACAGACTTTTCATTCACATTATTTCTGAAACAATTGCATGGTAATAACTTAACAACAGAATACTAATGACTTTTGGACTTTTGCAAATGTACTGAGAGACATTTCTTTTCACAAACCGGATCGCGCGGCACCCGCGTCGGTGGTTCGAATCCCCTCTCGGGCACGGATGTGTGTGTTGTCCTTAGGATAGTTTAACTTAGTTTAAGTAGTTTGTAAGTCTAGGGCTCATGATCAACGTACTTTGGTCCCTTAGAATTACAAACATTTTGCAATTTTTTAAAAACTTCACCAGTCTGCAGTTCTCCCTACCATTGTTGACCAATATTACCCTACACAATTTGGAACATAATTATGAAGATTTGTCTGTAATTGTTTTCTAAATTTAGTAGAACTTGAATTTTAAATACATACTCAGCGATCCACCCAAAGTTGCGTGGCGAAGGGAACTCAGTAGCACTACTAGTTACTTGCTTTCCTGTTTCACTCCCATATAGAAGGAGGAGGAAACATGTGCTTATATGCATCTGTACCGGTCCTAATATGTCTGGTCTTATTTTTGTAGTCATTACGAGAAATGTAAGTTGGAGTCAGCAGTATGTTTCTGCAATCCGCTTCAAATTTCGGCCCTCTGAATTTCTTCATCAGTGTTTCTCGAAAAGAACGTTGCATTTCCTCCAGCGACTCCCATTGAGTTACCGAAGCGTTTTAGTAACACTCGCGCATTGTCGAACCTAGCCACCCGCCTCTGAATATCTTCCTTTAAACCGATCTGAAGGGGATCCTAAACACTTGAGCAATAATGAAGGCGGAGTCGTACAATCGTTTTATATGAGGTCTCCTTTACAGACGAATCACATCTTCCCAAAATACAATAAATCGATGTCGACCGTCCGCCTACCCCACGGCTTTTCTCATATGCTCGTTCCATTTCATATCGCTGTGCGGCATTACGCCTAGATATTTAATTGACGCGACTCTGTCAACCAGCACAGTATTAATGCTGTGTCGAACATTACGGGATTGTTTCTCCTACTGATCTGCATCAATTAACATTTTTTCTGCATTGAGAGCTAGCTGTCATTCCTCACACCACCTAGAAATTTGATCCAAGTCATCCTGCATTCTGTTACAGTCATTAAATGATGACACTTTCCTGTACACCACAGTATCATCAGCAAACAAACGCAGATTGCAACACACTCTGTCCGTCAGATCATTTATATAGATTGAAAATAATGGCGTTCCTATCACACTTCCCTGGGGCACTCTTGATGACACCCTAGTCTCTGATGAGGACAACGTATTAGGTTCTATTCTTAAGTAGTCTTAGAGTCACTCACATATTTGGGTACCTATTCAATAAGCTCGTACCTTCGTTGGCAGTCCGCGGTGCGGTACCGTGTCAAACGTGTTTTAAAAATCGAGAAATATGTAGTCTGCTTATTGCCGTTCATCCATAGCTCGCACGGTGTCATGAGAGAAAAGAGCAAGTTGAGTTTTGCACTATCGGTGCTTCCTAAACCCGTGCTAATACATGGACAGAAGCTTCTCCAAAATGTTCAAATGTTTGTTAAGCTTATGGGACTTAACTACGGGGTTATCAGTCCCTAAACTTACAAACTACTTATCAGCTAGCTCATCCTAAGGACGTCACAAATATCCATGCCCGAGGGGGGAATCGAACCCCCGAGCGTAGTGGCCGTGCAGACCGTGACTGAAGCGCCTCAGTCCCCTCGGCCACCGCGGCCGGCGAAGCTTCTCCGTCTCAAGGAAATTTAATATATTACAAATGAAAATATGTTCAAGAATTCTACAGCAAATTGATATTAATGATATTGGTCTGTAATTTTTGTGGGTCCGTTCTTTTGCCTTTCTTATACACAGGAGCTCCCTACGCCTTTTTCCAGTCGCTTGGAACTTTGCTCTGGATCGAAGATTCGCGGTGGCCAAAGATGCAGGTTACTCTGAATAAAACTGGGCCGGCCGCGGTGGCCGAGGTGACTGAGGCGCTCCAGTCACGGTCAGCACGGCCACAACGGTCGGGGGTTCGAATCCCCCCTCGGGCATGGATATTTGTGCCGTCCTAGTTCGTAAGTAGTTCATAAGTAGTTTGTAAGTTTAGGGACTGATAACCCCGTAGTTAAGTCCCATAAGCTTTACAAACATTTGAACATTTGAATAAAACTGGAATGATACCCCATCTGGACGTGGCGACATGTTTGTTTTCAACTCTCTCAGCTGCTTGTCTACACCGGCTAGGCCTATTACTATGTTCTCTGTTTTGGAAATTAGTGCGATCATCAAATGGAGATATGTTTGCGTGGTCCTCCTGCGTGCATGATGTCTTAAATGTTAAAAACTTAGGTTTTCATTTTGCTGTCTTCTATCACCACCCCAGAATGATGAATGAGTTACTGGATAGAGGCCTTCGATCCTCTTACCGATTTTACATAGGCCAAAAATATTTTCCGGGTTGTCGGCACGATGTTTTACTAAAGTGTGACGGGGGTAGTTACTTTATGCTCCGCGCATCACTATTTTTATACAAGTGCGAATCTCTAATAACTTTTCCCTTAGTTGATTTGCCTGACATTTTTGAACCGAAAGTGCAACTGCCTTTGGTTTCTCAGCATTTTAGGAATATTATTATTATTAAACCACGGTGGGTTTTTTCCATCCTTAATCTACTTTGTTGGCACAAAATATGTTCAAATGTTTGTTAAACGTATGGGACTTAACTGCGGGGTCATCAGTCGCTAAACTTACTAACTACTTATAAACTAACTTATACTAAAGACAACACAAACATCCATGCCCGATGGAGGGTTCGAACCCCCGACAGGGAACGGCCTCGAGCATTGGAGCATAGCGCCTCAATGCGCTCGGCCACTCCGCCGCGGCCATCCATTGCGTGCAGACATGTACACGAATAAGAAGAATTTGGGTATACTATTTTATATGGTGAATGTAAAAGAAATGCCGTGATAACAATACAGCATTATAGGACTATCTCTCCGGATCGCCAATGAGTGACTCGCCAGTAAATTGCATGAATCATGAAGACGCCAGAGCGGACAGGCTATTTGAAAGTCAAAACAAGAACACGAAAGAAGACTACAACTATTCAACGCGTTCGGCCACTCCGCCGCGGCTTGTCGGCACATATTTCTCTAGTGCTTTATTTACAATGTATTTAAATTTTGCCCATAATTCCTCTACGGCCTCCGTACCAGAACTAAACGATGTCCACTCATTCCTTAAGTGGGACGCAAACAATTGTGTATCTGCTCTTACTAGCACCAACTCTCTCATAGGCTTCTTGACTGATTTATTAACTAACAACATCGTGATCACCAACTCCTGCCTCTACAGTGACATCGTTGAAAAAGTCTGGCCTGATCTAAAATATTTTCATCGAGTGTGGGGTGACGATTTAGCTGCTCAAAACAGTGTTCACAAGACTCCATTTCTGCACCCACTGTAGTGAAAACATAGACGTTCCACTATGTACTCGTCAGGTTGAAGTCACCGCCAACTAATAATCGATGGTCCAGGTATTATCGCGCTACTGAGCGTAAACTTTCTCTGAATGACTCTAATACTGTCACGGTGGAACCGGATGGCAGGTAGAAACGGCCAACCATTAACTTGTTTTCGCTTATACCTGTTAGACGCGTCCACAAAACCTTACAGTCACTCTCTACTTCGACCTCAGTAGAATGAATATTTTTTGGACTGCAATGAAGAGACCCTCTCCGATTGTACCTGATCTATCTTTGCGATGTACATTCCAATCTTCGCTAAATATTTCGGGATTCAGCCAACTCTCAGTCCCGCGGGTTATTTGAGGGCGATAACTTTCCTGCAATGCACTAAATTCGAGAACTTTGTTTCTAATACTTTGAATATTAACAGCTGATATTTTGACAGTTGAAGAGTTCTGAGTACCGCCCGATTTCACTGACTGTATATCGATGGACGAGTGTTCATCAGAACTATCGTCTACCCTAAAAAGTACCATGTGCACTCCACATGTATTCTGCTATCCGAGTAGCTTCTTCCTTTGTGTAGTGCAACCCTGATGTATCAAGAGGATCCTTACAAATCCCCACCCGATAACGCAGGTCCAGTTCCAGAAATATGCAGACATGACTGTTACAGAGTAGATGAAGCCTTTGGTTCAGACTATCCACTCGGTTCCAAACGAAAGAGCCCCGATCCCGTACGATCTGAGGATGTTCTCAGAACCCAAGCGACAGGGGTCATTAGTGCTGATGTGAGTAACAGCTTGTAGGCGACTGCACTCTGTACGATTTGTAGCCGCCGGCATGGCCGCCTCCACATCTCCGATTAGGCTCCCCGGTAGACATACTGAGTTCACATCGGAATTCTTTCCGGCCCTGGACACTATCTGCGTAAGGTGCTCTATAACGTGCTCCCAATCAGTAAGAAACCCCTCCCCTTGTACCTGCTCAGACCCTGCTGGTCGCCGGCCACTCGTCCACTCGCAGGATGAATGGGCGATGCCACACGGCCAGCCTCAGAGGCGCCGACTTTTGAAAATCAGTGTGGGTGCTCTATATCACGTTTCACAAATGTTCAACCCTCCTGAAAATCATGTTCATGCATTTTTTAATGAGCAATACTTGATAAAAGTAAATAGGCAGTTGTCTGGTCTTTTAAAGATAGAAGGAAAAAGGAGGAGGAAGAAAAGGAAAGCAGGGCTGCATTAGGACACTACAATAAAGCGATCTAATTCGCCGAAGTGGATATTTCGATATAAGTAACACCCCAAAACTTCTACAGGACCAATGAAATAATTTTTCACTGTACACTAATCTAACACTTTTTGTGCGAAGCTATTCCTTCTGACAAAAGCGTTTGGTAGAACACCGTCACCAAGGTTTAAAGAAATCTTTGAAATATTTTGAGATTTTGAAGTCCGACATCAATTTTTTTTAGGTCAGTCCCAAGCAAGAGCTGTATACTTCATCGAAACTTTCGTCACTTCGAGATAACTTCGTGACATCTCTGACAGTATTAATATAGTCCAAGGTTTTTTTAAGCCTGAGAGAAAAGCATTACAAATTTCAACTGCATCTATAATTTTAATAACAAGGGAAGCGACAAAGATAAATGAAAAACGATTAACTTTACCATCAGCATCAGATTCTTCAAGCTAAATTCCTGAAAGATCACAATTGAATGTTCATAAATACGTACACATGAAAGGTCAAAAGGACCGACGTGCTTCAGGATGAATAAAGCTAGCATAGTGGGTAAAACACGGACCTCATTACTACTCGCTTGGGGACCCGCATACAAAACTGATCATTTCTTTCACGTATGAAATATTGTCTCTCGCTATGGTCACGTTTTGCATTGCCTCTTGAGTCATAAGGTAGGTTTTGATTTTTCCCGATTTTTTAAAAATTTATACAATTTTATTTTCGACCTCTATTTTATGCGGGTGCTCAGCACCCCCAAAAAATTATTGGGGGGTGCACGAGCCCCGGAGCACACACGGAGTCGCCGCCTCTGGCCAGCCTCTATATTGGCCCTCCACATCGAAAGACGCAAACGCGCTACCCGCCACTCACCCTGCGGCGAGAGCGGAGCAACTGCTACCGTTACACATAAGGGTATCGCGGCAACAGAGACCGTGAGCGACCCACGTGACACATGAAGGTATCGCAGCAACAGAGTGAGCGACCCACGCGACACATGAAGGTATTGCGGCAACAGAGACCGTGAGCGACCCACGTGACACATGAAGGTATCGCGGCAACAGAGACCGTGAGCGACCCACGCGACACATGAAGGTATTGCGGCAACAGAGACCGTGAGCGACCCACGTGACACATGAAGGTATCGCGGCAACAGAGACCGTGAGCGACCCACGCGACACATGAAGGTATTGCGGCAACAGAGACCGTGAGCGACCCACGTGACACATGAAGGTATCGCGGCAACAGAGACCGTGAGCGACCCTCGCGACACATGAAGGTATCGCGGCAACAGAGACCGTGAGCGACCCACGTGACACATGAGGTGCCCAAGCGACACTCCGCCGCCGCCCTCACACCCCATACCAGCAGCCTGGAGACGCCTGACCATGGCCAGAAGCACGTTCAGCTGGTCGCCAACAGCGGGCAACCCCTCCTGCATCCGCACACAGCACGCATACATACAGGGTGTCCAGAAAAGGGCTCTCTGATTTCAAAATTAAATATGTCGAAAACAAAGATTGATAGGGGAATGCAGTAAATGGTATGTTTATTGTGAAAGCTGTAAGAAGTTTATACAGCATTTTCAAATAAAAGCTGCTAACAGATGGCGCTGTACGCTGTACAGCTCATATCAGCATACATAAGTGAAATAATCGTATGAAATACTCTTTGCAAACAATCACATCACAATGTTTTCAAAATGTTCACCATTGGCACTACAGAGGTGGCGCAAAAGAAGAATGAAATTCGCCATCACATTTCATAGTGTCTCAAGCGAAATGGATTCACATGCCACAGAGATCGCCGATTCAAGCTCGTCCAGCGTGGCGGGATGCTTCGGGTAGACCATGTCTTTCACTGTGCCCCACAAAAAAAAGTCACAGGGAGTCAAATACGGCGAATATGGAGGCCAATCCATGCCTGCACCAGTAAATTTGGGATATTCCAAAGCAATGACTCGATTCCCGAAGTATTCCTCAAGAAAGCGAAACACTTGTTCGATCCGATGTGGTCGGGCTCCATCTTGCATAAACCATTCAGTACATGGTCGATCCTCTAACGCTTGCTGTGTGGCGACAAATTGTTCCAAAATTGCAACATAACGTGCACCAGTGACCGTTCCTCGAATGAAAAAAGGGCCAATAATGCCTCTGCTGCATACTGCAGCCCACACAGTAACTTTAGGAGAATATAGGGGTTTCACTTCACACCAATATGGCTTTTCGGAACCCAAAAATCGCCATTTCTGCTTATTCACGTATTCATTCAGGTGGAAGTGTGCTTCATCTGTAAACCAGATGCAGCCAACATCAAATCCTTCACTATCAGTCATTGTGAGCATCTGATTAGCAAAGGCAACCCTTTGTTGCACAGGTCGAACGGGTATGGCCTGGTGCGTTTGAATTTTGAATGGAAACATGTGTAGGTCTTTCTCAGTATTTTCTGCGTGCTGGAACGCTTCAAACCAGTCATAAACGCAAAACTGCCCTCTTTTGAAAATTTTAATAAATAGCATCCCATATCGAATTACATAACTGAAATAAAATAAACTCACCAGCCAGCCACAAGAGTACAATGCTGCACTATTTGGCCTCCATATCTGCCGGGCTCCTTCCGCTGCTGTTGAAGTCTCGAGACCTCGCCGAACTGACTGGACTACAGATCCTGAAGACAGCGACGCAACAGCGCTACGGTGTCAGCAGAGCAAGGATTCATAGTTGTTGGAACAGGAAGCCGGAGGGGAGGGGGAAGGGAGGGGTTCAACGTCACTCAAGTACTCCGACACTTGCACTGGCGTACACCTGCCCCAATGGGTATTACTTGGGGAAGCAGGAAGCCTGTGAAGAACTTTGGGGTGGGGCAGTAGGTCTCGACAACGTAAGTATTGGAGTACACCTGCACGCAATGTGTACTGATAGGAGGAGCAGCAAGACACTGAAGGGACTGGGGGGGTGGGGGTGGGGGAGAAATGGGACGATGACTACGACATATGAACTAGCGTACACCTGCACACAATGTGTACTGACTGGACTGGCAGCAAGCCAGTGGGTGAACTCGGGTGGGGGAGGGGAAGGAGTGTAATGGGAATACGACATATGTACTGGAGTACACCTGCACCCAAAATGTACTTTTTGAGGAGCAGCAAGCGGAGGGATGGGAGGGTAGCATACTCATGTGATGTGCCCCACTACTGAAGTGGTTCAAACAGTGCTGAGGCCATATTCACTGAAGGTCACCTATACCTAATTTATGGATTGAGTTCGAACGCCCAACTAATGGAAAGTATATTGAACACAGTGCGAGATATGTAGTAATAGTGTGAGGAACTATCAGTGTTTGTTAAACTATATAACATAGTTTACACGTCCGCTGTGAGGAAGAAGCGTGGAAGGGAGAGAAGGTTTTACGTCCTGTCGACAGCATAGTCATTAGAGATTGTGCGAATGTTTCCTTAAGGATGGGGAAGCAAAATGGCTGGACACTCTCACTGGAACCATCGCGGAATTTGGATGGAGCGATTTAGGAAAACCTAAATCTGTATGGCCGGAGGTGGATTTGAACCGCCGTCCATGCGAATCTGGTGTGGTAATGAATACGCTACCTCGATTCGGTTACAGTGAGGCGACCTCTTTAGAGTACAGTTATAAAACTACTTTGTGGTACTTACAATGTTATCAATAGTAAGGCCTCTTCACTTTCTTCCATTAATTAGAAGATACCTTGAAAAAACACGGAAAAAACACTGTTGATGTATTTGTAACTCCACATTAGGTTCGACGCTTATATTGGGATCGTATTAGGAGCAACTAAAGCATCTACTTGCCGTACCTTTCAGTATACTATATACCAAGTGCAGTCATGCCTCGAGCGCAAGAGGGGCCACCCCACACCCCTCCCCTTACCGCCACTAGTAGATCTCAGGGAAAGGAATAAACTATTCTGTAATCTGGTGTTTATCTTTCAATAAATTTACAGCAAGTCGGTAATTTAGTAACAAATCAACTTTTCGGTTATTCAGTTACAAGACAATGTTTTTTTTTTACGGTCGCAGATGGAACTTGTTTATGCCTACTGGCTATTCTTTATCAGAACTATTAAAAATACTGCCAACTTTAAGGTCTAGCAAAAAATTTTCAAATATTTATAAACCTATTTGACGAACCTGTTATGGTTATCAGTCCCTAGACATAAAATGTACTCAAACTAACTTACGCTAAGGACAAGACACACACATGCCCAAGGGAGGACTGGAACATTCGGCGGGAGGGGCCGCCCATTGCATAGCATAATGCCTTAGACTAGGGGCTACTCCCGCGAGGCTAACGTCTAGCCCCCCTCCCTCATGCTTACAGAGTATCATATGAGCACCTGTGCAGCATACATTTGCTTTTAGAATAATCATTCCCATGAAAATCAGTGTGTTAGAATCATGCGCCACAGTCGTGGATGTATTTCACTGAAAACTGTACCATCAATTTCTACTTACATATAGACCAAAGTTTACAGCTATTCATCAATTAATTCTATCACACACAGGAAAATGATGTAATTTATATATATTGTCTCTTAGTGGTATAATTATTTAGCCACTGAACAATGTTACATTAAAGGAAGAAATAGTGTTTTGTAAAAGAAACTGTAATTTTGCCAAACGAAAGAATCGTCACATGTCGCATTGTAGATGAACAGTAGTAGGTAAAAATATAAAGATACGACTAACATGCACAAATTTTAGGGACAAGTATACAAACATTTCTTTCACAACCTAAATATACTTAGAATACATAGGCGCCAGAATATTTTTACTAGTTACACGAAAATTTGTATCAAATAAGACTGAATATAAATGTTGTATTAGACGTATCGTTGCTTTCGGTTAAATGCATACAAGGGTCTCGTAACTCTGCTAGGATACAGTTTCAGCATTAAGGAAAGATGATGGAATGATTTGAAGAAATTTTGGGTATGAGCTCCGCCTGATACGCAAAACACTATTTTACTTTACACTTCAAACATGATTCAGCACCTCTGTACCATCATCAGGGATGTTTCATTTATTTATTGCTTATTGGGTGTAAAGTAAATAGTGTTTTGCATTATCAGGTGGACCTCATACCTAGATTTGTTTTACTGCAAATATGGCAACAGTAAGAGCTGGTAATCTAAAAAAATATTCAAATGTTTGTACAGCTTATGGGACTTAACTACGGGGTCATCAGTCCCTAAACTTACAAACTACTTATGAACTACTTACACACTAGGACGGCACAAATATCCATGCCCGATGGGGGATTCGAACCCCCGACCGCAGTGACCGTGCAGACCGTGACTGGAGCGCCTCAGTCCCCTCGGCCACCGCGGCCGGCTGGTAATCTAAAAAATGATGTACATTTTGAAGGTTTAGAAATAATTTTTCTATCTTTGTTTATTGTTAACCCAGTAATAGTATGTATTATGTGATAATTCAAAAGGAAACGTGCTGGAACCTTTAACATGTGTTCGCTAAAATTGTTCTCTATTTTCGAATATTTATTTCATATAAATATAATTTTTTTTTAAATTTTCCGGGGTTGGATAGTTACGTATTTGTTTATTTGTGGCAACGTTGCAGTTAATGTTGTGTATATTCCTGTTGTAAATATTGTAGTTTTCATTGGTAATCGCCATTAGCGAATAGGCTAGAAGAAAGATGATCTTTGTGAGAGATACATATTGTGTGGAGAATGTGGTATCTGGCGAGCGGGTGACGCAGGTAACCTGGGAGTTGAGAAGAGTGCCAGCGGTGCGGAGCACGAAGCTAGGGCGCGGGCAAACAGTGGCGCGTCCTAAAATCATCACTCCTATGTCTGACGGAGGACTACTTTTTGCAGCACCTCAGCCTGTTATGAGTGGGGCCACATGTTGCAGCTTCTAATTAAAAGATTATACTCGTAATTTCTCAATGATCATGGGAGTGCGCCTTCAACTTCGTCTGCAGTATTGTCGGCGACAGCGAGACCAGTGTCTCAGCAGCGACCACTAACTGTAATACCGCTCGACACTTAGCCCACGTAACACACTAGGCGCTTCACAGTTTTCTGATCTGTTTTGAAACTTTGATACAATACCATTGCATGTTTAAATTAATCCTGTCTGTTCATTTTACCTAGTCATTTTTACCTGTATAGGGTCCTATCCTGTCAAATCAAATGTTTGAATAGCTTATGGGACTTAACTACGGGGTCATCAGTCCCTAAACTTACAAACTACTTAACTACCTTATACTAAGGACGGCACAAATATCCATGCCCGCGGGGGGATTCGAACCCCCGACCGTAGTGGCCGCGTAGACCGTGACTGGAGTGCCTCAGTCCCCTCGGCCACCGCGGCCGGCCTATCCTGTCCAGCGAAGTGTTAACCGAGTGTTGCTACAAAGAACAATTGATATAAGTAAATGCTACTTAAGTGCCAAGCTATATTAAATTATTTTACAAGTCGCGCGGAGTTGGTTGCTTGATCTAAGGCACCATGTTACGGACTGGGCGAATGCTCCCACCGGAGGTTCGAGTCCTCCTTCGGGCATATTTTTCGGGTGTGTGTGTGTGTGTTGTCCTTAATGTACGAGTAAGTTAGGTAAGTAGTTCTTAAAGTCTATGGACTGATGACCATACCAGTTTCGTCCGATAGGTTTACAACCATTTGAACATTCGAATTTACTTTTCATTATCAAAATATCCACGGGTGTACTGCCGGTCTATAGTGTCCAACGGGCACAATATTTCGGCGATCAAACATGTCGCCATCATCAGGTGAACTGACGGACTGAGCTCCTGGAAACGCGCCGGCACGGAGATCCGCACGCTACGGCTGCTCGAAGGGAACTGGGTTCTAGCCCGGTAGCGGGCCATTTAAATACCCTCGGCCCGCGGAGCGACCCCTCCGCGGTCCGCGCCCCGCGCCGCGGCCGCGCAGTGGAACCGATTGCGCCGGCGTCTGAGAAGACGTCGGTGTGAGGGCTCTGTCCGCCGTGGTCGTCACTTCGTTACGTTTGCTAGATTTACTCTTAATTAAACCAATCGCTGGTTCTCAAAGGACTCAACTTTGCTCCTACCCCCAAGTTCACACCGGTCGCAGAAATTATTAGTGCTGTTGAACAGGTTGCAGCTCGACTTCCGCCTGATTCAGCTGAGGAAATACGTCGTGAAACTTGTCGTGCATTGACCAAATCCAAGCCCATGAAGTCGAACATCACTAGTAAAGAGAGGGCGGCCATTCGTGACCTGAGGGAGCGCCCTGATATTGTTGTCTTACCGGCTGACAAAGGCAATGCTACGGTTGTTGTCTCCCATAAGGACTACACTGAAAAGATGCAGAGCCTGCTAAATGACGATTCCTACCGGAAGATCAGCGTTGACCCCACAAAGAAGGTGGAAAACAAGACGAGGGCGCTTCTCAAGGAGGCGGATTTACCGGAGGGTGTCGCCAAGAAACTGCTACCTCAAGGTCCGGTACCGCCAAGACTTTATGGACTCCCTAAGGTTCACAAAGATGGGGTGCCGTTACGTCCCATTGTCAGTAACATCAGAGCACCTACATATTTGTTGGCCAAATACTTGACGGGAATACTAAGTCCTTATGTGGGTAAATGCCCTCATCACATCCGTGGGTTTTGTGAAACGCCTTAACAACTTCAGGCTGGATGAGTCAGATATCATGGTGAGTTTTGACGTCGTTTCGTTGTTTACGAGGGTGCCCCTTCGAGAGTCACTAGAAATGATTGGTCAGAAATTTGACGAGAAGACCACCAAACTTTTTAGGCATGTCTTGACCTCCACGTATTTTCTTTTCAATGGCGAATACTACGAACAAAGGGAGGGAGTCGCCATGGGTAGCCCACTCTCCCCTGTGGTTGCAAATTTGTACATGGAGAATTTCGAGGAGGAAGCCCTGGCATCATCTGAATGGAAACCCACTTGCTTTTTCCGTTATGTGGACGACACTTTCGTCATCTGGCCACATGGTATGGATAAACTCCTTGACTTCCTTACACATCTGAACTCCATACACCCCAACATCAAATTCACTATGGAGACTGAAACGGAGGGTAAATTGCCGTTCCTTGACGTCTTGGTCAAGAGAAGAGCTGACGGCACCCTGGGTCATTGTGTGATAGTGACAACGCACACTGATCTGTATTTACACGCAGACAGCTGTCACCACCCTTCACAGAGGAATGGGGTACTTAAAACTCTAGTACATAGGGCGCGCACTATCTCCGACGCAGAGAGTCTACCCCAGGAATTGGAACACCTGAGAACTGTATTTCGAAAAAATGGGTACTCAGAGTGGCAGATTCAGCGGGCTCTCCGCCCAACCACTACAACACAACCTGTGGAAACGGATGAAAACTTAAGGGAGGATGTAGGCACTGCGTTCGTTCCATATACCGGCGCACTCTCAGGGAAGATCGCCCGCATTTTGAGAAAACACCAGGTTGGAACTCTTTTTTGTCCGCCGAATAAAATTCGTGCACTGGTGGGGAGCGCTAAAGATGATCTCGGTTTGAGGAAGGCGGGCGTGTACCAGATTCCGTGTCAGTGTGGAAAGTCATATATTGGACAGACGATGCGTACCGTCGAGGATCGATGCGTTGAACACCAGAGGCACACACGATTGATGTATCCGAGCAAGTCGGCGATCGCTGAACATTGTTTGTCGGAGAATCACGCCATGGAGTATGAACACACTAGGATTCTGGTACAGACGTCGAGATACTGGGACTGTGTCGTTAGAGAGGCCATTGAAATTCGCACAAGTGACGACCTCATAAACCGTGACTCTGGCTATAATCTTAGCAAAGCTTGGGAACCAGCGATTGGGTTAATTAAGAGTAAATCTAGCAAACGTAACGAAGTGACGACCACGGCGGACAGAGCCCTCACACCGACGTCTTCTCAGACGCCGGCGCAATCGGTTCCACTGCGCGGCCGCGGCGCGGGGCGCGGACCGCGGAGGGGTCGCTCCGCGGGCCGAGGGTATTTAAATGGCCCGCTACCGGGCTAGAACCCAGTTCCCTTCGAGCAGCCGTAGCGTGCGGATCTCCGTGCCGGCGCGTTTCCAGGAGCTCAGTCCGTCAGTTCACCTGATGATGGCAACATGTATGATCGCCGAAATATTGTGCCCGTTGGACACTATAGACCGGCAGTACACCCGTGGATATTTTGATCATCAAATACGCCGGGAGAAACTGAAGAATCACATCATTACTTTTCATTAGTTAAACTTCAAACGTAAGTTTGACTGTTCAATTACTTTCATTTGAAATAATAGGGAAATAACTTCAGCTAATCAAGGCTTAACAGTAATTTTATTTTTGATAGAAGGTGGCACAATTGAAAAGTGCTTAATTTCTAGTACTAACTTTTATAATTTTGTGCTGTATTTGTGTTATATACGTTGTTTATTGATCTACGGAGAATTAAAACTAATTTCAAACGTTTTGGTGCCGATGTGTAAACCATACTGTGCAGGTGTGTAAATGTTAATCGCCGCGGTGGATTGGCGAAACGCTCTAAGGCGCCTCACTGAGGTTAGAATCCTCCCTGGGACATGGGTGTTTGTGTTGTCCTTAGGTTAGTTTAAGTAGTTTGTAAGTCTAAGGACTGGTGACCATAGCAAGTTGGGTCTATTAGGTATACAAACATTTGATTTTTTTAATGTAAATTTTAATCGGAAGTGACGTCGATTGTGTAGTCACTATTTTTGCACCGAGCACAATTATTTTCTATATTGTTTCCAAATTGACGTGTTTTTTATTTAATGGCGATAAATACATTTTATCATTTTTCGTAGAAAGTATTATATAGTTGAAGACGTGCTTGCCAGCCTTCTGTTGAGTCATACTAGGTTAAGTGATTATTAGTTCATTACTGTTGTTATTAATAACATATCCCACATACAGTGCCAAATTGGACTGTCGAACATACTTAATTAATTTAGAACTAATTTCTTTTCAAAAGTTGCGTACCTTCTGTGTGATCTTCATGCTACTATAATTGTTTCCAAACTCAGCTGATTAAATTATCTCATTATCTTAACACGGTTCATTTAATTTAAATGTCATCCCACTGATTAATAACTAATAGGTAAGCGGGGCGTTACACATGATAACTGCTAAACGGTTCGTAATGTAATCGCCTACGAAAGAACCTGTGGTCCGTATAAGGGCGTTAATGGAACACACTGGCTGCTAGAGAGACATTCGTGAACACCATCGTGACAACAGAGCACGCACGTGTATACCTGTGGCACTAGTGCTGAAAACAGAGACACGGAGGTTTCAAAAGGATAGCATAGGATGAGCTGCTTCGCAACGGAAGGAGTGCGGAGCAGGCAAGTGGCTCGAGTGTTCGATATGTCAAGCATTTTCTGCCACTGAGTTTCGAAGGCTTTCAATAATGACATCCGCCTGCTGGATAATGGTATCGGTAATGCGGCTTGGCGTTCAAAGTCATGCGTCACCGGCTGAACATCCGTTCTTTCATGAGTCGTTTGTGCCACGCCTTGACCTTCCTAACGGTCCTGCAATGCTCTTCGAATACGTGTACCATTAGTTGATGAATTTCCGTTCCCCGCATTCCTTCTTCTGTCCACACCTTCTTTCGCAGCCAGTAGCATTATGATACTGCCAAAGGTTTTCAATTTATAGCTTCCGGCTCGTTTCTGTTTGAAAATTCCGAAAAGTTCACTGGTAGTTAAAATATTTCAATGAACCTTTTTTCAAAGTCACACAAACTGGATATCTTCGTATTCAACTTATCAACAAGAGCCGGCATATTGTACAGTTGATTCACATTCTAATTATTGAGGTTATTCTGTAGCTACAGCATCCAAAATTGTGATACCATAGAATACTTGTAGAATCAGGTTAAATAACCCTTAGAAATTAGCGCTCACTCTAATACATATTGTCTACTTGGAATTTTGTGTAACATTCTCTACTACTGCTGTGAAATCAGGATGTAGAATGGGAACGTGAAAATTTTAGGGGTTTGTGAGTCCTTATATTTGCAAGACTTTTTGCAGCAAATATACTTCATAATAGTATTGGTGTGGTGTGGTTTCGTCTACATCACAGGACACGTATGACGCCGCGCTTGCAATTAATAATTATAGAATGAACTTATAATAAGTTTTCTATGGTGGAAGCGTGAGGTTCTCTGGCAGCAAAACACCTCTCTCCATCTGTATTTCTTTTCTTTTTTGCCGCGGTGGAGTAGCCGAGCGGTCTAAGGCACCTCGCTGCGGAGCGCGTGGTTGCTCGCCGTGGAGGTTCAAGTCCTCCCTGGGGCATGGTTGTGTGTGTTTGTCCGTTGGTTAGTTTACATAAGTTTAAGTAGTTTGTAAGCTACGGACTGATGACCACGCAGTTTGGTCCGATAGATTTACAGACATTTATTTTTCTTTTTTTTTTCTCTATCACTTGACAACTAATGTACTCATGAGTTGTTTTTCCAGCAGCCTTTATAGGCTGCGTGGGGACAGCCAACTTCATTTCAGTGTTCAACTTTCTTTTCCTAAGCCCACCGACGACTGCCTTCTTCAATGGTCTTCGGACAGAGGTCCTCTCCGTCTTCCGAAAGTTGATACCATTTTAAAACCTTGGTAATTATTCACCAATCTTCTGAATATGTTCCTGTCAGGAATATATCAGTCTGCACTACCGATGTGGTTCAGACCGTTTCGTCTTGCTGAAAAAATATCATACATATTTATATATTTTTAACGTATTCTATTTTTAAACGCAAAACATGTTATTGTTGTGGTGGTCTTCAGTCCTGAGACTGGTTTGGTACACCTCTCCACCCTACTCTATCCTGACCCAGTCTCTTCATCGCCTCATAAGAACAGCAACCCACATCCCTTTGCATCTGTTTACTCTATTCGTCTCTTGGTCTCCGTCTATGATTTTTAGCCGAACACTTCCCTACATTGCTAAATTCACGATTCTTTAATGTCTAAGCATGTATCCTACCAACCGATCTCTTCTCTTAGTCAAGGTATGCCAGAATTCCTTTGTTTCCCAATTCTGTTCAGTACCTCCTCATTAGTTACGCGATCTACCCACGTAATCTTCAGCATTCTTCTGTAGCACCACACTTCGAAAGCTTCTACCCTCTTCTTGTCTGTTCTATTTATCGTCCATGTTTCACTCCCATGCAAGCCAATACTCCATACAAATGCCTGTAGAAAATACTTCCTAACATTTAAATTAATATTCGATGTTAATAAATTTCTCTTTTTGAGAAACGCTTTTCTTCCCATTGCGATTCTTCTTTTATATAATCTGTGTTGCGAGCATCGTTCGTTATTTTACTGCTCAAGTAACAAAACTTATCTACCACCTTTACTTCCTGATTACCTAATCTAATGCCTTTATCATCGTCTGATTTTCGTAGACTGCACTCCAATACCCTTGGTTTGCTCTTGTTAATGTTCATCTTATATGCAGCTTTCAACACACTGTCCACTCCGTTCAACTGCTCTTTCATGTTCTTTGCTGACTCTGAAAGAATCACAATGTCATGGGCAAAACGTAATGTTTTTACTTCTTCACCCTAAACTTGAATTTCTTCTCCGAATTTCTCCTTGCTTTTCTTTATAGCTTGCTCAGTGTAATAATGCATAACATTGGAGAAAGGCTACAACCCTGTCTTACTCTTTCCGAACCTCTGCATCCCTTTCGTTCCCTTCGACTCTTACAACAGCTGTCTGGTTCTCGTACCAGTTATATTTTACTCCTGCTGATTTTAGAATTACAAAGAGCCTATTCCAATTGACACTGTCAAAAGCTTTTTTCCAAATCTACAAAAGCTAGAATTGTATGTTTGCCTTTCCTTAATCTATCTTCTAAGATAGAGGATTGCTTCCCGTTTTCCTACATTTATCCTGAATCCAAACCGAAAAATAAATAAATAAGTAAATAAACTAAAAAAATGAAAAGTTAAAATGACGTCAAAGGAAGTTAAAATATGAATTATATTTGCATTTCTTTCGTAAATAACATAGATATCACAGTCTGCCTTCAATTTAAAACCCTTAAAATAACTTTAGATGCAGTTAGTTGTAAACGTAGGACCATACTTGTAAATACTGAAGTATCTATTTCAGTAAGATTATTCCCATTTTGTGACTTCTGCTCCATCAAAACTAGGGGGCGGTGGGTATGTAATGAGATGGTCGGCTCTAAGCCTGGAAATGCTATCGTTTACGAAATGTTCAAATGTTTGTAAATCTATAGGACCAAACTGCGTGGTCATCAGTCCGTAGCTTACAAACTACTTAAACCTAGGTAAACTAACCTAAGGACAACACACACACCCATGCCCCAGGGAAGACTGGAACCTCCACGGCGAGCAACCGCGCGCTCCGCAGCGAGGCGCTTTAGATTTGGTCACCAGACTGCCGACCTCAGCACCCCAGCCTCTCCCTGAAAAAGGCGGGCGGATGTACGTGGGTGGCGGGTGGCACGCACGCTGGCGGAAAGCAATGCGCCGCTCAACACCGGAAACTGGCGCGCCGAGTTGTGTCCAGTCGACCAAATTCCTCACAAGCCTTTGAAGCAGTCCGCCGCCAGGCGTTGCAGATAACGTCGTCCTACCTACAGCCTTGAACTGTCCAGACCTTCCGTATCACTATTATAAACAACTTCAGACGACTGATGCGTGTTTAGACATTTAAACTACGAAATTAATTATTGATTGGTTTACAAAATTAACCAGGAATATGGATAGTGTTTTGAAAGGAAGATATAAGATGAACATTAACAAGAGTAAAACGAAGGTAATGGAATGCAATATCAGAAAATCAGGCGATGCTGAAGGAATTAGATTAGGTAATGAGAGTAGTAGGGTAAGGTGGTACAATTTCGATCATTTCGGACAAATGTTATTGTAACTGGAAATATATTGAGAAAAGATGCAATTTTAATTATAGCACTTGTTCTTGGATGTTTAACTAATATGTAACACAAATAGTAGACAGTTACAAACGTCGGTATAGACACACAAAAAAGTTACAGGATTGAGAAAAATCGATCGAAAATGTACCACACTAGGTACAATTGTGATCACTTCCTTGTAGAATTTTGACTAAGGGCATCTTCCACATAAAAAGCACTTTTTCCGTCAGGCACCAACGCATAATTCGTTGTACCAATCATTGCATTTTGGGTAGAGAATCTAGTCACCGTTAAATAGAAAATTTATAAGATCTCGTTAGACTAAGTAGCTTCACTTACCTCCTAACGTGAAAAAATTTATCTCTCCTTAGCACAAAGTGGTGTATTCTTGGAAAAGACAGGAGGAGCTGTAGAAACCTGCTACGATACAATGCCACACAACAAAACACTACGAGACAGACAAATGGCGCGAAAATTTATGTTGATCAGAATTGTACCTATAACGAATTTGTACCACCTTACCCTAGATGAATTTTGTTATTTGGGTAGCAAGATAACTTCTGATGGCCGAAGTAAAGAAGATATAAAATGCAGAATGGCTATGGGAAGAAAAGCGTTTCTAAAGAAGCGAAACTTCTTAACATCCAATATTAATATAAATGTTAGGAAGTCCTTTCTGAAAGCATTTTTCTGGAGTGTAACATTATATGGGAGTGAAACGTGGACGATAAGGAGTTCAGATAGAAAGACGACAGAAGCTTTTGAAATGTGTTGCTACAGACGAATGATGAAAATTAGATGGGTAGATCACATAACTAATGAGGAGGTGCTTTACAGAATCGGAAAGAAAATGAGTTTCTGGCATATACTGACTAAGAGAAGGGATAGATTGGTTGGACACATTCTGAGACATCAAGGAATTCTCAACTTAGCATTAGAAGGAAGCGTGTGGGGTAAAAATCGTAGAGGGAGACCGAGGGATGACTATAGTAAGCAGATTCAAAAGGATGTAGGTTGCCGAACGTATTCTCAGATGAAGAGACTTGTACTGGACAGGGTAGCGAGGAGAGCTGCATGAAACCAGTCTGCGGACTGAAGACCACAACAACAATGACAATAATTATGTAATTGAAGTGGAAAGAAACGTCTCTTCTTAAGGAATTTTTCAGTGACAATATAGAAAATGTTCCACTCTCAATAACAATAAACCTCACGGAATGAAATTTCAGTGATTTCACCGTTAATTGTAGTAATGGTCGAAAGACAGTTGAATACCCTCCTTTTAAATCAGTAGAGAATCGGTAAAATTGTCATGGAAACCTATGAATATGTGATTGACACTGGACAGAAACATGTGATATACGAGGCGCGTCCAGAAAGTAAGTTCCGTTTGGTAATAAAATGAAACTGTACACAGATACAGACGAAATTTTTATTGCACAAAATTCTACAACTCTTAAACTACTTTTCCAAGTAACTGCCGAAATTTTGTAGGCACTTGTTATAGCGTACCACAAGTTTTTGCTTGCATCCTTCACAGAAGGTTGCCGCCAGTGTATTCAACCATATGGTAACAGCTCTTTATTATCGTTGAAGTGTTGACCACCAAAGACAGATTTTAGGTGTAAGAAGAGATGAAAGTCGCTAGGAGAGAGGTCCGAGCTGTATGGAGAATGATCAAACAGGTTCCATTGAAATTTCCGTAAGAATTGTTTGGTCACATTCGATGTGTGAGGTCAGACATTATCGTGAAAAAAAAAATCTTTTGACGGTAATCCTCTTCTTACACCTAAAATCTGTCCTTGTCGGACAACACTTCAACGATGATGACGAGCTGAAAGAACATTCTATGAAAAAGGCACACAAAACCTTGTGCCATGCTATTACAATTGCCTACAAAATTTCGGAAGCTATGTAGAAAAGTAGTTTCACAGTTGTAGATTTTTGTACAATCAATATTTTTCTGTATCTGTACCCGTTCGTTTTATATAACCAAACGGAACTTACTTTCTGGACGCGCCTCGTAATAAGAAGCACGGTGAAAGAGTTAACCAAAATAGGAATCACTAGCCACACCTATATTACTAAAAGGCTAAATCCGGGACGCAGTCCCTATGTTTCGCACGTCACTTACGTAACGGCTTCCAAGGGGAAAATAGCCTTTCATTTTCAATTAATCGTGAGTTTATCGAAAGATTTTAAATTTTATAATAATCTCGTATTTTACTCATTAAGAGGTATAGACGTACGCAATGTTTAACACAATAAAGTATGTATTACAATAACAAATTAAGTGTTGTTCGATCACTGAACATATTCAAATCTTTGTAAAGCTATGGACCAAACTACAGTGGTCTTCGGTCCCTAGACTTACAAACTACTTAAACTAAGTTACGCTATGGACAGCACACATACACACACGCATGCCCGAGTGCTGACTCGGTTATTCAATTTTCGAACAACAATTTTTTATTGTAATACATACCTTATTGTGTTAAACATCGCGTACCTCTTAATGAGTAGAATATGAGAGTATTATAAAATTTAAAATCTCTCGATAAATTTGCGATTCATTGAAAATGAAATGCTATTTTGCCCTTGGAAGCCGTTAGGTAAGTGACTTGCGAAACATAGGGACTGCGTCCCGGATTTAGCCTTTTAGTAATATAGATATGGCTAGTGATTCCGATTTCGGTTAACTTTTTCACAGTGCTTCTTATTATATCACATGTTTCTGTCCAATGTCACTCACAAAATATTCAAATGTTTGTAAATCTTATGGGACTTAACTACGGGGTCATCAGTCCCTAAACTTACAAACTACTTATGAACTACTTACGAACTAGGACGGCACAAATATCCATGCCCGAGGGGGGATTCGGACCCCCGACCGTAATGGCCGTGCAGACCGTGACTGAAGCGCCTCAGTCCCCTCGGCCACCGCGGCCAGCTGTCACTCACATATTCATAGGTTTCCATGATAATTTTACCGATTCTCTACTGATTTAAAATGAAGGTATTCAACTGTTTTCCGACTTTAATGCAATTAACAGTTAAATCACTGAAATTTCATCCCGTGAGGTTCATTGTCATCGAGAGTGTAACATTTTCTATATTGTCACTGAAAAATTCCTTAAGAAGAGACGTTTCTTTCCACTTCAATTACATAATTATTGCCGGCCGCGGCGGCCGAGGGGACAGAGGCGCGCCAGTCACAGTCTGCACGGCCACTACGGTCGGGGGTTCGAATCCCCCCTCGGACATGGATATTTGTGCCGTCCTTAGTATTAGCTAGTTCATAAGTAGTTTGTAATTTTAGGGACTGATGACCCCGTAGTTAAGTCCCATAAGCTTAACAAACATAAAAAAAAAAAAAAAAAAAAAAAAAATACATATCTGCAACGACTTCAGACGCCTGCCGGCGGACTGCTTCAAAGGCTTGTGAGGAATTTGGTCGACTGGACACAACTCAGCGCGCCAGTTTCCGGTCTTGAGCGGCGCATTGCTTTCCGCCAGCGTGCGTGCCACCGACCACCGACGGGAAGTACCCGCACATTTCCCACCCAACCGCCTTAGAGCGCACGGCCATCTTGCGCAGCTGTGCGGTCATTTCGAAAATGATAATATTTCGTTTCTTTCAACAAACTTCACATATAATTTCAAACCTTTATGAAATTTTCACTCTCTCGTAGCCCCAAAGCCGCGGCGGAATAGCCGTGCATTCGGAGGCGCCCTGCTACCGCGCGCGCGGCCGTTCCACGTCGGAGGTTTCGAGTCCTCCCTCGGGCATGGGTGTTTGTGTTGTTCTTAAAATAAGTTAGTTTGTAGACAACTATCTTTGCTTTACATTAGCGTGCAGTACTACTTCATCATCAGGAGTCTCAGTTTAATGCATTACATCATTATATTTCGTAGAAATTACCTATATATATCACTCAATTCATCAGAAAAATGGCACGGCTCCGAACTCAGGAGATAAACATAAAACATTCAATTCGAATTTTGGTTTGAAAAGCACGCTGCTTTATTAGGCACAGTCGTAATATAGTTCATATGCGCTGTGCGCCTCCAACCTTTGAACTTACCCAGCCAGTTATAGTGCGACGTACTCTTTAGCGTGGATTGTGAACTAGGGTGTAACTTATAATTTTTCACAACATTGACGGAGGTTAAACAAGTAACACGTGACAGATAAAAATTCTGGGACCGAGTAGAACTAGCTTTGCCTATATAGAGCCGCGAATTGCTCTATATTCATTCACCGTTCAATTATGAGAGCACTTAGTGAGCTAGTGACTTCCAACAAGGTTTATACACAATTTCAATCCATTTCTAGACTTGTTAAAGATTACAAAACTCGAAGTCCAATATTTAGCACAATAACTCACTTGTAAGCTAATCAGACGTTTGAAACAGTTGTAGAATTGTATTAATTATGGAATCCACGGTTTTACTAGTTGCCTTCCACTTTCTACATAGCCATTAACGGACACAACGTCCTCGTAGTGTCAGCCGCGGTGGCCGAGGGGACTGAGGCGCTCCTGTCACGGTCTGCACGGCCACTACGGTCGGGGTTCGAATCCCCCCTCGGGCACGGATATTTGTGCCGTCTTTAGGATTAGCTAGTTCATAAGTAGTTTGTAAGTTTAGGGACTGATGACCCCGTAGTTAAGTCCCATAAGCTATAAAAACTTTTGAACATTTTTTTTGTCCTCGTAGTACAAGGCAAAAAGCAGAATATTTCTGAGTTGCTAAACTCAGATGAACAAACACAAAATAGTACATTGAACAATTGGCTACAGTGTCACTAACTAGAAGACCATTCGGTAAGGGAAATTCAGGTTGAGATGAAACTTGGCATTTTAGTAGCTTACTCGTAGGAGTTTAAAAGTGCACTATCCATAAAATTCCGAGAAAAAGGGTTTTTAAGTTTAATCGCAACTCATATACAGCTTATAATCTGGTTAATGAATGCTATACAGCAGTTTGTCGTAATACCTCAGGGAGTAGCGTGCATGACTGTCGTATGAGTGATAAGGATTCTATCCTAACTGTAGAGTTCTTTTATTATTTATATAAAAATTTATAATTTTTCAAACAAAATTTGTGATATAAAATGTTAACAATTATTTTACTTTGTAATTTTAATTACAATATTTTATTTTTAAAAAGTCGAATAATTCAAAGTGCACTTTACAATTAATGTAGGTGGATTAATACGTTAAATACAATTTTCAGGGCAATTTTATCACAGATGTAGGCCATATTGTAAACCGTGAAAACGGTACAAATATTCGTCGTAAATTGACGGAAGAGGTTTGTTCTTCGAAAAGCAAAGTGTAACTGTTGCCTTATTTTATGAATACAGACAGACGTCCAGGAAGAGTCAAATAAATAATAAAGAAAAACGTTCCTTGCAAGTATATTTGAACCTCGACCGTCCACAGGACAGGCGAACATGCTGCCACCTGTGTAGTTATTTTTTTGTTTTGCTCCATGGGTACATCTTCATCTACATGGGATACTCTGCAAATCACATTTAAGTGCCTGGCAGTGGGTTCATCGAACCACCATTATACTGTTTATCTCCCATTCCATTCTCGAATAGCGCGCGGAAGGAAAGAACACCTAAATCTCTCCGTTCGAGCTCTGATTTCTCGTATTTTATTCTGATGATCATTTCTACCTATGTAAGTGGGAGTCAACAATATATTTTCGCTTTCGGAGGAGAAAGTTGGCGATTTGAGTTTCGTCAGTAGCCTACGCCGGCGATAAGCGCCGTTGTTGTAATGATTCCCATCCCAGATCCTGTATCATTTCCGTAACGCTGTCTCCCCTGTATCGTGACAATACTAAACGAGCTGCCCTTCTTTGGACTCTTTCGATGTCCTCCGTCAAACCCACCTGATACGGATCCCACACTGGGCAGCAATACTCCAACAGTGGACGGACAAGCGTAGTGTATGCATTTTGTTTTGTAGTTCTGTTGCATGTTTTAAGGGTTATGCCATGCCAATAAAACGCAGTCTCTGGTTCGCCTTTCCCACGACATTATCTACGCGTTCTTTCCAATTTAAGTCTGAAGTAATAGTAATTCCTAGGTATTTTGTGGAGTTTACGGCCTTCACTTTTGATTGATTTGTCTTGTAAACAAAGTTTAACGGATGTCTTTTCGTACTCATGTGGACGACTTCACACTTCTCATTATTTAGAGTCAATTGCCAATTTTTACACCATACTGATATCTTATTCATATCATTCTGCAGTTGGTTTTGATCTTCAGATGATTTTACTAGACGGTAAATGACGGGGACATCTGCAAACAACCTAAGAGAGCTACTTAGATTTTCCTCTAAATCGTTTATGTAAATAAGGAACAGCCACCGCGCCCTAGTAAGTTCCGAACCACTGTGTAACATGTTCGTACATCACAACTAATTCCTCGCCTATTACGCTATGGCCAACAGCTAGGAGAGTAATCCGTGATTCTCGTACCATCGATGGCAGGTGTTATCTAACTAACCAACATTAGATTATAATTCATTGTCCTAAGAACGACGTGTTTTTGATAATTTTCAGCGCTCCATTGCTTTGCAATGACAACGCTTGAGTTGTAATAAGAAAATCATCGATGTAGAGACAGCAAGATGGCCTAAGTCAAAGGAATTTTGGGGCGAGGGATGTCACGTGATTGATTTACGAACATCAAATGTACACTGTGTTCCATCCAGGCTATAGTCACTCGTCGGCCGCGGTAGCCGAGGGGACTGAGGCGCTTCAGTCACGGTCTGCACGGCCACTACGGTCGGGGGTTCGAATCCCCCCTCGGCCATGAATATTTGTGCCGTCCTTAGTTGTAGCTAGTTCATAAGTAGTTTGTAAGTTTAGGGACTGATGACCCCGTAGTTAAGTCCCATAGACTCTACAAACATTTGAACATTATAGTCACTCGTCCGAACGTCAAATGTACGCTGCGTCAGTCGTAACCAGTATAGGCAAAGAAAATAAACTGGGAACTACCAAGGCAAAGGAAGAAGGAAGCTTGGAGTTTAACGTCCCGTCGACAGCGCGGTCATTAGAGACAGAGCTTACGCTCGGAAAGTTTGGGTAATGATGTGGAAGGAAATCGGCCGTGCCCTTTCAAAGGAACCATCCCGACATTTGCCTGGAGTGATTTAGGAAAATCACGGAAAACCTAAATCTAAATTTGAACCACCGTCCACTACCAAGGCAAGACAGGTGATAATATTTTAACGGAAAAATATAATTAAAATGTGGGAGAGATACTAAAATGATAATTCAAAGAGGTAAAAGTTCAAAAAAGTGTATGTTCGTCAAAGCTAAACTCAAAAATCATATAATTTTGGCTGTTTGTTAAAATAGGTCAGAAATAATATTTCGTGTTGGGTGCATAGGTATTACCACAATAGTAGAGTCGTAATCATATCACCATAACTTATTATTATTTACATTTTTATTATTTTTGTCCGAAATGTTTGCAAAAACTTATAAAACTACAAATCTAAAGTGGGTCGTAAAACACGCCAGTGCGATTTTTGTTCTTAAGGTAGATTGACGCTTTGCGGTCTTTTGTTCATGTTATTTCTTTGTTGTTCGTTTGTATTTGGCTTAGCTATTTTATTACAGAGGGCTTCAGCCCTGTGACCGGGCGCGCTGAGCCACGGCACCCGGAAACGGGTTTTTACCAACTGCGACAAAACATACTGTGATAAATTCAAAAGTATCTATACTAATCTGATTAATAACAGAAGAACAGTCGGTACGTTCTGGAAGTTGAGATATTGCTAGTGAGATATAAATTACCCATTCATTCGGCTGATCAATTTACCACTTTAATATTGCAGTCATCTGTTTGTTTTTATCTAGGAAAAATCGTTATTTCAAATGTTCAAATGTTTGTAGAGCTTATGGGACTTAATTACGGGGTCATCAGTCCCTAAACTTACAAACTACTTATGAACTAGCTTATACTAAGGACGGCACAAATATACATGCCCGAAGAGGGAGTCGAACCCCCGACCGTAGTGGCCGTGCAGACCGTGACTGGAGCGCCTCAGTCCCCTCGGCCACCGCGGCCGACTCGTTATTTCCGTTAGTGTTTTATTAATACTATTACACTCGCTCTTGGTATTCAGAGAGCTCATAACATCCACGAAGGAGAAAAAATGTAGTTATTATGAATCAGTGCGAACGTGTTTTACGTAAAATCCATGTTTTGATGCCGTTAAAAGGTAAGTATAGTTGTTGTGATATTCAGTCCTAGTACTGTTCTGATGGTTGCTTTCCACGCAACTCTATCTGAAGTCACCTGATCAATTCATATCTAGTGCAGCCTGTATCGCTTTCAACCTGCTTCATGAATTCCAGTATACACTTTCTTTTTTCAGCAAATTTATGATAGTTTGACGTAACAGTCGAATTCTACTGCAATTTGTTTTTCTACATTTGATAGGGTAACTCCCCTCCAGATATCCTAACTACCTATATAGTCTCCGAAATTCTTTTCAGCCAATTCTGTGCTATGTACATTGTCTCGTTTCGTTTCTGTAGACGCCTACACACCAGACATAAATCTCCACAAAAGAAGCGTGTCATTTTCTTTGTATTTAGTCCGTCATCATTAGTTTGCTGTTGTAATAACTAAACAAACGGGTCGCTTTAGCCATAATGCGAGTTCCTTATTCTGCTGATTCAAGTGTGTGTATACTGAATAACAAGCCAATAGTAAGTGGACTCATACCGACGAACTTGCATGCACGTATCGGAGCGCTTACGGCTTAGTCAGCAGTGCTCGAAAGCCAGAAGCACTTCCTGCTCCTCCTACGTGAGGCGCGGCCCCAGCGCAGACGTCATGCCACGTAAGCAAGACAGTTCCGAGCCGGAGCGATCGCTAGCTGAGTGACTGCCCGCTATGAGGCAGTGGGCAGTGCCCCAGCGGCCGGCCAATCGGCTAGCGATCGCTCCGCCTCCGAACTACCTTGCTTACGTGGCATGATGTGTGCGCTGAGGCCTGTCTGTCTCGCCGGGCACGTACGTGAGAGATGTGACGCAACCGCGTCGAGTTGTGGGACGGCTTAAAATAGCCAGCGATCCAACGCTGATCCCAGGGGTGAGGCTGCCCTGTCCTACAAGTCGCAAGGCGGATGATCACAATACATGACGAAAATGACTTTCCCGATTTGTAACAAAATTGCAGCCACGGTGGAGTAGCCGAGCGGTCTAAGGCGCCTCACTGCGGAGCGCGCGGTTGCTCGCCGTCGGAGGTTCTTGTCCTCCCTGTTGTCCTTAGGTTAGTTTACCTTAGTTTAAGTAGTTTGTAAGCTACGGACTGACGACCACTCAGTTTGGTCCGATAGATTTACACACAAATTGGAACATTTAACAAAATTGTATGTGTATGAAACAGAGCTACATCAACCCTTTGTGACATTTTTCCTCAGAGATTTTGGCCCACTTTAGGTTACGGTAGTAACACTAAAAGTGGGCCTTTGCGATCGTCTTTTGACAGCTCGAAATTAAAATAAAAATAACGGCTTAACCATTCACCTGACACGAAAATTGAATAACCGAATTTGTAGAGGAGAAAATTCTCTACAACTTTGCTCTCTTATATTTTTTTCATATCTCGTATCGTTTCAGAGATATTTGCAAATATAACGGCGATTTTGGGATTATGTCTGTCTGTCTGTCCGTAACGTGTTCCCCGTTTTTAAGACGAAGCGTTCAACCGTTCAACACCAAATTTTACAGACATAATTGTAGGCCGGCAGAGACCAGAACCTCCCTTTTTCAAATTTTCCGGGCCAAAAATACGGTAGTAATACAAACAAGCCGTTTGTAATATAATTGTAATTGCAAACGAACCGTTCATCTAACACGAAAATTGAATAACCTAATTGATTGAGAGGAAAATTCTCTACAACTTCTCTCTATTATGTTTTTTTTTCATATCCTGCATCGTTGATATATTTGCAAAAATAACGGCGATTTGACGATGTCTGTCTGGCTGTAACGTGTTGCCACTTTTTAGGTCGAACCGTTCAACCGATCGGCACCAAATTTTAGAGACATAATTGTTGTCTACCAGAGACCAGAACCAAATATTTCGGACAAGAAATATGTTAGTAATACAAAAAAAGCCGTTTGTAATGTAATTTTAATAGCATATAAACCGTTCATCTGACACTAAAATTGAATAACCGAATTTGTAGAGGAGAAGCTTCTCTACAGCTTTGTTCCCTTATGTTTTTTTTTTTTTTTTTTTTTTTTTTTTTTTTTTTTTTTTTTTTTTTTTTTTCATATCACGTATCGTTTGAGAGATATTTGCAAAAATAAGAAGAGTTTTGACACCTTCCACTGAATTAAAGAAAACCAGCCGTTCGCAGATGTCACGTGACATTCCTCGCCCAGAACTCTCTCTTGTGTTGCGTATTTGATGATTTTCTTATTTTAACTTACACGTTGTCATTTCAAAGCAATGGCGCACTGAAGAATTAACAAAAACACGTCGTTCTTCGTACGATAAATGATAATCTAGTGTCTAAAAATACCATATTAGCATCAATTAACAACAGCCATCAATAGTATGAAATTAAAGAATGCAACTTGTAAGTGTTGGTTGTATCGTAGTGGGCAATGCCTTGGACTGTGATGTTGAAGGTCAGTGGTTCAAAAACCCCCACTATCTAAATTTTTTCCCTAAAAGGGCTTCAGACACTCTTATTAATTATTTTTTTATTGTTTACATTATTATTTTGGTCCAAAATGTTTGCAAAAACTTACAAAACCACATATGTAAAGTGGGCCGTAAAACACGTCAGTGCGATTTTTTTCTTTTCCTTTCAGAAATTTTGGTTTTGTGCATTTTCCCTGCTATGTAACACTTCTCACTCGACTCTGAGGGAACTAACTGTCGCATAATATTGTTTTGTGCCTTGTATTATAGGTTAACATAAAGTATAATAATTTGCCATAAATTCGAGTCATTTGCTCTACCAAGTATGTGAATACCTTATGGTTTTGTATAGCGAATTGATGGCTAACTTAATTTCAGAAAAGTTTGATGTTTGTTTCAAGACATAACGTTTTCAGTATACGCCGGGAAAGCCTACAGTCGTAGATTAAGTAGTGTGTCTCTGAGATCTGAAATGTTGTTTGCTGTTTTATTCAGATTTTTGTGCTACCTTTGTTTATGAAGCGTTACAACTTTAGATTTAACCGCTGTCCAGCTTTATTATACGGATAAAATTGTTCAAATATATTTGGGATTAAAATCTGTATGGACGTTAAGAATCTCACTAGGTAAAGCATCTGTATCGGTGTATATTTCCATTAAGTTTATTTCTGTCCATTGAGGAATGTTGTGTAATATCTTTAGGGCTTTGGCACTGAGTGTGGTGGTCTATTTTTCGTTTCTTAAATGATTTTAAAAACTGAATGGATTGCTTTCTGATGTTCTTGCGTGTTCTCTGAATCTTGTTTTGAAAATATCGTCCAGTTTTATAGAAACAGAATTTACAACATTACATGTGATTTTATAAATTCCTGAGCCATTACAATTTGTGTTGGTTATCGTTTTCTTTACTTTCGTTTGGAATGCAAATTTGGTTTGTGTTTGTTAGGAAATTACATCAATTTAGTTCTAAATATTGCCTACGAAAGTTGCAGGATAGTAATCGAATTATTTATGTTGCGTTTGATCTTTCCTCATGTTTTATGTTTGTATGTGTAGGATTTTTGTATTTACTATTTATTATTTGTCTTAAGTTTTGTTAACAATGTCGGGGTTGTAATTAAGAATTAAACTACATATTTTAACATTTCGCTTTCATTGTTTTCTTTTTCTCCAGGTTGTTTGTTTCATTTTGTTTATCAAGCAGTCAACATTTGCGTATTTATAAGATGTGAGGTGACTTGAAGTAACGCTTGTTTTGTTTTCCATGTTGATTTGTAGTGGCTGAAACAACCACCGTTACACCCCGTTTACATGGGCTCCCAAAACCAGATTTCGTAAACCGATTTCTTAATTCTGCTTTTGGTTGGTCATGTAAACACTCCAAAATCGATTCTGGAAATCCGCTTCTCTGAAGCGGTTTTCCAGTTCCACAATCGATTTTTGTGCCCATGTAAACGCAACCGTTTTTGAAGCGTTCTTGGCTTGTCAGATTGTGTTTTCTTGTTAAGAATTTTCGGCACATATGGAAAGAGTGATATTTTCTAATGTGAAATAAAAGTATAAATATTAGAGTGTATTTAAATAAAGAAAAATATCAATTGTGCAGACTAAATAAGGAACTGAATCAGCTGTTTTCCAGCCGCCATTTTAAGTGAGCTACGAAATCCGATTCAGGCTATGCCATGTAAACACGACAGCGAAAAACGGTTTACGAAAATCGGTTTTCGTCTTCCGGAAGACGTGTTCCATGTAAACGTAGTGTTATTGAGCTATGTTGCCCATCGTGAGCCATATGATATTGGGTTTCATCGGTGTGGTTCCTCGGAAACACTTCGATCATGTAACCATGTACCGCACTGCCTTCTATAACCAGGTTGTGCTACCGATCATGAGATTCGTATTTAAAGGTAGCCTAGACTTGATAGTATGTACATACATAACCAAGAGAATTTTAGTATCTCACGATTTTTAAACCTACATAGTATCAAATGGAGGACAAACTGAGAACCTTAGTTCAGATCCAGCAAACTACGAGCAATTCTTAAAGCTGTAAGTATTTCTAACCAGTGATCTAGTGCATATCATATGAAGAAACTAAGTATAGCACAGAATCGTCCTATTATAATCCAACTTCAATTTTTCTAGTGTTTTATGCTAATTGATATACAGGGTGAGGCAGCTAAGTTGTAACACCCCTTGTATCTCCCCAACAGTAATACTCGTAGATACAAATATGCAGTTTGGACAGTGAATTGCAGGGACAGGGGCTACTTGAATACATCACATTTCATGTTTGTGCGTTTTGTATTAGAGCGATGTGATGCCATCTTTTCTTTTCTTCTTTAATGGAAATACGATAGGAGAACATATCTGTGTCTCAAAAACTATTCGCCTAAATATTATGATATACACATATTTAAAAACGTCTTTTTAAGCCCACCAGGTTACGCTAAAATTTAACATAGATTTAAGAGTACTGGACTGCGCAACACCATATTTTAGTCTCAAACTATGGCAGTGCTCAGCAACTTTGGCCAAAGTTAAAGTGTTAGATACTTATATGCCAAGTAAAATCATGAGGCACGGTGGAGTGGCCGAGCGCTCTAAGGCGCCTTGTGGCGGAGCGCGTGCTCGACGTCAGAGATTCTAGTCCTCCCTCGGGCATGGATGTGTGTGTTGTCCTTAATGTAAACCTAGGGACTGATAACAGCAGAAGTTAAGTCCCTTAGATTTACAAACTTTTGTTGTTGTTGAAAGTTATAGATGGGAAAGATCCATCGTGGTTCAACAACCGAGCTAGGAAAGTGTTACGATAGCGAAGAGAACTTCACCGCAAATATAAATGTAGACGAAGTCTTGCAGACAAGTAAAAGTTAATTGATGCCAAACTTAGCGTAAGGGCTGCCAGGTGAGAGGCATTCAACGACTTTGAGAGCAATGTTTTGTATAACGATTTAGTAGAAAATCCTAAGAAATTTTGGTCCAACGTCAAATCGGTAAACGGGTAGAAATCGGTGATCCAGTCACTCTGTGACCATAATGGAGTTGAAACCGAGGACGTAACCCAAAAGACCGAAATACTAAATTCCCTTTTCCAAAGCTGTTACACAGGGGAAGATTGCACTATTGTACCTCCTCTAAAACACCGCACGAATGATAACATGGCGGATATAGAAATAAGTTTTAGAGGGATACTAAAGCAATTGAAATCACTCAACACAGGGAAGCCCGCTGAACCTGATTGGATACAAAATCGATTTTACATGGCGCATGCAAAAGAACTTATCCCTTTCTAGCAGCGGTGTACCGAAGGTCTCTAGAGGAACGAAGTGACAAGTGTTCCTAAGAATTGGAAGAGGGCACAGGTCAATCACGTATACAAGATATATTGTCGATCAGATTCGCAAAACTATATGCCTATGTCCCGGACATCTGTAAGTTACAGAATTTTGGAATACATTTTATGTTCGAAAATTGTCATTTCTGGAGACCGGATCTCCTTTGTAGGGTTCAACACTGTGTCTGTAAAGAAGTTCACAACTCGCGCTATTCATCGACGATATCCATGTGATAGTTGACACAGAGTCCCATCTGGACGCCGTGTTTCTTGACTTCTGCTACGTGTTTGCTACCGTTTCGCACCGTCGCCTGATGAACAATGTGAAAGCATATGGAATATGCTGTGTGAATGGATTGAGGCGTCACTAGCGAACAGAACGCATCATGACATTCTCAATGGAGACAAGTCTTCAGACGTTAAAGTGATCTCAAGAGATTCAAGCGAGACTCAGGGGAGTGTTATAAGACTTTTTCTTTCCACAGTATATATAAATGACCTCATAGATAATATCGGAAGTCCAGTTAGACTTTTCGAGGATGATTCTGTAGTTCATCTAGATATCGCAACATTGGGAAAGGGTAGCGAAATGCAGAATGATCTGCAGTGTATCGACGCATGGTGTAGAGAATGGCAATTGAGCCTCACTATAAACAACTGTAGAATGCTGCGTTTATATAGAACTCACTTCTCTTTACTTTTTCGGGTCCGGAGTCTCCGTCAACAACATAAATGTTTGGCCCAATATCTGTCCACGTCAACTGCCGCATCGCTGACCAACCATAGATCATCGAGGGTACAGGACTGTGGGCAACTACAACATTGAAGCAAATGTGTCATGTCCTGTGGTTCTCCACATTCGCAGAGAAAATCCTCAGCGTCCGCTAGTCCCCACTTAGCTTTAATGGTCTTCTCAGGTGCAACTCCCGTTGTCATCCTATTCAGTGTTCGTTAGGTTTTCTAGTCAAGTTGTCTTCCGGTAGGGGTAGTGGGTAGTTGTTAGGTGGTTCAATTGGTACATTCTTCAAAACCTTTTTCATTGATTTGAGTCTTACTGGCGGAATTTGGGCGTTGTAGAGAACATGGTGCTCGACGAATGTTTGCTTGAATCGCTCTGTGTACTATGCAGCTGTTTTGCAGTCTTTTGGTGAGGCAAAGCCAGATGCCTTATATAGGAGGTCAAGGGGGGTCGGTTTCATACACCCAGTGATTATCCTACACGTTTCGTTCGGGGCGATATCGACGGTTTTGGCATGCGCAGATCTATTCCACACTGGACAGGCAAACTCTCCTGTTGTAAAGCATAAAGCCTGTGCTGTGGTGCGCAGTATATCGGGGTTCGCTCACTAGGCGCTCCCCGCTAGCTTTCTAAGCAGAGCGTTCCTCGAGTCTACTTTCTGCCTGGTGTTGAGGCAGTGATATTTGTACATTAATGAACTGTCCAAAGTTACACCAAGGTATTTAGGGGTGTTTGTATGCTTCAAGGTGCTTCCTTCACATCTGATTTGCAGGGTTCTGTGTGCATTTTTTATATTTAAGTGGAAAGCACATACTTGCGTTTTTGAGGGGCTTGGCTTTTGGCAGTTGTCTCTATAATATTTACACATGTCCTCAAGTGCTTTCTCCAGTTGGCCACGTAATCGGCGAAGAGGAAGTGCCTGGCACCTTTGGTTATAGTTTGATCGTTGGTGTATATATTATATAGAATTGGTGCCAGCACGCTTCCTTGCGCAAGGTCATTCTTTTGATCTGTCCATCTGCTATTTTCCCATGCAGTGACACATAAAACCTATTATAGAGGACGGATTCTACCAGTCTTACTAGGTTGTAATCGCCCAACATATTAAACATTTTGCAGAGTAGTTTGCTATGATTAATAGTATCATATGCGGCTACCAGGTCAACTAGAGCTGCCCCGTTACGTTTTTCCTTTCGATCTTGTTCAATAAATTCAGTTAGATTGAGGACCCAGCTGGTGAGAAATTTACCTGGCTGAATGCCTCCCTGTTCTGCCATTAGTTTGGAATCTACGATGTTTTGTATTCGATGCAGAACCATTCTTTCGTATGTGTTGAAGAGATGGTACAGTAGGGAGATTGTACGGTAACTGCATGGCAGGACGGCGTCTTTTCCTGGCTTCAGTAATGCCACCACTTTGGGTTTGCGCCACATTTTAGAGATCTTGTAAGAGCGAACACATGTATTGAGGAGACTTAGAAGCCATTGCTTTGTAATTGGTCCCAGAGGTTTTATTTTTTCTACTCCTGGGAACTTTCCATTTTTCATGCTATTTATGGCCATATTTAGTTCACTCATTTTGAATGCACTGAGAGAGTAGATTCATTTTCGACGTTTCGTACTAGTTTGGAACGACTGCACTTTTTTTTTCAGGTTTCCCATTGAGCAGGAGTTGGTGTGCGACCTGGTCAGGGGTTACATTGCCATGTTTTTGTTTTATGTTCTGTTGTGTCGCCACAGAGTTTCTTGATAGTATTCCAGGCCATCTTACTGCTGTGTGTCATGTCCACTTTCTCTAGGGTTTCCAACCATTTCACTTTTCTGGCTTCACCGATAGCTTCCAGAAGGGTCGTTCCGCATTCTATAGTCGCCTCGCTGATAGGGTCGTCCACGTAAGGCCGCTTGTACTTCTCAGTCGAGCTCCTCAATTCCCCTGTCATGCCCGGTAGGTATTGTTGTCTACACCCCCCCCCCCCCCCCCGATATACATTTTCTTGAGATCGTTTTAATAAGTTCAACGAACGCTTCATAGTTTATATAGAAATAAAGATTCTTCATTATATATGTATGCAATATCAGGACACACACTGTAAGTAGTTACTTCCATAAAATATCTGGGAGCAGACATAAGGGGCGATCTGAAATGGAACGACCATACAAAATGAGTCGTGGGTAAGGCAGGTGCCAGACATATTCATTGGAAGAATACTCAGGGAGTGAAGTCCGTCAACAAAGGAAGTAGGTTACAAAACTCTCGTTCGACCGCCGCTTGAGTATTGCTCATCAGTGTGGATCCGTACCAGGTACGGTTAAGAAGAGACATAGAGAAGATCCAACGCAGACCAGCAAGCTTCGTTAAGGGCTCATTTAATAAGTGTGAAAGCGTCACAGAGACGATTAAGAAAGTCCAGTGGCAGGCGCTTAAAAAGAGGCGTTCTGTATCGTGACACGCGCTTCTGTCAAAGTTTCAAGACCAAACGTTTCATGAAGAGTCAAACAGTATATTGCTTCCTCCTACGTATATCTCGCTGAGCGACCACAGGGATATGATCAGAGACATTAAGGTCCACACAAATGCATACAAGCAATCATTTTCAGCGCAAACCATACGCGACTGCAACAGGAGGAAGTGACAGTGGTACGCAAAGTAGCCTCCTACAGATCGTGAGATGGCTTGCACAGTATAAATGTAGATGTTGATGTACGCAATCAATTAATTATTAAGTAAATCAATGATCGGGATAATTAATTTTTCGTAACCAGAGAATTTAAGTTCACTCTATTTTTATAAAATGTAGTTAACTTTCAAAAGTGGCATTAGACAACTAACGCAAGTACACCGCTCACAAGGAACAATAATGTAAAACTTACTGGCAGATTAAAATTGTGTGCCGGAACCGGGACTCGAACCTGGGACCTATGCCTTTCGCGGGCAAGCGCACTACTGACTGTGTTATCCCGACACGATTCACGATGCCGCGTCACAACTTTACTTCCGCTAGTACCGCGCCTCCTACTTTCCAAACTTCACAGAAGCTCTCCTGCGAACCATGCAAGACTAGCACTCCTGGAAGAAAGGATATGGTAGAGACATGGCTTAACCATAGCCATAGCCTATTTCATATCAGCGCACACTCCACTGCAGAGTGAAAGTTTCATTCTGGAATCATCCCTTAGGCTGTGGCTAAAAAAAAAAAAATCATTATTGGTTATTTCGAGCACATGAACCACAGACACAATGAAACGTAAATTGATTAAATGCTTTACCAAGCTGAATGATCGTTACTATAATGTAAGTTTTCGATGAGAAGTGGAACTTATGACTTCAGATTTGTTCTCAGTATTTTAAAGACAGCGTTGGAACATGGTTCTCATGTGTAGTAGTTGGGCCAACTATGTCATACCGTATTAATTGTTCATTCTGTAAGTTAATCTATTCTAGAGAATAACTGCTTCTCTGGAAACTGCGACTAGAAACATTGAAACGAAGAGTAACAAAACCGAGGGTAGAAAGAAGGGAAAAAGTTAGAAACTAGAACACTCATTTTCAATAATTATCTTCCTCGAACTTTAAAGATCTTATCCCATCTTTTTCTCTTTTATCCCGCCGTAAATAACATCTCTGGTGGGGATATCTTCAAAGGTGAAACTCTATCGAGGAAGATTTTTTGCATAAGAGTGAGGATTGAACATGGTAGTGAAATCTGTGACCAGTAATAAAAACATAGGTAATGTATATACACGTTGGTCTAGAACTGTGCTTAACTGTGAAATATAACTCATGAACAGTGTCTTAATGTTGTGGCTGAAACGTCGTTGCAGTGTAGCTGAATTGTGATATGGAGGAACATTCAAATGGTTTTGAAATACAGGGTGTCCAGAAAAGGACTTCCTGATTTCAAAATTAAATATCTCGAAAACAAAGATCGATAGAGGAATGCAGTAAACGGTATGTTTCTTTTGAAAGCTGCAAGAAGTTTATACGGCAGTTTGAAATAATAGTTACAAGAGCTACTAACAGATGGCGCTGTAATCGCCATACGTAATGTCTAGTGTAAATAGTGATACGAAACCCAGAGCGATCAGTTCCACTATTGGAACGTGAAAGGAGGTTAGCGTACCGAAGGAAGAGATTAAAATTATGTACTCCATTGAACAACGCGTTTTTCTGGTGCTAGTGTACCGCAGGTGAGAAGAGAGTCCTACGGCAACAAGGAGAAGTTTTCAAGCACGATTTAATGTTCCAAAAGGACCCGATGCGAAAACCATTCGTACGCTCTTCGCAAAATTTCAACGAACAGGCAGCGTAACTAATGATCTAGTGGGGGCATGTTGGCCGCAAGCAAACCGCAGTTACGCCTGAAAATATCGCCACAGTTTCTAGAATTATTCAGCGAAATCCAATGTCATCCGTCCGTAGAACTGCATCTGAACCTGGTTTGAAGCGTTCCAGCACGCAGAAAATACTGAGAAAGAGCTTACACATGTTTCCATTCAAAATTCAAACGCACCAGCCATACCCGTACGAGCTGTGCAACAAAGGGTTGCCTTTGATAATCAGATACTCACAATGATTGACTGCTGTCGCCACACAGCAAGCGTTAGAGGATCGACCAGGTACTGAATGGTTTATGCAAGATGGAGCCTGACCACATCGGACCGAACAAGTGTTTCGCTTTCTTGAGGAATACTTCGGGAATCGAGTCATTGCTTTGGAATATCCCAAATTTACTGGTGCAGGCATGGATTGGCCTCCGTATTCGCCGGATTTGACTTCCTGTGACTTCTTTTTGTGGGGCACAGTGAAAGACATGGTCTACTCGAAGCATCCCGCCACGCAGGACGAGCTTGAATCGGCGATCTCCGTGGCATCCATTTCGGTTGAGACACTACGAAATGTGATGGCGAATTTCATTCTTCGTTTGCGCCACCTCTGTAGTGCCAATGGTGAACATTTTGAAAACATTGTGCTGTGACTGTTTGCAAAGAGTGTTTTCAAACGATTATTTCACTTATGTATGCTGATATGAGCTGTACAGCGTACAGCGCCATCTGTTATTGTAACTATTATTTCAAACTGCTGTGTAAACTTCTTACAGCTTTCACAATAAACATACCGCTTGTTGCATTCCTCTATCGATCTTTGTTTTCGAGATATTTAATTTTGAAATCAGGGAGTCCTTATCTGGACACCCTGTATATAAGAAGTGTGGTTAGGGTGTGTTAGCATCTGTATAAAACGTACGTTGCATATCTTGTGTGCACGGTCTTGGAATTATGTTATTTCATCGGCAAAGGAGATTTCATCGCACTACTGGAGGATGTAGCGCGGTTGGTAGCAAGGAGCAGCGCGGTGAAGCGACGACGGCAGGTGCAGACGGAGAAGCCGACACACCGAGACAGCTCAGCAGCCAGACAGCGTGCCCCTGCAGTGTACGACAACGCGGGCGCACCTATCTCAGCAGCCAGTAGTACTGCATAGCTCCTTACTTAACAGTCATATACAACCGCTCTCTCATAGAAGGATCTGTACCAAAAGATTGGAAAGTTGCACAGGTCACACCTATATTCAAGAAAGGCAGTAGGAGTAACCCACTAAACTACAGGCCTATTTCATTAACGTCAATTTGCAGCAGGGTTTTGGAACATAGCCTGTATTCAAATATTATGAATTATCTCGAACAGAACGATCTATTGACCCAAGGTCAACACGGATTTAGAAAATATCGTTCATGCGAAACACAACTAGCTCTTTATTCACACGAAGTGATGGGTGCTATCGACAAAGGTTCGCAAATCGATTCCGTATTTCTTGATTTCCAGAAAGCTTTTGACACCGTACCTCACAAACGGCTTTTAATCAAATTGCGTGGTTATGGTATATCGCCCCAGATTCTGCGATTGGATAGGGGATTTCTTGTCAGAGAGGACACAGTTCGTAGTAATCGATGGTAAGGCATCGAGTAAAACAGAGGTGATATCGGGCGTTTCACAGGGTAGTGTTATTGGTCCTCTGCTATTCCTTATTTACATAAACGATTTAGGGGAAAATGTAAGTAGCTCTCTTAGGTTGTTTGCAGATGACGCCGTCATTTACCGTCTAGTAAAATCATCTGAAGATCTAAACCAACTGCAGAACGATCTGAATAAGATATCAGTGTGGTGTAAAAATTGGCAATTGGCTCTAAATAATGAGAAGTGTGAAGTCGTCCACATGAGTACGAAAAGACATCCGTTAAACTTTGTTTACAACATAAATCAATCAAACGTGAAGGCCGTAAACTCCACAAAATACCTAGGAATTACTATTACTTCAGACCTAAACTGGAAAGAACACGTAGATAATATCGTGGGAAAGGCGAACCAGAGACTACGTTTTATTGGCAGAACCCTTAAAAGATGCAACAGAACTACTAAAGAAACTGCATACACTGCGCTTGTCCGTCCATTTTTGGAGTATTGCAGCCCAGTGTGGGATCCTTATCAGGTGGGTTTGACGGTGGACATCGAAAGAGTCCAAAGAAGGGCAGCTCGTTTCGTATTGTCACGATATAGGGGAGACAGCGTTACGGAAATGATACAGGATCTGGGATGGGAATCACTACAACAACGGCGCTTATCGCTGCGGCGTGGGCTACTTGCGAAACTCCAATCACCAATATTCTCCTCCGAATGCGAAAATATATTGTTGACTCCCACTTACATAGGTAGAAATGATCATCAGAATAAAATACGAGAAATCAGAGCTCGAACAGAGAGATTCAGGTGTTCTTTCTTCCCGCGCGCTATTCGAGAATGGAATGGGAGATAAATGGTATAATTGTGGTTCGATGAACCCTCTGCCAGGCACTTAAATGTGATTTGCAGAGTATTCCATGTAGATGTAGATGTAGATATAGACGGCAGCACGCAGTATACTGCAAATAGTGTGTTACGCTTGCAAAGTTTAGTTTCATGTATGTAGCGGACAGTAAATCATCATAATAGTGAATAACCATAGCATAAAAAGCCATAATTGATTTTTTGGAGAAGAGTCCGTGTACATTTTTTAATCTTATTAAATTATAAAAACAACGAGAAAAGATATCTTCTAAAATGTGATAGAATCCAGGTAGACGACAGCAATGATGAGCAATTAGATCAACCAATACATTTGGAAGCTAATAACATTGAGTCTTCTCCTTTTGATCGATCAAAAATTGTAGACAATGATGTTGAAAGCTTTGTGAATGAAAATGAAAAATATGTTGTGAGTGAACGCATTGGACACGTGTATTCTGACATGCAAAACCAATCTGACGTATTAGATTGGAGCCAAGACGCCAGAAATACTGAATCTGACGCCTGTAGTTCAAGTGGTTTAGTGGATGAATTGAGTAGTTTAAGTCATGGAACGGGATCATCAGATACGTTTACAACTAAAGAAAATATTCTGTTTGAAACTGTTGTGCAAGATCAGAATCTAAGTTAGATAGCAATGATGCAATCATTAATGACAAAAATGGAAGCGAAACTTGAAGCAAAGTTTCATTGAACTAACAAAGGGCAAAAGGAAATTAGAGATGAGATAAAAAGGGAGACAAAAAATGCATTTCGAAGAATAAATATGCAATTAGAAAAAAAAAAACAGTAATTTGCACCGGTCAAAGAAGATTTAAAAGGTATTAGAAGAAGGGCAGAAAAAAATTAGAAGCAGGGATGAACCAACGTTATAAGAATTTTAATTATTTAGATCTAAAAGTTAATAATATTGAAGCTAAAACTGATGAGTCATGAAACAGTAGAGTTGGGGAACAAATTAAAAGTTTATAAGTTTGAAATAACTCAAAATGTTGATACCAGATAATAGGGTGGACATTGAGTGTAAAGATGTCAGTCCAATAGAGCAACAAATTGACAATTTAGATGATATACGCTCTAAAATAGCAAAATCAGTTAAGGATAGGTACCAACAACAGAAAAACATAGTTACACACTGCCGTAAATGAACAAACTGTAATAAATAATAAGATGTCAGAAATAGCATTAAAACGTGAAGACAACACAAATGCGATTCATGGTAAGTTTAAAACCTGAAATTGAAACCCACATCTGATGTTGCAAAATTAAAACAGGAAATCATAGAAGTAAGTAAAACAGGTTGTTAAATTATCACAGCAGGTGACACTACAGATGCAGGTAAATATCACACTTTTTTAAGCATAGGAAATTTGCACTCTATTGCTTTCATTCGACAGTTTAATAATAACATGCCTCCACGATACACCGAACAACAGAAAAATACACATGGTTTCCAGTGGAATTGAAGGAGATGTAATCTCATGGGGCACGAGTGTAATTAATAGGTGCGAAACTTACGAAGAAGTTGAACATACCTTTCTAAACCAATACTGGTCAAACAGTACACAAAATAGTGTACGTAACGAGATATTTGAAGTTAAAATCTTTGCAAATAGTGGCTGTAGTAGCTATAAAAAGTTCTTCCAGCATTAATGGGAGAAGAACCAATATTTAACAAATCCCTTGAGAGAGTCTGATCTAATAAAAATTATTATGCCGGAATTACTAGCGTCTGTCCAAGAAAATGTAATTAATGGAAATTATGATGATATATACAATTTGATACGGGCTCTAGAACGTTTAGATGACTCAGCAGACAATAGACACGCGAAGGAAGGGTGGAGGAGAAACAGGTGGCACACAGATAGCAATAATGACAACGATCGGAACAGAAATAGCGGGGCGAAGGGAGAGGAGGTAGGAAGACAGACAGCAGCGAAAGAAGATAGCAAGTTAGTGAAAAGAAGCTCTCGTCTTCATACCCTGAAGAAAAGCAATACGGCCCCTTGCTTGTAGTGCTTTCTTCTATCAGAAATAGAAACATTGGCATAAAGTGTCTTGGTAACAGGACCCAGGGTAGAAAGAAGTGAAAAAGTTAGAAACATGCGTACTCATGTCAAATAATTAACTTCCTCGAACTTTAAGGACATTACCGCATCTTTGTCTCTTTTATCCCGCCGTAAATTTCAGGGCAACAGCCACTAATAAATGTGATAAGTGGAAATAAGGTATCAAGAACAAATATCATTGCAGGAAAGGTTGATTATGTTTGAAAGTGTAAGGACGGGGAAAGAACTGGGGGGACAAGCCGGCGCTTTAATTTTTCACACATAGGGTGGGAAAATTCTGCATGTTGTTAAGAGAGTATGCCAACTCAGGAGGTTAGCATCTATAAGGTTCCACGCCCTGTTTCGCCTCCTATAGGAGGTAGGGAGTAACGATATTTCATTGGTTCAGACATTCGCTCTGTCCTCCTCCCAGATCAATGCTACACGAGCAGTAGGCGTGAGAAGGCAGACCATTCCAATGGCGGTCGTATCGGCTCTCTGTTGCACGGACATCATCACTGCGCAGTGTTTGTGCTTATTCCTTCTACTTTTCCAATACCAGTCTTAAATACCTGCAGTGTATCACTGAAAGATTTATATAAGATACACTGAATTTCATAAAAATAACTGTAGCCTATTGAATTTCGGCTTATCAGACGATTAGCGTCGTCTTGAATTTCGTCTTCGCCTGAAGATGTTGGATACGCTATCGATTGAAACGTTTCGACTAGTTGACGACGGCACTTCACTAATTGTCCGAGAATATTACATAGTACAAATACTCCTATAAAACAAGCAATCAGACATAATTGTAAACAGATTGTGGTAAAATACATTTCTTGTCACTCCCTGCAAGAGGAAATTTAACAATAGATTATTGATGATACAACAGTTCTTCAGTGAAGTAAAATTTTCGCAGGAGAAGTTGATAATTTAAGATAACCCATAAATACAATTTGATGCGAATGAGACAACTACCACACGTGACACCACAATGTCTGTCTCCAAACTACTGAGAGCAGATACGAACCCATTAGCTCTGATTTATGTTAAAAACATACATTACTTAACGTCTGATTTGTACAGCGATGTACAGTTACTTAAATTGGTTGTCTTTTTTCCGATTAACTGAATAGCTGGAACCGACAAATAAATGATTTTTCCCTTTCTGTGTTTAGATCGATTGTAAAAGCGTATCATTTATACTTCACTAAATCTTTTCCGTCTTCATGGGCCCGCTTGTACCTACCTCCCTAAACTTATTGCGTTACACAAGTGAGTGCAGGGATGTCGGGCTTCGTTCACGTTGCATAGCAATATACATTGCCCTTACTGGTCTTCGCTGTGGTGTTTGTTAGCTATAATTACCACTTGTTGTTTTCTCCTTCTTTAATTTTATTATCCGATCAGATACAGCATGAGCTACAAGATTCAAGGTATCAAGGTCCTCTTCTACTCCAATTATGTCAAAAACTCATTTTCTGTTAAAGCCTTTCTACCCATGTTTGCTATTTCTTTTACTAGAGAACAAAACCATAGGACATGATCGTTTTTGCCTGTTTCGTCGTACTCTCAGCTGGTTGTTGCCTATTTTTTCAATTATATTCAGTATGTAGCGATTGGTCCATGCCTGGAAAGAAAGTGGAACATGCCACTAAGTAACACAAAATGTTCAATCTCTATCTATCCTTTTACATCAGGAAATCAGGAAATAATGAGACATACTTCTTCATGGAGAAGGAATTAAAGGTCAGGGTGAAGAATTAAAAACATTGCGTTTTGCCGAAGACATAGCGCCGGCCGCGGTGGCCGAGGTGATTGAGGCGCTCCAGTCACGGTCAGCACGGCCACTACGGTCGGGGGTTCGAATCCCTCCTCGGGCATAGATATTTGTGCCGTCCTAGTTCGTAAGTAGTTCATAAGTAGTTTGTAAGTTTAGGGACTGATAACCCCGTAGTTAAGTCCCATAAGCTTAACAAACATTTGAACATTTGAATTTGAAGAGATAGCAATTCTGTCAGAGACAGCAAAGAACCTGGTAGAGCAGTTGAACGGAATGGACAGTGTGCTGAAAGGTGCATATAAGATGAAGATTAACAACAGCAAAACTAGGGTAATGGAGTGCAGTCTAAGAAAATCAGGTGATGCTGAAGGAATCAGATTAGGTAACGAAACAATAAAGGAGGTAGATGAGATCTGTTACTTGGGCAGTAAAAGAACAAATGATGGTCGTAGTACAGAGGATATAAAATGCAAAACGGCAATGGGCAGAAAAACGTTCTTGAAAGAGAGAAATTTGTTAACATCGAATATTAATTCAAGCCTGAGGAAGTCCTTTCTGAAGGCATTTGTGTGGAGTGTTGCTTTGTATGGGAGTGGAACGTGGACGATAAACAGTGCAGACAGGAAGAGGATAGAGGCTTTTGAAATGTGGTGCTACAGAAGAATGCTGAAGATTAGGTGGGTGGATCGCGCAACTAATGAGGAGGTACTGAACGAAATTGGGGAGAAAAGGAATTTCTGGCATACCTTGACCAAAAGAAGGGATCTATTGGTAGGACACATTCTTAGACATCAAGAAATAGTGAATTTAGCGTTGGAGGAAAGTGTGTGGGGTAAAAACCGCAGAGGAAGACCAAGAGATGGATACAGTAAGCAGATTCAGACAGATGTGGAGTTGAAGAGGCTTGCTCAGGATAGGGTATTGTGGAGAGCTGCATCAAACCAGTCTCCGGATTGAAGACCATAACAACAACAACAACAACAACAACAACACTCCTTCGTGGATCCGCGTCTGCTGAGATTAAAAGAAAAAAATAAAGAAAACAAGTTACTCTCCTGAACACCAAATAACTAGGTTGTCCCATTATTACAGGAGATTAAATACCCCTTGTATATTTGTAGACTAGCAGGCAGCTGGTCTTTGGATTCACCAACGGCTTGCTTGTATGCCGCCTGCCACATCTGAAATTCAGTAGAACGCGACTGATAGTGACAGGAAGTGTGCTTCAAGAAAAGCCGTTGCTGAGGTACGTACAACGAATAACACCTAAGAAAAAAAAGTTCACTATGTACAAAGAAAGAAATAAATGCCATGATCAACATAAAATGTATAGAAATTTATCTCCAACAACCCAGTCCTTCCACCATAAACAGTTGTCAGAACTCATGTAAAACCAAATGCATTATTTTAATTAGTATCAATGAAAGCACCTTTTCAACACCTTTGACATAAACAGATATGTAATTACCTGCAAATGTTTACATAATGTATAACGAACCCGCCATTGCTTCGGAATTGCTAAATATTCAAGGGAATTGGATATAAATCGTACACGACTTTCCTTAAATTCGCCACCCATCACATCCTCCAGCTCTATTCTTGTTTGTTGCCTTTCGTCCTCTAGGCTTCTCACTGTACCAGCTACCTGAAAACCCAGCGTTCCTCAGGTGTTATTTATTCCAATATTCAGTTAGTCCATGTCCTCCTTCCCCCTTTCTCTGTCTGTCTCCCCCTCCCTCCTCCGCCTGTCTTTGTCTACCTACCTCTGCCTCGTCTTCCTCTTCTTCCTCCTCCTCCGACTCCTCTCTATCCACCTATCCATGCACCTTTCTCCATTGCTCTCTGCCAATCTCCTCCTCTCCCCTCTCTTTGTTCATCACCTCCACTTATGAAAATGTAAAATTTCAGTACCGCGAAAATCACGATCATCGGTCAAACCGTGTCAAATGCAGAAAAAGTTGCATGGGAAACTTTACTTAGCATTCATAGAATCACATATACAACACCTTGACAGGATTTTTTTACGCTAATTAGTTATCTTCCAACATTTATAGCTGCTCCTTTCTTTTAAGCCGTTTTCCCACACATTGCAGGGTCGGCTTGTTAATGCGGATTTGGCATGTTAGTAATGATGGGGTGGCCGGATGCCCTTCCTGCCGCCACCCCATGCCACCTGGGAGGAAATGTGTACCCCAAATGTCTGTGTACAGTGTCAGACGTGTGAAAATGTAAAGTGTTACGAAATGTTTGCGAATCGTGTAACTGAGGTGGGACTTGGGTACCAGTCCGGTATGCACCTATGGGGATGTGGATAACCGCCTAAAACCATATCGAGACTGGCCTACACTCCGACCCCCTTAGTTAATCCGCCGGGCGGATTCGAACCGGGGCCCGTACGCCTCACCGTCTTGGAAAGCAGTGCGTTAGACCACACAGCTAACCGAGCGGGTTTATCCACCAACATTTATAGCTACTATACTAATATTATACATCTTTACTTCAATAATAAATACAATTACTTAGCAATCTCACTATAATATAATGACTTAGGAATCAGTATAATAATCTGGAAACAGCACTTCGACATAATAATTATTTATATTCCATTATGTAACACAAAGGAAATCACATAAGAATGAAATACACTCTCATATGTATAAAGTATTTTAAATTTTGTTTATTTTGCCATACGATTGACAATTTATTATAAAAATAAATATGTAAAATATTACTATACTCACTATAACAAATTGTTGTTGGTCGATAACAAATTGTTAGAACTTGGTTTCCCATGAGATCACACTTTTTACAGTAGAAAAAATTCGTCGCGAGTACATTTAATGTTTTTGATGAGATAAGATTTTCTGGAGTACATTTTATGTTTTTGATGGGATAGGTTTTTCTGATATAAATTGCTTTCTTTATCTATTCTGGATTCCTTTTTTATTCAGAAACGGAACTTACATTTCGAACTACTGTTAAAACTCTTGCTGTAAAAGGAAATGTACGCCTGTCATTATACAGTTAGTAAATTGCTTCTTTTTCTTGTTTTGTAGCCATTTTTCTGGTATTACACATAAACACCAACGTCTCCCAATACCTGCGCTCCAACAGGTGTAGAGATGCAACACCACAAGTAAACTCCAGTACTTTGTCGCGCATTACAGGCGCCAGGGCTTGCGGCCATTATGTGGACAGCGCGCAAGGTGACTTCTGTCCTCACCCGTCCTAGTAGGCGGGGGGCAATATGAGGACCCAGGGAGAACGACCTACGGAAGAAATCAATGCCCAAACAGTGTCAAGTAGAGTGGAACAGTGGTGACTTCCCGCCGGGCGAGAGAAACCGCCGGGGGAGGATGCACGAAATACAATAATGAGCTGTGGATCCGTCCATATAGGCACTGTGTCAGGGTGGACTCGTCCTCCCCCGTCCACCGGAGGGTGTACCACAACTGCGTTTAGAGCCGGTCCACTAAATGTTTTCTACGGACATTAGACACTGGATGGAAGGGAGCCGAGTGGAGCTGTTCAGTGCAATTGTCACAACGAAAAGTTGTGATTTCTGCTGAAAAGAACTGCGTTGTCCGTGACAATCGTCTCCGGTAACCTTTCTTTTGCACCTTATCAGGTGGTTTGACGGAGAACATCGAAAGAGTCCAAAAAATGGCAGTTCATTTTCTATTGTCACGATACATGTGAGACGGCGTCACGGAAATGATACATTACAACAATGATTCATTACAACAACAGCAACTATCGCTGCGACGTGGGCTACTTACGAAACTCTAATCGCCACCATTCTCCTCCGAATGCGAAAATATATTGATGACTCCCACTTACATAAGTAGAAACGATCATCAGAATAAAATACGAGACAACCCGAATAGTTCCCTTAGACTCTTCGCGGATGATGCTGTCGTTTATCGCTTAGTGAAGTCAACAGAGGATCAAAAGCAACTGCAAAGCGATTTAGACAAAATTTCTACATGGTGCGAAAATTGGCAATTGACACTAAATAAAGAAAAGTGTGAAGTAATACACACGACCACTAAAGGAAATCCGCTGAACTTCAGTTACGCGATAAATCAGTCAAACCTTAAGGTCGTAAATTCTACCAAATACCTAGGAGTTACAATTACGAACAACTTAGACTGGAGAGAACACATAGAAAATATTGTAGGGAAGGCGAACCAAAGATTACGTTTCATTGGCAGCACGCTTCGAAGATGCACCAGCTCCACCAAAGAGACTGCCTACATCACACTTGTGCGTCCTCTCCTGGAGTACTGTTGCCCCTTGTGGGACCCTCACCATGTGGGACTGACGGAAGATATTGAGAAGGTTCAGAGAATGGCAGCTCGTTTTGTTTTGTCACGTTACGAGGGGGAAAGCGTCACGGAAATGTTGCACGAATTGGGGTGGAAATCATTAAAAGAAAGACGTTATTCATTGAGGCATGATCTGTTTGCGAAGTTTCAATCACTGACTTTTACTACTGAAAGTGAAAATATTTTGATAGCACCCACCTACTTAGGGAGGCATGACCATCCCAATAAAATAAGAGAAATCAGATCGAAAACGGAACGATTTAGGTGTTCTTTCTTCCAGTGCGCTATTATAGAATAGAACGGTAGAGAAAATTTATGAAAGTGGTTAATGAACCCTCTGCCAGGCACTTAAATGTGATTTGCAGAGTATCTATCTAGCTGTAGATCGAACGGAGAGATTCAGGTGTCCTTTCTTCCCGCGCGCTATTAGAGAATGGGAGATAATTAGTATAATGGTAGTTAGATGAACCCTCTGTGATTTGCAGAGTATCCCTTGTTGATGTAGATGCCTAGATGCAGGCGAGGACATGTATGGCGTAGCTGGAGGGAGTGTGGGAATCCAGTCCTTGCATCGACCACAATCCGCCATATGTGTCCTAAGAATGGCGAAGTCAAGGTGTAGGTGGGAGCATGGGTTCGAGGCTTCAGGCCAAGGAAGAAAACTTGCGAGGGGGACTGCTTGATTACTTTGAAATGTAGGACAAGAGGCGATCATGTTATTGACGTTCTTCATTTGTCGCCAATAGACATGGTGACGACCCGATCGCTTGTTGAGCACCACGCCCCAGTGGCTCTCATGAGGAAGGGTGAGTACCTGCTATTGCAGGACAGAGCGGATGCGCACCCAGGTCTATCCGTGGTTGCACTGCAGGATCATGATCCAGTGCAGAGAGAACAGCTCGTGCCAGTGGTACCAGTAGCCCTGGGTCTCAGATTGGCATAGCTGACGTCTGTTGGCCGGCCACCCGAACTGAGTGTAAGGAAAACGTCTCACACAAGCGGGCTTGCGGCTGTGTGCTGGGCAATGAGCTTGGCATCCAATGGCAGGTTGTACACAGCTTCCTCTGCTGCCTCATCTAGGTGGTAGCACACGCCTGGGTCTTCTAATCTAATGTTTAATATTTGTTAAGCTTAAGGGACTTAACTGCGGGGTCATCAGTCCCTAAACTTACAAGCTACTTATGAACTACCTTATACTAAAAACGACACAATCATCCATGCCCGAGGGGGCATTCGAACCCCCGACCGTAGCGGCCGTAAAGACTGTGACTGGCGCGCTGCAGACCGCTCGACTACTGCGGCCGGCCCTGAGTCTTCGTCAGACTCGTAATCCTGTCCCAAAAGTAAGCGAGGAAGTAGATCAGCGTTAGAGTAGCTTGATGTGGAACGGTACTATATGACCTAGGTATAACTCGGCAATAATTGGCCCTACCGCTGAACGCGACGGGCAGTTTTTGTGGGAATGGAAGTGTAGCTTTTAAAGATTGGAGTCAAGGGCTTGTTGTCAATAAGTAACGTGAATTCCGGCCATAAACATACTCGTGATTTTTTTTATCAAAAAAAGAAAAAAATGGTTGCCAATGCCTCTTTATCATTCTGGCTATAGTTCCTTTTTTGCGCTCGACAATGACTTGGGTCATTGGCTCCTGCTGGGATCTAACATGACCCGAATTTCACACTGTATTTAACTAGTGACGCTATGGCCACTAGTCTGCAGTTACCAACGTCCAGCCGGACAGCAGCCCTGCAGACGACAGCATCGACCACATGGATAAATGCTACATCATCATTCTGTACACTTTGCGTGGTATTAAAATTATTTAGACCTTTTTTGTAATTTAGTTGCATCCATCCTTTCAGGCTGTATGAGTCTTTGTGAGTATGACTTGCAATAGGTAGAAACTGGTAAAATAAAATTAACCTTTGTAATGGTTTAGCTGCAGTTGGTGACATTGAATTAATGGCCCTATAGCTAATTTTCGTGTGGTTCACCAGCCTTACGGTATTATTATGAATATAAATATGAATCACTCCTATCAATTGGACAAAGTTTGATACCGAAACAATTCGTTTCAGTCTTAGGCAATTTCTGTTTACTAAGGATAGCTAGGATTCCTAATCCTAGATAAATAAGAAGTGGAGGATTCAATGTTCTATACAGTAAATTAATTATCAAAAAAAGGACGGTGAACAAATTTCAGGAATGAATGATGATACAAAAGTAATGAATTTCTAACAAGGATGGCACAACTTCTATCTGTAATGAAAAATTGTTGATACTGAGGACGTGTTAATTGTTTTAAAAGAAATTAAAAAACCACTATCCAACTCGGTAGAGAATACAATTAAAGCTCAAGAATACATCAAACTAGAGGGAGGTACATTTATCTTTAACTGCATCTTTAGGGACTGATGACCCCGCAGTTAAGTCCCTTAACCGTAACAAACATTTGAACATTAAATGTTGCCTACCAGCATCAACCAGTTTTCCCAGTGGCCTAGTCAAAATTAATATTTCCCCTCTTCCTACTTATTTTTGCATTCAGATTATCCGATGCGATCTAGCGATCTAGCCTGTTTTTTACAACATAAATATCGTCAAGGAAGATCAATGTCGCTCCTGCGACAATGTTGTCCAAACTAATGGCTGGAATTGTTTGGTTGGAAGAAGATGTTGAATTGTTGTCACATGTTGGGGCTTTGGCCTGATCCCTGCAGCACTGAAAACTTGCCCAATATTTTCTACCTGATTTACAATAAAGAAACACTTGTCTTTGTTGCCTCTGAGGTTCGCCTGCTGGAGAACTGTAAAAAGGGAACTAATGTTGTTAGCCGGGTTTGGACATCCTTGCTTGCCACGGTGATGTTAAATAATTGACTGTGCCTAGGAAATCACAGGTGGGGTTCCCAAGAAACCTCTGAAAAATGGCAAGCGCACTGGCTATCCCAAAGGGCAACCTACTGTATTGAGACGGCGTATTAATCACTTGAACCTACCGGGATTCGGAGTCCAAGGGAATCTGGAGGTAGGCGCCTTTGAGGTCGATTTTTGCAAAGATGCGTCCCCCAGACAGGCGTGAGTGAATGTCATCTACTGTGGGAATGGGGTATGCATCGATGACCGACTCGGTATTTACCGAGTGCCCTATTAGGAGTCTCCATAATAACAATCGGTGGCGCCCATTGTCTGTGGGGCACCGGTGTGAGCATATACTAATCATGAAGTCTTTGAAGCTCCTGTCAAAGAGCGTCTTTGAGGACAACAGGAACTTTGCGTGCCTTGGAGAATTTAGATGTGGCAATAGAAGAGACGGCCTCATGGGCATCAGAACCTACTGCAATGCCTCTACCTGGATGCTCGAAAATGGCAGGAAACTGTGACAAGAATTCTTCGAAGTAGGAGTGAACCGCGATCTACCGGACTGATGTTCTTTGTGCTTATAAACGATTTAGGAGACAATATGAATAGCTCCCTTACACTGTTCGTGGATGATGCTGTCGTTTATCGGTTAGTAACGTCAACAGAGGATCAAAAGCAGCCAAAAGCAACTGCAAAGCGATTTAGACCAAATTTCTACAAGGTACGAAAATTGGCAATTGACACTAAATAAAGAAATGTGTGAAATAATACACATGGCCACTAAAAGAAATCCGCTGAACTTCAATTACGCGATAAATCAGTCAAACCTTAAGGTCGTAAATTCTACTACAATTACGAACAACTCAGACTGGATAGAACACATAGAAAGTATTGTGGGGAAGGTGAACCAAAGATTACGTTTCATTGGCAGAACGCTTCGAAGATGCACCAGCTCCATCAAAGAGACTGCCTACATCACACTTGTGCGTCCTCTCCTGGAGTACTGTTGCCCCTTGTGGGACCCTCACCATGTGGGACTGACGGTAGATATTGAGAAGGTTCAGAGAAGGGCAGCTCATTTCGTTTTATCACGTTACGGGAGGGGGGGGGGAGCGTCACGGAAATGTTGCACGAATTGGGGTGGAAATCATTAAAAGAAAGACGTTATTCAATGCGGCGTGATCTGTTTGCGAAGTTTCAATCAGCGACTTCTGAATGTGAAAATATTTTGCTAGCACCCACCTACTTAGGGAGACATGACCGTCCCAATAAAATAAGAGAAATCAGATCGAAAACGGAACGATTTAGATGTTCTTTCTTCCCGCGCGCTATTAGTGAATGGAACGGTAGAGAAAAGTTATGAAAGTGGTTAATGAACCCTCTGCCAGGCACTTAAATGTGATTTGCAGAGTATCTATGTAGATATAGATGTAGATGAATCATGAACTTCAAAGCCTATTGCGTTGAGAAAGTCCATTCTTAAAAGATTGTAAGCCCTGGGGAAATTTATGACGAGGATCCTGGCTGTAAGTGCTGTAGAGTGGTACTGCATGGAAGCCGAGAACTGTTCACATATCTGAATGAGGTCATTGCTATAACTGCCAAGAGGAGTTTCGAAGAGGCGCAAAGGTGAGTAGCCAACCTTGACTTACGATGCATAATTAATTGTGGTGACAAAAATACCAGTATCGATTTGAAAATCAAGATTAAAATTATTGACAGACAGATACATAAAGTTTTACTACAATGCAGAAAAACGGCCTGGACCACAGGATAAGCTGGGAAATTATCAGCTGTGTCATCGTTTGCAGAGGCAGACAGATCCAAGTGAGTAGACACACCAACATCTTCGAAGATTGCCAGATTTCCACTTTATGCCCCCTTTACCCCAGGTGGTACATATTGCGTGCCGGTGAAGGCATTGAGCTCGTGGGTGCTGAATAAAAAAATGTCTACAAGAGGGCAAGGGTCGTAGACGTCGGACACCGGACACATATGTGGCTGACAATGATGTGTTCACCGGAACTGACGCGATCGGCACATCGGCCGGGTTACATATACAGGAGAAGCGTACTGAACGCAAGGATTGATCGAATACCAGTATGAATGGCAGATATTCAACCAAAGACGGGTCTCTCATAAAATTGTCCCGGAGGCTGTCACCATGCGCGTGAATGAGGATCATGTCCGACATCAGAGGCGTCGCGTAAGACTGTTTACAGACAGGATTATGACAGATGAATCGTCAGTCTCGGGAGAGCCCCTGCACAACTCTTGCAACTGAAAAATTGATGTCGTGCTGCTACCACGTGGATCTGAGAGTCAAAGTAATTGGATAGACTGACTTTAATCTCGTAGTGGAGGAGGTCGTGGGGACCAACCTCCGGGACTAGTTGTTATAGAATGTCCAATATTTCCGGTCCGCATGAGTCAAGAGGCATACATGCTGGTGTGTGTCCCCAGTGATACTGTGAGCGACGGGGTACTACGCCACATAGTTGGGCCAAGATTCCACTTCTCTATCGAATTGCTGGATCGTCGAGGAGGGATTGAGATCATCTGAAAGTTCTGGACTAAGGTGTCTATCCTGGCCAGCCGATGAGACAGCTTGGGGTCTCTGCCCGCCATGGTCTTCAGTTGCTCGATGATGAGCTGGATGGTCTGCTGTAACTGCTACACCAAGATTAACATCGGGTTTAACGCCTCCAACTTTTGCGCCATGTTGAAGGCAACTGTCAAAAACTACACTACAGTCACGGCAGCACACTTGAGCAGATTCGAAAAGATCTTCCTTTCCAACTAACAGTTGTGTCTGCGGACGGCAAACAGAAAAAAATCCAATTATTAAGTTTGAATTTACTGAGATTCAACCACATAAACTATTTCACTCTCTTTTACAAGAACAAAATCCTTGTCAACAATAATACATTTCCTTGAGACAATATTCTCTCGTTATACCAAAGGTATTAAACATAAGGAGAGGCACTGAATTAAAATTTGTGCTGTGGCCTGGATTCGATTACGGGACCTCCTACTTACTACGTAGGCGCTTTAGACCACTCCGATAATACAGAATTGCAGCTAAAGCGACTACACGGACTGTCTTAAAGCACGTCTCCCTCCACACCACATACTTTAAATCTTCCTCATGTATGGTATCGCATTTCACAGGAAACAGGAGGCAGAATTAAAGTATGTGGTGTGGAGGGTGACGTGCTTTAAGACAGTCCGTGTAGTCTCTTTATCTACAATCCTGTATTATCTGAGTGGTCAAAAGCGCCTACGTAGTAAGTAGGTGGTCCCGGGTTCGAATCCTGGCCATAGCACAACTTTTAATTCGATGCCTCTCCTTACGTTTAAAATCCTTCCCAAGCAAGGTATAACAACCGAACACCGTTCTGTCACGTAGCAAGGAAGTTTAACTTGAATCGAAATGTCACGCTGTTATCATTCAACAATCTATGGAATAGGAAGGTGGCGGTCACCACGAGTGCTATAGAGCTGTAAGTGGCGACATGTCGGACTCACATAGCCGTGGCAGCCGCAGTGGACGCTGAGTGTTCAGGTCGACGAGACGGAGGAGGATTCTCCAGTTTACGGGCGCGGCGGGGAACTCTTTTCTGGATTCGGCGCGGCACTATTTAAACCGACGCGCTACGATGCCATGTGGTTGTATGTCCCTATCACGTGCCCGGCGGAAGCACAATAGGCCGTCTGGTGAAAGCCGATTTGATAATGTTTTCGGAGAAGACCGGTCCGGCTTGCCCCTGCTAGTTACGGGTAAGCCTTAAGATCCTGTAATGGTGGTGGCCGATGAGGCAGGCGCTTGACTTAGTCGTCTCACATATCGTATTTACGTATTAGCATATTTGGAAAACGTTATGTCATGAATCAAACAATAGCGTCGCTTACGAAGAGAGTGTACTGCGTAATACACTTGAAACTGCGTCATATTTACTGCCTATAGGTTCGTGTATTATCAAAAACTTATAACAACGATATGTGTAAAGTTTTTAAGCAACTATGCTGTTTTCACAGCGTACTTGGTGGACAACACGTCAACCTTTATTTGTTTTGGTGAACTATCAGAGGCTGGAATCTTAACTAAGAATAAACCCGTCCCTGACGTCTAACAGAGGGCTGGTATTACATGTGAATGTCACACAAATCTGTGTACTGCAAAAATCAAACAGTTATTTAAATTTTTACCCACTACGAAGCCCTTTCAAAATATGTGAAGTGGTGGTATGACTGTGTTCGCAACAGTGTGTGATAGCTCCATATTTTTCACAGATATAGCAAAACATTTAGCTATGTTCGTCCACTTTATATAGGCCTTTTCAGAAGGAATGGTCAAACTACTAATAGATGGTAGTGTAGAATAATTGCAATATTTCAATTCTTAATGAGTACAGAGATGCACCTGTTAGTCAATAGTTAACAGAACTTCATAATATTGAACTAAAATACAATTTTCTTTCTATGTTGTAAAAGTTTATTTTCATTTAGTAAAGCGCTTATCGGCTTACACGGCCATCTTCGGAATGTAAAGTCCATAAAAATCGGGTGCATTTTCTTAATACAAGTAAGAAAGGACGGAAGATGAGGGACTAACATCCCCTGTACATCATCGTTACTAGAGATGGAATACACGCTCGGACTGATTCTTGATAAATATGGGGAAGGAAATCGGCAGTGCCTTTTGAAAGAAACCATTCTGGCATACACCTGGCCTGAATCAGGGAAATCACGAAAAACCTAAATCAGTATGTCGGGGGTGGGAATGAAACGCCGTTCTCCCAAATTCGAGTCCAATGTGTTACCACTTCTCGTGATAGCGAGAGACTTTGTGTTATCTAGAATAGATTCGGACAACAGCCAAAATGTGAAGAAGACACGAATATTTCTCGTTAGGCTAATATACCATTCGCGATGAAATAATGACGATTGAAATACGATGTGGAAGTGCAACGCTTCTCGCATTGGGCAATTTATATCTTCATTTATATGTCTGAATAGATGTGTCATTAGGTTAAATCAACCTTTTGAGTTTCTGTGATTTTACAGTGTGAATTTTAAACATAATTCAAGACGAGCTATAATGTGGGGGAACATATAATTTTCTGTCTTTAGTCTGCTCAATGTAAGTACCAATGAAATTTAGCATGTAAAAGTTTGAAGAGAAGAGGAAAGGCATTAGCACATAAATTAATTATCCTCTTCACTTATTACTCTTAAATAACAATAATTTAAATAGATTCCCTTTAATCTCTCGGTATAGTTAATTTCAGTTCCTATATTATGAATTCATTTAATATTATTGCCTATTTTATGGTATCCTTTTTGCAGAGCAGTACTCATACTTTTTATTTCTTTATAGACAAAAATATTCTTTAAGCTATAATCACGTAAAAATAAGGTAGTGATTCTTATGATCAAAATGGTGTAGAAACCTGCTCATTTTTGGGTTAGTGTCATAAGGTAATAAGATATCACTAATGGTATAAACAACATACAACTGTTTTGGACCGAGCCACGAAAGGAACTCAATAAAAATATATGAAATTTGTATTTTCCCCCTCTTCATAACATGTCAGTGTATCCTAGAAGACAAAGTATCTTTGCACATGAAATGATTCACACATGGATATTAATAGCGCTCACACGCCCAACTCTGACGTCACATTAAATCGCTGAGAGTGGGAGCCTGCTTGTAGTTAGTAGAGCATGACACTTCAGGAGGTCAAATGCTTAGCTCCGCCCAGACCAAGCGCCGTTGCGTCCTCTATATATTAAACGACATCGCACTGGTTGAGACCATCGTCGCACTTTGTCTGTGATGAATCCGCTGCGTGACACACAAAAACGGAATTCCTCAAACGAAAATGTACAGTTTATTTTACAAAATGGTCCGTCTCCAATTACGTACAAATCCAACGTTAGAAACACTATAAACAAAAGTCTAACATGCGTGGAGAAAACAGAACAAGTACTGTTCCCACAGTTAATGGAAAAAATTAAACACAGTCTGTCTACTTCGGCGAGAAAAACAAAGTGCTGACTGCGACTGTTACTGCGCTGGCTCTTTTTTTTTTTTTTTTTTTTTTTCCCACACCAGTAATTTCACCAGTAGGCTGGCAGCAGCTCCAGAGGCTGCTCTTCAGCTGAGAGAATAAAATACATTGATGAGATGAAAAATTAAAATACATGACAGGCGAAAAAACAACGGAGGAACAATGACATATACATGGTGACAATTCGAGGTACAAACAGTTGACAGGTGAACAAAAACCAGATGTAGTCAGTTAAAAACGAGGAGCCACGGTGACCTAAAAAACACATGTTGGACTACAAGAACACAGGAGCGCTGGCTCGGCTGCGTCAGGGCTTAAGTACTCGCGGGCGGCAGGATATCATAGGAATTACTTCCTGGTCACGTGTGTGGCAACAGGAAAGTAGTTCCCTCACAGCGCGTCCTCTGTCTCTGCTGTTCTTCCACCTGGTGAATTCCTCCGACATGTCGCCCGGTTGTCTGATCGGCGCCGGCCGCGGTGGCCGAGGTGACTGAGGCGCTCCAGTCACGGTCAGCACGGCCACTACGGTCGGGGGTTTGAATCCCCCCTCGGGCATGGATATTTGTGCCGTCCTAGTTCGTAAGTAGTTCATAAGTAGTTTTTAAGTTTAGGGACTGATGACCCCGTAGTTAAGTCCCATAAGCTTGACAAACATTTGAACATTTTTTGTCTGATCGGCTAGCAACCCGCAACCTTGTTGTGCTTGGCGGGTTGCCAGTTGCACAGGCTGAATGCCGAAAATGTGTCCGATCAGTACCAGGATAGCAGCGGGCGTGAAGAGGTAGACAGTTCCAGTGGCTGCTTTATCGGCTTCACCTCTTCCTTCTGTAGCACAGCGCGACTAAGCTTGTTGACTGTATTTACGATTTCAACTACAGTCTTAATGATCAGCAATGGATCACGAGTCCTTAAAATCTTCAGCAACTTTAAAATATTCTTTTCATAAATGAAGGGAGGTGGATATTTGAGCATTTAATATCCCTTCAATGTCGGAGCTACTTTTCGTGACTGCGAGAAACTATGTGGTCTAGAACTGGTTCGAAAAATGGAAACAATGTGAAGAAGACACTAATATTGTTCATTAGGCTAAGATAGCTTTAGCGCTAATGTTTTATGTGGCGACGGTTACAATACGATGACGTTGAATTCTTATTACATGGGGAAATTTGTTACTTTCGTTTTATTACTTATCTGAATAAAACTGTTGTAGCGCTAAACTAACCTTAGTAGCTTTTGAGTATGTGGTTTTACAATTTGAATTGTATACCTAATTGAAGACGTGCTGTAATGTGGTGGAATACATAGTTTTCGATGTTTGTAGTATGATGAATCTGAGTACGAATGAAATGTAACCTGTAACTGTTTGCAGAGAGGAGGAAAGACAATAGCGCATAAGGTAATTAGCATCTTATACTCGTACTCTTAAATAATAATATTGTGAATGAACTCAATTTAATGTCATGTTTTACGTAATTTCATTTCCTGTTTCATGTATTCGAATAAAATTATTGCCTATTGTTTCGTCTTTATTGCATAGTAGCAGTATATTCTGTGTACTTTTATCATGTAAAAAACATACTTTAATTAGTTACCACGTAACGACGATCACTTTACTTGGTCAAAATGATTTCAAAAAACATATCCCCTTTTGACAGAGTGTCATAAGTGTGACATTACAGATAAAGGGGGAAGCTGATTGTTTCCATGTGAAAAGCAAGTTTTGGCAAGCAGTTGGGTACCCAGGCCGGCTAACAGTTTGGACCTAGTGAATGGAATACAGGTCGTTAGGAAAACACTAATCTGCTCGGAAACAGGAAACGGCGGTCTTGGGTTAGCGAGGGTGGCTAACCCAGATTGCAATTGAAATACAATATAGCCACACACATTATTCCAAAAATCCATATAACATCAGGGAATGATCAAACGGCAAATATTATTATATGAATGGATTCAGGAGGCTTGTGAGAATCAAACGCCGTAATTACAATTTCAATATCCCTTACAGATAAAAGGCCGATACATTTTACTACTATAATAATAGTATTATAAGACTTATATTTAAAATTATAGATACATAGTGTTTATCAGTAACAGTTTCAAAATGTTCAAATGTTTGTAAAGCTTATGGGACTTATTCAAAGCTTATGCAAACTCATCAGTCCCTAAACTTACAAACTACTTATGAAGTAACTTATATTAAACACAACACAACCATCCATACCCGAGGGAGGATTCGAACCTCTGACGCGGGGGCTGCGCGATCCGCAACGTGGCGCTCCAGACCGCTCGGCTACTCCCGTGCGGCTCAGTAACAGTTTAAGAAGCAAATAGGCAGCATTGCACCACGCTACCTATCTTAAAAGACTCACCACGTTAATACCGTATTCTTTCAATAAACTTTATTTTATTCTCTTATTCTGCTTTTCGTTGAGGTAGTAATATTCTTGTGTCAGAACGTAGATTCCACCACATAAACACAAAACATGAACGCAGCAAAGCGCATTACACTTATATATGTATTTTATTATATTTTATATTATTCTTAGTATCGTTCGTTTTATGTTGTAGACTCCCTCTTAAATATTTCATGGCAGACTAAAAATAGTAGATATGTATAACATAATTTATACATAAACCATTATATGTATTTGTGGACAAGAAGTGAATATATTTCCATAAAAACCATGATAAATTAGATAATAATTGTGTAACTATATTTCGACGGCGGCAGTATATTTGAACAGAGAGACTCCACACTTAACAGCTACCTGAGCAAAGAACTTCAGTCTCAACCGATTTTATTATTATTGGATATATATTTGTTTGTTATTTGTAAACAACATTTGTAGGGAGGTGGTCAAAGCATTTAATTCTGTGATAATCGAATGTATAATATTTTGGAAGGGAAATTGTATTTTAAAGATGAAGCGTTAGGATGAGCGGAAGGATAGAATTTTGGGAGCAGGTAGAGCACGCTTTCCGACGCTTGGGAGGGAACTCGTAACTTGGACGCGGTGATGATAGGTTGTCACTCTGGGCTGTCTGAAGTCACGTTACGAACTTGTGATTTGAAGAGCTAGGCATGTGTGGCCTTAGAAAATTTACGGGACTGTGACTGCAGAACGTAGTCTTTGGTTGAATGGTGGTAAACTATGCACTGTAGTAGGGCTGTGGAACTGTGATAATTCAGCAGTCGTGTATTCGGGTGATGACATACTATGTTTTATAACAAATACTTTAATCGCGGATTAATTTGGAACTGCAAGTTCGATGGACTTACTTAATTTACGAGTGATAATTTGGAACTTTCTAGTGCGTGTGATACTTACTGTGCCTCTCATGAACAATAGTTGGAGAAATATTTAGTTATTTACCGATTTATAAAGTAGGACAACCTCCGCATTTTCAAGTCCAAAAAGAGTAATAAACTCCATTTGTAAAAAGTTATTTTGTGAGTGAATCTCTTGTGAACATTATCTTGTAATCCATTTTGTTGGTTATTCAGAGCTTTAATTTATGTTTGTTTTAAATATATTTTTAGCGTCATCATCTGCAGATTGATAGACTGGCTAAAGTACAGATTAATTATTGATCTTGTTTAAACAGTTTGGGTAGCTGTTTAGGGCTTAGAACCTGACATCCATAACTCACCCCTATACACAGAGACAACGAGCCATTATACCTTTTACTACCCTGAGTTATGTATTGGCCAATTCTTATTAGTGAGTACCGATAGGAAGGTCGCAATAAGGTAACACTAATATAAACAACACACATATGTTACGGATCTAGCCTCGACATAAAGTGAATATAAGTATTTGAAATTTTTATTTTCCCCTTCGTGTCAGTATGTCCTAGAATGCAAACAAAGTATGTAGATGTAATGATACACATACAAGACAACTCTCTCGTCACATCATACCGCCGCCAGGCCAACGAGAATGAAGGCCACGACGTCCACATCATCTCAACTGGTCAATTTAACTCCGAGACAGCACGATCGCTAGTTGACTAGCTGGATATTAAGAGACAGTGGGCTGTGCTCCAGCGACCAGCCCATCAGGTAGTGATCGTCTTTTATCTCTTGACATGACGTGCACGCCGCGGACTGTCTTTCCCTTTGGTCTCGATACCTACGAGAGGCGGAGAGCCCGTTTAATGATAGGAGAGCATGGCACTTCAGGAGGTCAACTCCTTTAGCTCCACCAGACAATACCCTGTACCGCCCACTATATAATAAAGTAGTGAATAACGACATCGCATTGGTTTTGACCATCGTCGCCTGTCCGATCTGTACCACGGTAGCAGAGGGCTTAAAGAGGTAGACAGTTCAGTGTCTGCCTTATCGCCGCTTCGTTTATCGACTGCAACACTTCCTACTATTGTAATACGCGACTACGCTTGCAAGATGACCGTCTGTCGACTTCCATATATTTTTTGTTTACTTCTGTAAAGTTATAATTTATTTAATGTCGCTAGATTATCATTTTGTTAAAACTTTAACCCCACTCTTTTCAAGGCTTGAGGAATAGCATTTTTATTTCATGTGTTCGGCAGCCGAAATTCGTCGAGTGTTCGCAAACGTGTTCAAGAGATGTCAGGCCGCTCTTTCCATAGAGCGACATCATTTTGAACATTTACTGTAAATAAAGGGAAGCTTAGGTTACTCAGACGGCAATATTTTTTAGACTGTAACTCAGTGTCTGCGCCCGCGGCACAATAGAGTGCGAGAATCGGGCGCTGCCGTGGTCGGAGAATGCGGTGGCGGCAGCCGGGAGCCGTACCGCGCGATCCGCGGACGCCTGGCAGGCGTCTTTCGTGAGAAACCCTGTATATTTAATGCTAAAATTTCGACATTCTTTGTATAATACACTACTGGCCATTAAAACTGTTACACCAGCTAGAAATGCAGATGATAACGGGTATTCATTGGACAAATATATATTACTAGAACTGACATGTGATTACATTTTCACGCAATTTTGGTGCATAGCACGCAGTTTGGGTGTATAGTACCCAGAAATACCACTTCTCGCCGTTATAACGGCTTTGATACGCCTCAGCTTGAGTCAAACAAAGCATGGATGGCGTATAGAGGTACAGATGCCCATGGAGCTTCAACACAATACCACAGTTCATCAAGAGTAGTGACTGGCGTATTGTGATGAGCCAGTTGCTCTGCCACCATTGACCAGACGTTTTCAGTCGGTGAGAGATCTGAATAATGTGCCGGCCAGGGCAGCAGTCGAACATTTTCCGTATCCAGAAAGGCCCGTACAGGACCTACAACATGCAGTCGTGTATTATCCTGCTGAAATGCAGGGTTTCGCAGGGATCGAATGAAGGGTACAGCCAGTCACTGCTCAAAGTGCCGTCGATGCGAACAAGAGGAGACCGAGACTTGTAACCAATGGCACCCCATACCATCACGCCGGATGATTCGCCAGTATGACGATGACGAATACACGCTTCCAATGTGCGTTCACCGCGAAGTCGCCGAACACGGATACGACCATCATGATGCTGTGAACAGAACCTGGATTCATCCGAAAACATGACGATTTGCCATTCGTGCATCCAGGTTCGTCGTTGCGTATACCATTGCATGCGCTGCTGCAGCGTCAAGGGTAACCGCAGCCATGCTCTCCGCGCTGATAGTCCATGCTGCTGCAAACGTCGTCGAACTGTTCGTGTAGATGGTTGTGGTCTTGAAAACCTCTCCATCTATTGACTTAGGGATCGAGACGTGGCTGCATGATCCGTTACAGGCATACGGATAAGATGCCTGTCATCTCGACTGCTAGTGATACGAGGCCGCTTGGATCCAGCACGGCGTTTCGTATTGCCCTCCTGAACCCACCGCCTCCATATTCTGCTAACAGTCATTGGATCGTGACCAACGCGAGCGGCAATGTCGCGAGACGATAATCTGCGATCGCGATAGGCTACAATCCGACCATTATCAATGTCGGAAACGTGATGGTACGCATTTCTCCTCCTTACACGAGGCATCGCAAAGATATTTCATCAGGCAACGCCGGTCAACTGCTGTCTGTGTGTGAGAAATCGGTTGGAAACTTTCCTCGTGTCAGCACGTTGTAGGTGTCGCCACCGGCGCCAACCTTGTGAGAATGCACTGAAAAGCTAATCATTTGCCTATCACAGCATCTTCTTCTTGTCGGTTAAATTTCACGTCTGTAGCACGTCATCTTCGTGGTGTAGCAATTTTAATGGCCACGCATGTATTTATTATGAATTGGATAGATCATATATTATTTTACAATACAATGTGTTAATGATGAATAAGCACAAACTCTGAAAACTGTTTTCAGGAAAAGAATTTGATACAGTAAGTAATTCTGAAAAATTCGAAAAACATCTACTTATTTACAAATTGTGTATTCACTGGGAACTATCTTTAAGGAGCATAATTCGCTTATGAGTCTTGCCTGAAATACGAAATACTCGTTAACAAAATATATTTTTTTTGTCGGAAATCATGTAAAAATAGGATATATGTGGTACAGTCAAAATCCGTTTTTAATTAGAACTCATTCTTACTAGTTAAAACTGGTTTATACTGAGCCACTTCATCAAATCGCGTTTTGCCTAGTTAAAACTAGTTTTAACTGACTTTCGATTTTGACCAGCAGTAAAATCTATCAGTATTAACTAGTTTCAACTAGTAAGAACGCGTTATAACTAAACTAACCAGAACTAATTTTCACTAAATTTATTTAGGGGCAAATATTAAGATCAACTACATGTGATTGAAATAAAAAACAGAATATTTGTATTATGCAATGGAATATTGATTGATAATATTTATCGTACGTCTAAGCCATTAATATTAAACTACAGCAACATAAAGATAATCATATTATCAGTATTAGTTACAAAAGTGGAAACAAAATAATCATACTGTAAAAGTATGTTAATTACTCATACATTTGACAAAAGTTGCTATAGTCTTAATAAAAGAGAAATGTATTATAAGTTTATCAATTAAAATTGGATTATTTGTGATTGCAAGGCAAACTGTCGTGACATTTTGAGTTACAAAGGATTCCTTTTTTCCTACAAAGGTATCTTTTTTTTAAATACATGCCTTCTTACACACACAGCGACCAAATCCTTGTCCTGATCCTAGGGCTGCCATCTTGGCAGCAGTTCTTAATGATAGCTTTGTCTCTGGCTCGTCTTCCAGCAGCAAGAATTTCTCTATGGGCACGTCGAATTCGGATCTCGAAGAGAACTTTTAATTACTTTATTTGAAAGGCGATTAGGTACTTAATACATATTATAAAATATATTACAATGTAATTACAACTCAATAACTAAAAATTCGAGATTATCACAGTAGTAACGCTGTTGTAGAATTAAAAAATATTTTTTTATTTAATAATGAGGAAGGGTTTTAGTGGTAGATAAACAGTTTATTGAAGAATATTTGTTAGAAATGATTCTTTGTATGGTATACCTCAAAGCATGGTATTGCACACAATCCAACATCGCACCCTTTGCAATACACACGCTTTTCTCTTGTTATTTTTTCCTGTTGTCATCCAGTTTGCAGCAACAATCGCATCTTGTCGGCACCTTCTTGTTTTCACTAGTTTCGCGAAAATATTTAAATTGTCAGATCATCAATAAGTACAGCCTAAATGATTGAGGTAAAAACTGTATAAGGAATATACGTTTGAACGTATAAAGAAACTTTTCATCCTGGCCTTGAAACATGTACAAAGGTTCTTCTTTCTGCGTAAAACACACGTTATTGTACCTTCCGTTTTCACGGTGAAGTTATTTCTTGTGTATATCATGATTTGTGCAACATACTTTGTTGGAATCAATAAACTGATGATTTTATTACTCACTGCGCTTAGATCGACCGGATCGGGCGGAAAAATTTATATGGTCTTTCTTCCCGTGAGGTATTCGAGAATGGAATGGTACATAAATATATATATGAAAGTCGTTCGATGAAACTGACTAGGTATTTCAGTGTTATTTGTAGGGTAACCACGGAGATGCAGATGTAGACGTTGTCATCATTTTATCACACTTGAAACAGCATCCTGGGATATTGTGTTCAAGTGTAAATGTTCAAATATGTATAACTAGCTGCTCCCCGCGGTGTTACCCGCGGTGCAATAGTCAGACATTAAAGTGCCAAGAAAGGGCATAAATAACTACATGACTGTTTGCGACATTTTTAGCACGGAATATATAATTGTCTTGGAACGGATGGAGAGCCAAAAACCTATTGCAATACGTCATTGTAAACGACGTTTCGAGACTTCTTGTTCTCCGAGTATACGTAGAGATTTCTAGCTCTCGATACACGGGAGCAGCCTACGTAGAGCTGTCCGTGCGAGAAACATGGGGTGGCCACATGAATACCTGCCACTTTTAATGTTTGTCCTTGACTCTTGTTTATAGTAATCGAGAAGGCCACTTTCAATGGGAACTGTAACCGGTTAACCTGGAATGGCAAGTTTGTTGGGATGATGGGAATTCGCCGGCCGCGGTGGCCGAGGGACTAAGGCGCTCCAGTCACGGTCCGCACGGCCACTACGGTTGGGGGTTCGAATCCCCCCTCGGGCATGGATATTTGTGCCGTCATAGTTCGTAAGTAGTTCATAAGTAGTTTGTAAGTTTAGGGACTGATGACCCCGTAGTTAAGTCTCATAGACTATACAAACATTTGAAACATTTGATGGGAATTCGTGGTATTAATACAGTCTCTCTCTTGGCTCCACCGCTGATGATGGTGGCCTGCACGATATGCCTTCTCAGGTGCGTGATGCGTAACCTGGTGCCATTGCATAATCGTGGTGCATCCAAGTTACGCACCAATAAAACAGGCACACCCACCTTCAGCACCAACTTGTGGGATGCCACCCCTGACAGTAAGTAACTACAATAACAACAATACAGCAATCGAAAACAAATGCCAAGTAAAGGAACAAAATAAACAGCAAACCTAACGAAGAAATGTAACGAAATAAACAACAAACCTAACGGAGAAAAGTAGAGATAAAAAAGACATCTAACGGAGAAACGAACTGTTGAGATCCTACAAATGCAAAGCGAATCAACAAAAGAACTAAATGCAAACGTTCGAATGCTATAAATAATCGAAATCACCAAAGAAACTATTATTCATTGAAATCCAAAGAGAATACAATTTTAAAGAATTACGATAACATCACAATGTTCGAACATCTATAACGTTTCATATGTTAACTGCAGCGTACCGCCTGCCATCTGTTGAGTGCATTTGCTACTACCTTCGTTGCAGTTTACGTACGCTATTTATACGTGGCAGTTCGCGCTTTGTACACAAAATAGGGCTTGGTATCTAGATCCCATTCTACACAAAACGTCAATGTTTTTTCTTGCCATGGTACTTAGAGCATATTTTATTTAAAGTCTTCAATTTATATACATACTTCCTTCATTTGTTACAACAAATGAAAATGAATGCGACATGAACGCCAACATTCAGATTTCTTGTGTATGTAATTATATATCAGTTAAGCCGTTTTGGCAGTATCCAAGAATCTTTTTGTATATTCGAAAGTAAAAAAGATAACAATAACAAAGAAAAAAATTTCACTATAGCAGGACCCGAACCATTGCCCAAAATAACAGAAGTCAGTTACATGACGCGTTAACGCCCGCGGCTAAACATGACACACGTTAATATATTCTTATGCTGTTATATTAGAATCTTCTTACAACCGTTACGTATTTCTATATATATATATTTCAAATAGATAACTTGTAATAAACATTTTGAAAAGTAGCCTATGTCCTAATCCAAGACATAAGAAATCTCTATATGAAATTTCATCTAAATCAGTGCTGTAGTTTTAGCGTGATGCGGTAACAAACATAGAAACTTTCGCATTTATAATATGTATATATATATAGGATTATAGGAGACCAAACTGCTAAGGTCATCGGTCCCTAGTGTTCTCCATTGATGTTGGCGACATGACCACTCTGCAACGAGCAGCCCTCCTTCCCAACCATCGTTACTTGTCAGATTCAGTTCCTCATGGCTGTAGTTAGAACCAGAGTCCTGCATGGCGCTGGTTTCAGTTCGCCCAGCCCGTTAGTCACGGTGTGACCCGTACGATGTGAGGCCAGCCCGTCTGACCTACCGGGCTGTCGTACTGAGCTTGGCCCGGCGGGCTGGCAGGCGCAGCCCTGCGGGCCAGCCCGCCCGAGTTGAGGCTGCCTGCCGCTCTCCCAGCCAGTCGGGTCCTGCTCTGTAGTCAAATGTTCAAATGTTTGTACAACTTATGGGACTTAACTACGGGGTCATCAGTCCCTAAGCTTACAAACTACTTATGAAGTAGCCAAGACTAAGGACGGCACAAATATCCATGCCCGAGGGGGGATTCGAACCCCCGACCGTAGTGGCTGTGCAGACTGTAACTGGAGCGCCTCAGTCCCCTCGGCCACCGCGGCCGGCTGCTCTGTAGTCACCGGCCGGCGCCTCGCCCCTGCTGTGTTACGGTTTTGCCGCCCACCGACACGGAGTGATAAGCAGCGTGACACATGTGCTGGGAGCGACAAACAATGCTACATCTGCACCTGTACCCTGAAATCAACTGCCCAGTGTGTGGTGGAGGGTATTTTGCGTAGCACATCATTTCCACTTTGCCGGCCACGGTGGTCGAGGGGACTGAGGCGCTCCAGTCACGGTCTGCACGGCCACTACGGTCGGGGGTTCGAATGCCCCCTCAGGCATGGATATTTGTGCCGTCCTTAGTATTAGATAGTTCATACGTAGTTTGTAAGTTTAGAGACTATTGACCCCGTAGTTAAGTCCAATAAGCTATACAATCATTTGAACATTTGAATTTCCACTTTTACTCGTGTTTTTCTTCTTTTTTTTTGGGGGGGGGGGGGGAGGAAGGGGCGCCATAGACGTAATAGCCACCGATGTATTCTTTGACTCTTGGAGAAACATATGCTCTCCAAACATCGTCAGTTGGTTGTTGTAAAACAGTTCTTTGGTACACTTGTGTTTCAAATGTACAGTACTTATTATTATTTATTTAATTTATTTTTGGTAAACTAGCTACTGGTAACAATCCAAAGATACCACCAACATATTCCATTGTTGTTTTGCAGTTTAAATGAGTAACTCACTCTTTCTTTTCAAGTGAAACCTGTCTGTACTTTTTTTCTCCGTTCGAACAGATGATCGTTCTTTCAGGTTCGCCGGCCGCGGTGGCCGAGGGGACTGAGGCGCTTCAGTCACGGTTTGCACGGTCACTACGGTCGGGGGTTCGAATCCCCCCTCGGGTATGGATATTTGTGCCGTCCTTAGTTGTAGCTAGTTCATAAGTAGTTTGTACGTTTAGGTACTGATGACCCCGTAGTTAAGTCCCATAAGCTATACAAACATTTGATTTTTTCTTTCAGGTTCAACTCTTTTCGTTTCTCAGAATTCATTCACCTTAGTGAAACGTGTGTGTAATTGTTTCGTTAAGGGGCGTCCATTGATTGAGTTGATTTTGGCGTTTCTTCGAGCCCCCTCTCGTCCTGGTGAGATGTGACATTTTGCTCCCCCCTCCCCCAAATCTCACGTGAGATTTTTCAAAATGCGTATTTCAGTGTAAATACTTTACCTGTAGGCCTACGTGATTACGTTAAATCCATTTATGGAAATTTTGTACAATTGGCCTTCAAAACAAGAGCAATTTCGCAAATTTCATTTGATCCTTGGCGGAGAGTAGTTTACTTACAAACTTCGATTAGAATAAATAAATGCCCGTCAGCGCCGGGTACTGAAGCTAGTACTTAAATAAAAGGTAGTACATTCATTCAAATTCAATTCATGGGGATGCATGTGTGGTCTCAAGAGTCACTACTGGAACAAAAATGTCTGTATCACTTTTCAATAAAATCATCTTCCCGCGCGTGTAGAGAAAGGTCATGTGTCATTACAGAAACACTCCAGGGGCTACTGTGTCACTATTTGATGTTTGCATAACCGAGGCAAATATTATTGTGTTGGATTTTGCCATATTTCAGTGGTGAAACATGTATTACTTAACCGAAGCCAGTTGTCTTGAAGTTTTACACTGTTTATTGCAGAAAAAGAATTACGTAAGTTTTGCCGAGACCCCTTTCAATGCCCCCTTCCCCCTCTCGCCTCAGAATGAGATTTGGTGAGATTTAGGTCGACCCCCTTCCCTCCCTAAACACCTCACGTAATTTATGGACTCTCCCTTAATGCTATGTACAGGTTAATCCATTGACCATATCTGTATCTGAGTTGTTATTATATGATTAAGTCGAATCCTCATGTGAACGTTTCGTAACATAGTGTAAATGACCAAGACATTTATTTATAAATAAAGCAGCCTACTATTCACGATCGAAAATTCATGTCTTCCATGGGTAGGGCTACTTTCATTACTTGCCGCGGTGGCCGAGGAGACTGAGGCGCTCCAGTTATGGTCTGCGCGGCCACTACGGTCGGGGGGTTCGAATCCCCCCTCGGGCATGGAAATTTGTGCCGTCCTAGTTCGTAAGTAGTTCATAAGTAGTTTGTAAATTTAGGGACTGATGACCCCGTAGTTAAGTCCCATAGACTCTAAAAAAAATTTGAATTTTTTTTCATTACTTGAACTGAATCAGTAGCACCCATCTAGGGTATAGAAACCAGTGAAGGGTGGGCATACCTCCCTGCAATTACGTGAAGACACCTCACAGACTACTCCAAAGCTATATAAGCCTTGTAAATATTCATTTAATTGTTACTGAAGAGTCTAATTCTGTTTTCATCATCTACAACTCTGGATTATGTTACTCCAGATGCAACTAACGTACTGAAGCTGATGCATCGTTGGAGGTACAAACTGAGAGTTAAAGAGTTCAAGTTCCCTCAAAGGTACATAGAGAAAAAAGAAACCTCGCCCAAATTTAGCTAGTTTGCATTCCGTATTACTCTAAAGGTGTGACGATATCCATCGATTAAAACTCAATTTGAATGTACCCCTGCCACACTTATCAGCTATTTAACAGAAATTATGTTCCAGCTATGTATATGAAAATCATACCGATGTCCACAAATTTGATCAATCACGGTGGCACAGTGATAAGACACTGGGCTCACGGCGGTTCAGATCCACCTCCAGCCATCCTGATTTGGGTTTCCCGTGATTTCCATAAATTACTCCAGGCAAATACCGGCATGGTTCCCTTGAAATGGTGCGGCCAATTTCCTTCCCAATCCTTAACCAAAAAGGTACCGTACCGATGACCTTAGCACTTTGGTCCTTTCAAATGAGAAACCACCCAATCAACCTACAAATCTGTTTACATTGACATCCTTTAGTAAAGTACCAGATACAGTATTTCCCGATGTGCATGCTTATTTCACTATGCCCTAAGCATACAGGTTACTTAAACTAACCTATTCTAAGGCTGACACAGACACCCATGCTGGAGAGAGGACTCGAACCTCCGCCGGGAGTATCTGCACAGTCCATGACATGGCGCCCTAGACGCACGGTTGTTCCCGGGCGGCTGTTTCGGTATACACCTACATCAGTGGCTTCAATGGTTTTCTTAGTACATATACTTTCCTGCAATATTTCTTTCCTAAATTTCGGTTTTTCATACTCACTGTTCTTCCGTAGTTGCACCCTTTTTGAAATATTCGCGTGCTCCAAACCATAATTCAGGGTTAAACAAGGGTAATTTATGGTTGGTCTAGGCAGTGGCACGCTTCCACTGTTATATAGACCACCATATGAAGATCTAGAAATGATGCTATTGAGAAATCGGCTCTTTATTTTCCAACGCGATATCAGCATTGTCTGCGCAGAAAAAAGTATTTAAGTAGCTATGTACCAAAATGTTTTAACATTATATCATGTTAATCAGCAAAGATATTTGCAGTTGTGCTTTGTAGAAAAGCATATTCCATATTTCTACTTTTATATTTATTTCTTTTGGATAAATTCATTATATTAGTTGCGTACACTTTTCTCCCATAATAAATTTTTAATCCTTCCCCACTCCTCTCTCTTGAGAGTTCTATTCAGCACTGCTGTGAGTGTAATTATACATATATTGTGTGTAATTTGTAGTTATCAGACCAAGTCCCAATTTCTCCCTGACATTTCGGAAGATTCGTTGGCATCTGCAAATGACTCCTGATTGCTGCAGGGACCATCTGACCATGGCAACTAATCTTCCGAAATATGATGAGAAATTACTACGACACTCAGGCAGATTCAAGAGAGTACTAAAAGTTAAAAACACTCCGAGGAAACATCACATAGCGTAACATCGATATTTCTCGACAAGATCCTGGCTGCAGGGCTACAGGGACTGTCGCAAAACGAAAGCAGACTTGTATGACCTGTCACTGGCACAGAAGTGGGGCACGTGGCCAGTGGCGGCGCTAGACGAAATCTGGCCGTCGGCGAACTCGTCTTTGCGAGGCCGATTTCATTTTTCACTAAGGAAGAAGTATTATTACAATAAACAAACACAAATTAAAACAGAAATTTTTCGGCTTTTCGCCTCACTGAATTTTTGTAAGATCACATCGTAATTAATACTAGCCGCTATTTCGGCTTCAGTTGATAGTACTGACAACGCTGATAGTGTTTCCTGGCTCATTGTGCTTCTCAAGCAAGTCTTAATCGATTTTAACTTGAGAAGCTTCTCTAGGCCGAAGATGTACTGCTTGGAGCTGTGAGCGTGATTCTGATCGCTGTAAGCTTTTGGACGTACTTGTTCCAAATTGTTTTCTAAAATGTACTGAAGAAGTTGTTTTGCGTCCTTGATTGAGTCCAGTGGTTTGGATTTTAAAAGCTGGAGTTCCTCGTAAAGTTATAAAGGCTGTATGTCACTATTTTCTCCTTCTCGGCGTATCATACCTAAATCATTACAATGCTTGAGAAGGTCCTCGTTGGACAGAGATTTCAAATAATTGATATCATAAATAAAACCAAACTCCTCAAAATATTCTTCAAACGATTTGAATAGATCACTGGCGACTATCATTTTATTAAAAAAAAAACCTGTCCTGCATTTCAGCAGATTGTATTGGTTCATCAATTTGTTCGTAATCGAATATAGGTTTTTTCTGTGCTATTCTTTTCCTTTTAAAATCATTCTATATTTCGTTACTACTTTTTTCTCAAACAATCGCACTTCTGCAGCGCATATTTCAAATCCTGTAATACGGAATTCTCGAATCCAGTCACGAAATGAACGTAAAGATTCAACAGCTACATTCTGGTTCACTTGAACCAACTGCCATTGCTTATTTATATTGTACGCACGTAGTAAAAGCTCATACCACACATGTATTGCCACAATAAATTCAAAAGTTAAAATTTCGTACAAGACTGCTTCACAGTCAGCAAGAGTTTCAGAATTATCAGTTTTACTTTTCAGATCATTCACGCTTTCGATGACATCAAATTGGAATATTATAGCTTTTAGTGCTATGATTGTGCTTTCCCATTTTGTTTCAGACAGAGATTTCAATGTCAATTTTAATTTAGCTTTTATAAGTTCCCAACGCTTGCCAGACCTTGTAAAGAGCACATAAATTTTATTGGCGAAGCAGAAAAATGTTGTAGATGAGTCCGCTGCATCTTTGAGAAGGAAATTCCAAGAATGGCATCCGCATGGCGTGAAGAATTCTCACGGATTAATGTTGAATATTATTGTTCTTGTTGTTATGGTCTTCAGTCCGGAGACTGGTTTGATGCAGCTCTCCACCCTACTCTATCCTGAGCAAGCCTTTTCATCTCCTCATAAGAACGACAACCCACATCCACTTGGATCTGCTTACTATACGCGTCTCTTGGTCTCCCTCTGCGATTTTTACCCCACACACTTCCCTCCAATGCTAAATTTACGATTCCTCGATGTCTAAGAATGTGTCCTACCAAGTGATCCCTTCTTTTAGTCAGGGTGTGCCAAAAATTCCTTTTCTCACCAATTCTGTTCAGTACCTCTTCATTAGTTATGCGATCTACCCACCTAATCTTCAGCATTCTTCTGTAGCACCACATTTCAAAAGCCTCTATCCTCTTCCTGTCCGCACTGCTTATCGTCCATGTTTCACTCCCGTACAAGACAACACTCCACACAAATGCCTTCAAAAAAGACTTCCTTACACTTAAATTAATATTCGATGTTAGCAAATTTCTCTTTTTCAAAAAATTCTTTTCTTCCCATTGCCATTCTGCATTTTATATCCTCTGTACTGCGACCATCGCATGTTATTTTACTACCCAAGTAACAAAACTCATCTACCACCTTCATTGTTTCGTTACCTAATCTAATTCCTTCAGCATCACCTGATTTTCTAAGACCGCATTCCATTATTTTGTTTTGCTCTTGTTAATGTTCATTTTATACGCTCTCTTCAACACACTGTCCATTCCATTCAACTGCTCTTCCAGGTCCTTTGCTGTCTCTGACAGAATTACACTGTCATCAGCAAAACGCAATGTTTTTATTTCTTCACCCTGAACTTTAATCCCTATTCCAAATTTTTCCATGCTTTCCTTCACCGCCTGCTCGATGTACAAATTAAATAGCATCGGAGAAAGGCTACAACCCTGTCTTACTCCCTTCCCAACTGATGCTTCCCTTTCATTCCCTTCGAGTCTAATAACTGCGGTCTGGCTTTTGTACAAGTTGTAAATAACTCTCCTTTCCCTGTATTTTACCCCTGCTGATTTCAGAATTTGAAAGAGTGTATTCCAGTCAACATTGTCAAAAGCTTTCTCCAAATCTACAAAAGCTAAAAATGTAGGTTTGCCTTTCCTTAACCTATCTTCTAAGATAAGACGTAAAGTGAGTATTGCCTCCCGGGTTCCTACGTTCCTCCTGAATCCAAACTGATCTTCCCCGAGGTCAGCTTCTACCAGCTTTTCCATTCTCCTGTAGATAATTCGTGTTAAAATTTTGCAACCATGACTTATCAGACTGATGGTTCTGTAATTTTCACACCCGTCTGCGCCTGGTTTCTTTGGAATGGGGATTATTACATTTTTCTTAAAGTCTGAGGGTGTTTCGCCTGTCTCATACATCCTACACACCAATTCAAATAGTCTTGTCATGGCTGGCTCTCAGAGACTTTAGTAGCTCTGAGGGTATGTCATCTACTCCTGGGGCCTTGTTCCGTCCTAGGTCTTTCAGGGCTCTGTCAAATTCATCTCTCAGTATAGTATCTCCTATTTCATCTTTATCTACTTCCTCTTCCCTTCCTACAACATCGACTCTAAGTTCATTTCATTTGTAGAGCTGCTCTATGTACTCTTTCCACCTTTCAGCTTTTCCTTCTTTGCTGAGAACTGGTTTTCCATCAGAATCCTTGATATTCATAGAGCTGTTTTTCTTATCCCCAAATGTCTCTTTTATTTTCCTGTAGGCGGTATCTACTTTTCCCTTCTTATACATTCTTCTACAGAGCTGCATTTGGCTTCTAGCCACTCCTGCTTAGCCATTTTGCACTTCCTGTCAATCTCATTTTTAGTCGTCTGTACTCCATTTTGCCTGTTTCATTTACTGCATTTTTATATTTTCTCCTTTCATCAATTAAATTTAGTATTTCCTGTGATATCCAAGGATTTTTTGTAGGTCTTGCCTTTCTATCTATTGTGTCCTCTGCTGCCTTCACTATTTCATCTCTCAATGCTACCCATTCCTCTTCTACTGTTTTATTTCCCCCTGTTTCTGTCAATTGGTGCCTAAATCTCCCTCCGACTTTCTCCAGAACTTCAGGTTCCTTCAATTTATCTAAGTCCCATCTCCTTATTTTCCTACCTTTCTGCAGTATTTTCAATTTCAGCCTACAGTTCATGACTAACAAGTTATGGTCGGAGTCTATATCTGCCCCTGGGTATGTTTTACAGTTTATCACCTGGTTCCGGAATCTATGTTTTACCATTATAAAATCTATCTGATACCTTCCGGTGTCTCCTGGTCTCTTCCGTGTATACAACCTTCTTTTGTGATTCTTAAACCATGTGTTTGTTATGATTAAATCATGTTCCGTGCAAAATTCTACCAGGCGACTTCCTCTTTCATTCCTTCTGCCCAGTCCATATTCACCTACTATTTTTCCTTCTCTTCCTTTTCCTACTACCGAATTCCAGTCTCCCATCACAATTAAGTTTTCCTCTCCCTTAACTGTCTGAATAATTTCCTTTAGCTCCTCATATATTTCTTCGATTTCCTCATCATCGGCAGAGCTAGTTGGCATATAAACCTGTACTACTGTTGTCGGTGTTGGCTTCGTATCTATCTTGACAATGATAATGCGATCACTGTGCTGCTCGTAGTAGTTTACCCGCAATCCTATCTTCTTATTCATTATCAGTCCTACTCATGTGATACCCCCAACTGATTTTGTATTTATAATCCTGTACTCACCTGACCAGAAATCCTGTTCATCCTGCCACCGAACTTCACTAATCCCCACTATATCTAACTTCAACCTATCCATTTCCCTTTTTAAATTTTCTAGCTTCCCTACCCGATTAAGGGATCTAACATTCCACGCTCCGATCCGTAGAATGCCAGTACTATCTTTCTTGATGACAACATCCTCCTGAGTAGTCCCCGCCCGGAGATCCGAATGGGGGACTATTTTACCTCCGGAATATTTTACCCAAGAGGATGCCATCATCATATTTTCATACAGTAGAGCTGCATGTCCTCTGGAAATGTAACGGCTGTAGTTTCCCCTTGCTTTCAGCCGTTCGCAGTAACTGTGTGGCAAAGCCACATTAGCTGTTGTTACAAGGCCAGCTCAGTCAATCATCCAGACTGTTGCCCCTGTAACTATTGAAAAGGCTGCTGCCCCTCTTCAGGAACCACACGTTTGTCTGGCCTCTCCACAGATACCCCTCCGCTGTGGTTGCACCTACGGTACGGCTATCTGCATCGTTGAGGCACGCAAGCCACCCCACCTCGGCAATGTCTGTGGTTCATGGGGGTGGATTATTGTTCTAACCTTTATTAATGCCAAAGATATTGGCGCCGTTATCATATCCCTGTCCTCGACAATTTTTTATATCTAGATCATTATTTTCTGGTTCCTTTGAAACTGCATTTGTTAAATACTCTCCCATTGTTTCTGCAACGGCAATATACCCAACAAAGTGTTCCACTATATCTCCAGTTGAGGAATTGCAAAATCTTGACATTATTGACATTTGTTCCACGCGGCTCACATCGCTGGTACAATCGAGCATGAAGGCATAATATTTTGCTTCTTTGAATCTTTTTACAATTTCGTTAGTGACAGATTTTGACATTAATGACATTAATTCAGTTTGGATCTCATTGCTCAGATAATGCCGAGAAAGTTGCTTTTCTTTACCACGTTGCAAGTGTTCTTTTAGCGTTATATTTGAATTACAGTTTAAATAGGTCTATACAATTCCGCTGTTTCCAGTATCATTCAGGTTAAGGGATTCGCGATGACCTCTAAATCGCTAAGGCTATTGTGTGAGGCGAAGTAGTTCATAATATCGAGCAATCTTTTAAACAAGTTATACCAATACTTTTGTGTGTCCTAATCAGTCACTCGTTTTCCTCATCTATTGTTTTCCTATATCTGATGCTTTTATAGAATTCCATCCATTTAATCATACACTCCATTTGTCCTTGACTTTGCTCGTGTCTTTGCAATATCCTACTCATATCTTTCCAGTCGCAACAGCCTTCTTTTACCATCTGTGTCTGCAAATGTGGAAAAAATCTACATGAAAAGCAATAAACTTTATCTTGAGATGTGGAATAAACCAATCACCTGTGATATTGCTCTTCATCGTTACTCAGTTTTCTAGTCAAATGAAATTTAGTAAAATCTCTTTTATTTGCTTCTTTGGGGTAACTCTCATCAGATTTCTCGAGGTTTTGTTGGGGACCTTTCTGAATTAAGTCATGATGCTGTGAATCTGTTACTGGAAACACCCGCTTCCCCGGATCTAATTCTGTAACGATTCTGTTTTCTGAAACGATTTTCTGAATCACAAATATTTTCACTTCTTAACTCCTTATTCGGCTTAGAATGTTTGATAACACCAGTTTCGCCCAATCCTGATGCTGTATCAGAAAGGGTAACAGAATAATTGGACCCTGGTTCAGTTTCAGCGACTACAGAAACTAGGAGAATAGTTTCATCAGAGGCCTCTGGAGCAGATTCACCTGAAGTAGGTTTCTTCAAAAATTTCATCATGCTCAAACTCATATCTTGTTTGAATAACGCTGTCTCAGACATTCTTCTTGTTTTTGATGAACCGGACACCCATTTCCTCCATATGTTTCTTTCTAAAAAATGTTCCAATGTTTGTTAAGCTTAAGGGACTTAACTGCGGGATCATCAGTCCCTAAACTTACAAACCACTTATGAACTACCTTATACTAAAGATGACACAAACATCCATGTCCGAGGGGGGGATTCGAACCCCCGACGGGGAACGGCCTTGCGCATCGGAGCATAGCGCCTCGATACGCTCCGCCGCGGCCGTCTCTTTCTCGTTAGGCTCCTCCAGATATGATGACCTAAAAATTATTTTTTGTTACGTACATTGATAACTGCAGTTCTATCAAATGGGGTGATTCCAGACTGTTTTGAAGTTGATTTTACCATAACTACAATAGGTTGTATTAAATTTCATTCTTTGTCCGTGAAGTAGGAGGGTGTATGTAGAAAGAAAAAAAAAACATCCTAAATACAGAAAAGTCTATGTGCACCGGTTATTTGCATGATCCACACAAATAAAGTGGCTAATGACCTGGATAACAACTGCAGTCAGAACACTTTTCTCCTTGTCTCGACAATAAAAAGTTTCCAATTCACGATACTGAGTGAAATTTCAACCTCGAGACTGTTAATCGAATATTTATCAAGGTTTACTTAAGACTCAAAACAAAAATCGCGGAATGGGAAATACAGTTTCTCACTTAAAATACTTAGTGTACGTAAGTGAAAGTGAGCGGCAAATAGTTGCTATGCATCGCGAAAGAGCAAATATACCATACTGTCCTAAATTACCCCATGTGACGGTGCTTGAAAGTACTCATTGTTATAGTGTTTGACGTCGTATAGTGTTTGACGTCGTATCGTCATACATGGCAGCATAGTTTTTATATTTTGCCTTTTATGATGCCAGTAGAACAAGTAATAAAATATAATAATTATTTAAGAAATCAATACATACTATAAAATGGATGTTAGTGTGTGCCGCGGTGGAGTAGCCGAGCGGCCTAAAGCGCCTCGCTGCGGAGAGCGCGGTTACTCGCCGTGGAGGTTCGAGTCCTGCCTGGGGCATGGGTGTGTGTGTTGTCCTTAGGTTAGTTTACCTAGGTTTAAGTAGTTTGTAAGCTACGGACTGATGACCACGCAGTTTGGTCCGATAGATTTACAGACATTTGAACATTTGATGTTAGTGTGTGTGTGTGTGTGTGTGTGTGTGTGTGCGTGTCTGTTTGTGTGTGTTTGTATGTTAAAAATGGCATCTGAATATTGCCTTACGTTACAAATATGAAATCAATCCCTACCGTTACAAATATGAAATCAATCCCTACAGTGTGATAAATGTATCGAAATATACGTGATGACTTATTTAAAATAAACTAAAAAAAAAAAACAGTTTTTCACTCAGTAACGATAAGAAACGAAGGCGGAAGTTTTCTACGTGCAAGTCTCTTGACACACTCAGTTTTGTGCGTCGTCACTGACGTTTAGTGCGCATGCGCATCTTAATGACGGGCGTTGTATGGGAATTTCCATAACTGTTCGGTAACAGTCGGCACCACTCATGAGACTCGGAGACGTGCTGGGGTGACGATGCTCGTTGTCAACTGCACAGTAGAGATGGGAAAAATGAAAATCTGCGGTTTCGGAACAAATGGAACCGCACAGTGATTGGTTTCGAAACACTGTTCATAAACCATTAAACCGTGTGTATTTTGTAATATTGTAACATCGTCAATGTGTAGTATATAAGTATTTCTTTAGAACCACACAGATTGAGGCCAGCAACTGCAGGAGAAAAAAATAAACTTTCATTCAGATGCCTTGGCAGTTATATATTTCCTACACAGGTCAAATTTTACCTACCACCCCGGCGGCCTCACGTGGTTATGTTGGCAACATCAATAACACGGTAGAAAATCATTGCCAAGATGTTTGTTCTTCCTGCTCTGTGGTTGACAGGTTATTGTATGCACCCTTTTCCGCTCAGTGAAGTACGACGAAGTTTTCAAGACAAAACATTTGCATTGTCACGCGATTCGCTAATGCCAACGTCACATGATAGCCAACATTATCACTGGAGGCCGCTAGGAAGATAAGTAAAATTTAAACACTGTACCAAATGCACTGCTTTAGGAATAAGTGACGTTCCTGCTTTCCCATTAGCTGAGAAATGACGTTTGTATGTCTAATATATTTGTATTTATCAAATTAGATATAATTAATACATTTTGCTTTGCTCTATTCTATTGCCTAATATTGATAGGTATTGTGTATGCTAACCTACATGTGATATTGAAAAGGCAAAATATCACCTAACATTTGAGCTAACATTTTGGGTAGGGTTAAGTTTCTATACATCGTTATCGCACTGTTAGGTACTTTAGAAAAATAAAACTTATCTCCCATGAATCACAGACATTGCCGAGGTGGGGTGGCTTGCGTGCCTCAACGATGCAGATAGCCGTACCGTAGGTACAAACACAACGGAGGGGTATCTGTGGAGAGGCCAGACAAACGTGTGGTTCCTGAAGAGGGGCAGCAGCATTTTCAATAGTTACAGGGGCAACAGTCTGGATGATTGACTGTGCTGGCCTTGTAACATCAGCTAATGTGGCTTTGCCACACAGCTACTGCGAACGGCTGAAAGCAAGGGGAAACTACAGCCGTTACCTTTCCCGAGGACATGCAGCTCTACTGTATGAACATATGATGATGGCATCCTCTCGGGTAAAATATTCCGGAGGTAAAATAGTCCCCCATTCGGATCTCCGGGCGGGGACTACTCAGGAGGATGTGATCATCAGGAAAGACAATACTGGCATTCTACGGGTCGGAGCGTGGAATGTTAGATTCCTTAATCGAGTAGGAAAATTATAAAATTTAAAAAGGGAAATGAATAGGTTGAAGTTAGATATAGTGGGGATTAGTGAAGTTCGGTGGCAGGATGAACAGGATTTCTGGTCAGGTGAGTACAGGATTATAAATACAAAATCAATTGGGGGTATCACAGGTGTAGGATTGATAATGAATAAGAAAATAGGAATGCGGGTAAACTACTATGACCAGCACAGTGATCGCATTATCATTGTCAAGATAGATACGAAACCAACACCGACAACAGTAGTACAGGTTTATATGCCAACTAGCTCTAACGATGATGAGGAAGTCGAAGAAATATATGAGGAGCTAAAGGAAATTATTCAGACAATTAAGGGAGAGGAAAATTTAATAGTTATGGAAGACTGGAATTCAGTAGTAGGACAAGAAAGGGAAGGGAAGATAATAGGTGAATATGGTCTGGGCAAAAGGAATGAAAGAGGAAGCCGCCTGGTAGAATTTTGCACAGAACATAATTTAGTTATAACAAACACCTGGTTCAAGAATCACAAAAGAAGGTTGTATAGGTGGAAGAGACCGGGAGACACAGAGAGATACCAGATAGATTTTATAATGGTAAGACATAGATTTCAGAACCAGGTATTACAGTGTAAGACATACCCAGAGGCAGATATAGACTCTGACCATAACTTGTTGGTTATGAACTGTAGGCTGAAACTGAAGAAACTACAAAAAGGTAGGAAAATAAGGAGATGGGACCTGGATAAATTGAAGGAACCTGAGGTTCTTAAGAATTTCAGAGGGAGCTTTAGGCAACAATTGAAAGAAACAGTGGAAAATAAAACAGTAGAGGAGGTGTGGGTAAAATTGAGAGATGAAATAGTTAAGGTAGCAGAGGACAATATAGGTAGGAAGGCAAGACCTACAAAAAATCCTTGGATATCACAGGAGATACTAAATTTAATCGATGAAAGGAGAAAATATAAAAATGCAGTAAATGAAACAGGTAAAATGGAGTACAGACGACTAAGAAATGAGATTGACAGGAAATGCAAAGTGGCTAAGCAGGAGTGGCTAGAAGGCAAATGCAAGGATGTAGAAGAATGTATAAATATGGGAAAAATAGATACAGCCTACAGGAAAATAAAAGAAACATTTGGAGATAAGAAAAACAGCTCTATGAATATCAAGGACACTGATGGAAAACCAGTTCTCAGCAAAGAAGGGAAAGCTGAAAGGTGGAAAGAGTATATAGAGGGGCTCTACAAAGGAAATGAACTTCGAGATAGTATTGTAGGAAGGGAAGAGGATGTAGATGAAGGTGAAATAGGAGATACTATACTGAGAGAAGAATTTGACAGAGCACTGAAAGACCTAAGTCGAAACAAGGCCCCTGGAGTAGATGATATTCCCTCAGAGCTACTGAAGTCTCTGGGAGAACCAGCCATGACAAACCTGTTTCACCTGGTGTGTAAGATGTATGAGACAGGCGAAGTACCTTCAGACTTTAAGAAAAATGTTTTAATCCCCATTCCAAAGAAAGCAGGTGCAGACAGGTGTGAAAACTAGAGAACCATCAGTCTAATAAGTCATGGTTGCAAAATATTAACACGAATAATATACAGAAGGATGGAAAAGCTGGTAGAAGCGGACCTCGGGGAAGATCAGTTTGGGTTCAGGAGAAATGTAGGAACACGGGAGGCAATACTCACTTTACGGCTTATCTTAGAAGATAGATTAAGAAAAGGCAAACCTACATTTCTAGCTTTTGTAGATTTCGAGAAGGCTTTTGACAATGTTGATTGGAATAAACTCTTTCAAGTTCTGAAGCAAGCGTGAGTAAAATATAGGGAGCGTAAGGTTATTTGCTACTTGTACAAAAACCAGACAGCGGTTGTTAGAGTTGAAGGGTTGTGGTTGGAAAGGGAGTAAGGCAGGGTTGTAGTCTTTCTCCATTGTTATTCAATTTGTACATTGAGCAAGCTATAAAGGAAAGCAAGGATAAATTTGGAGAAGGAATTAAAGTTCAGGGGGAAGAATTAAAAACATTGCGTTTTGCCGATGACATAGTAATTCTGTCAGATACAGCAAAGGACCTGGAAGAGCAACTGAACGGAATGGACAGTGTGCTGAAAGGTGCATATAAGATGAACATTAACAAGAGCAAAACTAGGGTAATGGAGTGCAGTGTAAGAAAATCAGGCGATGCTGAAGGAATTAGATTTGGAAACGAAGCAATAAAGGAGGTAGATGAGTTTTGTTACTTGGGCAGTAAAGTAACAAATGATGGTCGCAGTACAGAGGATATAAAATGTAGAATGGCAATGGGTAGAAAAGCGTTCTTGAAAAAGAGAAATTTGTTAACATCGAATATTGATTTAAGCCTAAGGAAGTCCTTTCTGAAGGCATTTGTATGGAGTGTTGCCTTGTATGGGAGTGAGACATGGACGATAAACAGTGCGGACAGGAAGAGGACTGAGGCTTTTGAAATATGGTGCTATAGAAGAATGCTGAAGATTAGGTGGGTGGATCGCGTAACTAATGAGGAGGTACTGAACAGAATTGGGGAGAAAAGAGATTTCTGGCATACCTTGACTAAAAAAAGGGATAGATTGGTAGGACACACTCTTAGACATCAAGTAATTGTGAATTTAGCGTTGGAGGGAAGTGTGTGGGGTAAAAATCGCAGAGGAAGACCAAGATATGGATACAGTAAGGAGATTCAGACAGATGTAGGTTGCCGTTCTAATGTGGAGATGAAGAGGCTTGCTCAGGATAGGGTATTGTGGAGAGCTGCATCGAACCAGTCTCCGGACTGAGGACCACAACAACACATCTTAAAATTCGAGTTTCGGAGATATCTTTAATGCGCGGTTTCATTTACCGTACAAAATTTCGTAATATGAAAGTACAAATACGAAATTCATCAGATATAGCACATTGTTAGATTTTGATGTATTTGTATCTGTTAAAAATATCTTTTGTTTTACATGAGTGTCCAGCAAACATTGCTCGCAAGAAACTAACGGTATGGGGAAAACATCTAACTCTAAACTTTATTTTTTTATATTTTTTATTTTTTTTTATAGGATGTTGTAGGTTTAATCATGCGTTGTTAATATTATTGCCGTGCATGGATAGATAAACCTAGAATTTTATTGGATATTTCAATGCAAATAGTGAGCAATGTTTTATTTTTCATTTACGTTTCTAAAGCAGACATTATGTCATTTCGAAATTCTGCAGTCACTTTAGAAACGAACCTTGATTCAGTAATTTTAAGCTTCATACTCACGTCTTAGTTTTTGATACTCTTTAAACTGTTCATATACTAGTAAGTTAAATGTGTATCTGTGCAGAGATACAGCAGAATGAAACACTATGGTTTCGATACAATTCGTCGGTTCCGCGTTCCTGCATTATTGGTCTGAAACAGTGAAACCGAGAGGACGAAACAGTTTCAGTATCGACGCGAACGTGATGCGATACCGAGCAGAATGAAACACGGCGGTTTCGAAACTGTGAAGCAGTTCCGCGTATCGAAACATGGTTTCGAAACTATGAAACAGTGGCCAACTCTACTGCACAGCGTGTGCTAACAGCCTTATGTCACTGCATTGTTGTCTACCTTGATGTCTTAAATGTAACTGAGCTGGGCTGTCGTTATCGTGTTTTGTTGCATTATTTTCATTGTATAATGTGTCAAACAGTAAACTCAGTTTCGATAATACAAAGTGTTTAACTGAAAATTACTACTGCACTATACGGAAATAAATACGGAGAACTAAACTACGGTCGGGGGTTCGAATCCCCCCTCGGGCATGGATATTTGTGCCGTCCTAGTTCGTAAGTAGTTGATAAGTAGTTTGTAAGTTTAGGGACTGATGACCCCGTAGTTAAGTCCCATAAGCTTAACAAACATTTGAACATTTTTTGAACGGAGAACTAAACAGCAGCCGGCCGGGAATACCGAGCGTACTAAGGCGTCATATCACGGTGCGCGAGGTCGCTGCCGTCGGGTGTCGAATCACACCCTTGGGTACGGATGTTGTTTCGTCCTTCGGTTAAGCTAGTGAAGCTTAAATGTAGGTCGTCGCTACATAACCTGGCAGTTGAAAAGCGCCGTTTAACATCAAATAAAAAAAGTAAAAATAAAAACTATAAATGTAATGTTTTGCGAGGCCCCCGCAGGCGTGAGGCCGTCGGCGGTCGCCGACGCCTAGCGCCGCCACTGCACGTGGCACCGTCCGGCAGCCTCGCGCCACCCCACCCCACACAGTTACGGCTCCATCTGACGCTGCCCCATTAGACTGCGCCCGCCCCGTCTGAGGCTGGCAGCCAGGTGCGCGGCTCTTTTCACGTCACCGAGGGGCTCCCTGCGTGCACCGCAGTGTCAGTGAAGCTCGCCATTTGTCTGTGCAAAATGGAGTTTGCGGAAACCTCGTGTGCTGGTCATCAGTTGCAGTTGTCTCCGTCACCTTCATCTGTGTCAGTGTCACCAGCGCCATTGTGTCCTCTGATCAAGGAAACAGTGAACGAGAAGTTACTTACAAAAGAATTCGTCCTTCAGTCCAGAGAACATGAAGTGGCAGCAGTTTGGAAATATTTTTCGGCAGTGCATTGTGCACAATCAAATGAATATGTTAGTTTTGTGAATTTGTTTACAGCTTCAAGAAGGGGTCATCAACCGCTACATTATTCAGGCACAAATATGTTAAACGCGAGAAAGTCTCGTGACAGGGAAACACCATAATAGTATCTTCAAGGACAAAATCTACTGTAATTAGTAGTTGTGTACGACTCTGGCTCAGGACCTCCGTTCCTATAACATCGTTAGAGCCAAAAGGTTCAGAAACTTCTTTCAGCACCTCATAACATAGGTGCGCAGTATGCGAAGTTTGACCGCGTAAACGTTAAAGACGTCCTTCCTCATCCGACAACAATTTCACGAAATGTTTCTGAGGCAGCTGGAAACATCAAGGCAGAGCTCCAATAGGAAATCAGAAGTTGTTTAGAAGTCAACGCACGTTCCTTTGAAGTGGATCTGTGGGCTGATAAGTATACCAAAACTGAATACGTCACCATCGTTAGTCATTACATGACCCCAGAAATTGCGAGGGTGAAAGATAGGAGTGAGAGTTTGAATAGGGAAAGTTTAATTTTTAAAACTCACAACCACCAACTGCGAACCATATTCCTAAACATACAAAAACACTGGAACTGTGATTGCTACTATTTGACTCGTTTTCTAGGGGATGATATCACACGTTCGCAGCTTTCCTCCCCTGCATATGATTAACAAAAAAATTCATAATAAAGGAAGTTCATGTGATAAAAGGGTGTACTAACTACTATTTTTGAAAAACAAGTGAAAGTTCACTTTATGTTGTTTATTACACCAAATTAACACCCTGCGGCTGATACGTCTGTACGTCGACACATTTATCAAATAAAGTTATAGCTCGTGAGCCCCCAGACAAAATGAATATTTGTCGCAAATTGTTTTCACACCATGTGCCTCTCTCAAACACCGTTTATGTTCATGCCTATGCGACGACATGTGTTACATTAACAAAACACAGTCACTTTAATTTAGTGCGATGCACACCTTGTTCCACCGGCTAAATATTCACAACACACAGTAGCACTCGATACAACTTGGTGCAGTCTACGACGAGCAACCACATTTGGCAATTGCCACACAAAAATCTATAGTCTCCCCCTGGAGATCCACATGCCGACCGTGCAGAACGACGCCGCCCTGCCAGCTACACCACTTGCTCCCGACTCGTCACTTCCTGCCCGCGCGCGCGCCAAAAGCCCAACTGCCTGGTTTTTTCCCTACGTCATCAACTTCCCTATGTGAGCTGTTCTAACCGACTTGCCAACGTACAGCGCTCAGCCAATACATTTCTAAAACTCTACTTAAAATCAAAATAATTACACTACACATTAAACAAATGTCTTTTTAGTTTTTTATATTGGTATAAACATCCTTTGTACTATTTATTATAATCGTGAATTTCTTATATCACAGATAAGTGATTTAACTGAATATTTCAAGATAAAATACAAAAGATTAATTGAAAATAAAATGAGAAATAGTTAATATATTATTTTTGTAAACAAACATTGCCATGCTAGTTGTGTAACTGTTTTACATTCATTGGTAATTTATTACTTTTCATTGTCAATTAAACATATTACGCCAGATGTGACAATATCAGTTAATGTATTGTTTATTTATCAACAGGCTATTTTGTAATGAGGGCCTTAAAGGTCCCTAACTGCATCGTATTACTTCAAATGCAAGTAGTATTAGAATATTTTATTTCACGCTGTGCACTGCACTGCACCTGGCACTCGCCATTGTCCCTCTCTCCCCTCACCGGAAACGAACCTGGAAAATCCTAAGCTGGAACAAGCCACCAACGTCGGCCTGCTCCCTGGCCTCCCGTCAGCTAAAAGCACACAGAAAATCTCAATGTGGAGAATTTCTACCTATGGCCTAACTATAAATGTTGTCACCCAACTGCGTACATACATTGCTACCATAATTAATAACATTAAAATTGTGTAACATTTAGTGCATTGGCATGGTCAATGTTTGCAGTAAACTTCATACTGTTTAATTATAAAATGCTATTAATTACCAATATTTCTATTGGGCGGTAATCTCACAAAATGCAGATGAAATCGCACGTTTTATGCACGTCGGAATTTGCTGCTGAAGTTGCTAAATGTGGTCTCAATATTCGAAGAGAAATTCTGTCCAAATTAGCAAGTTATGACATTTCTGCGACAGATCTGTAAGGTGCAACATTTGTAATGGATCAAGCGGCCAATATCAGGTCAGCGCTTTCGCCGTTTAAGCGGATCCCCTGTATTGCACATAGCATTGCACCGTGATACGTCACGTGTTAGATGAAGAGAAAAAGGGTAAAAAACTTTTGAGAACGTCAGTTATGTATCCAAATAATCCTACATTACGTAAATGAGAGTATATTATTCGGGAATAAAAAAGTTAAAATGTCACAAACGAAGAGGTGCCGCAGCACAGGTTGGGTGCTGCAGCGGCGAGTGGCACAAGCAGAGAGTGGGGCACCGCGCAGGCCGACCCGTGCGCTCGCTGCGTCTACATTCAGCCCGGCGGGCTAGATGGGTCAGACCCCAGCCCGTACTGCTAGGCGGCCGTGCAGAACTCTAGTTAGAACATGATGACATCATCTACATCATCGTCTACGTGGTTACCCTACACATGCACGTGGTTACTCTACAAATAACAATGAAATAACTAGACATGGTTTCATCGAAACATTTTCATACTATTGTTGTATTATTCTATTCTTGAGTAGGCCACAGGAACAAAGATCACCAAAAGTTTGTTCGATCGAGCTAACCACAGTGTTTAATAAAATCAACAATTTATTGATCAAAATATCCACGGGTGTACTGCCGGTCTATAGTGTCCAACGGGCACAATATTTCGGCGATCATACATGTCGCCATCATCAGGTGAACTGACGGACTGAGCTCCTGGAAAGGCGCCGGCACGGAGATCCGCACGCTACGGCTACTCGAAGGGAACTGGGTTCTAGCCCGGTAGCGGGCCATTTAAATACCCTCGGCCCGCGGAGCGAACCCTCCGCGCTCCGCGTATCGCGCCGCGGCCGTGCAGTGGAACCGTCTGAGATGACGTCAGTGTGAGGGCTCTGTCCGCCGTGTCGTCACTTCGTTACGTTTGCTAGATTTACTCTTAATTAACCCAATCGCTGGTTCCCAAGCTTTGCTAAGATTATAGCCAGAGTCACGGTTTATGAGGTCGTCACTTGTGCGAATTTCAATGCCTCTCTAACGACGCAGTCCCAGTATCTCGACGTCTGTACCAGAATCCTAGTGTGTTCATACTCCATGGCGTGATTCTCCGACAAACAATGTTCAGCGACCGCCGACTTGCTCGGATACATCAATCGTATGTGCCTCTGGTGTTCAACGCATCGATCCTCGACGGTACGCATCGTCTGTCCAATATATGACTTTCCACACTGACACGGAATCTGGTACACGCCGGCCTTCCTCAAACCGAGATCATCTTTAGCGCTCCCCACCAGTGCACGAATTTTATTCGGCGGACAAAAAACAGTTCCAACCTGGTGTTTTCTCCAAATGCGGGCGATCTTCCCTGAGAGTGCGCCGGTATATGGAACGAACGCAGTGCCTACATCCTCCCTTGCGTTTTCATCCGTTTCCACAGGTTGTGTTGTAGTGGTTGGGCGGAGAGCCCGTTGAATCTGCCACTCTGAGTACCCATTTTTTCGAAATACAGTTCTCAGGTGTTCCAATTCGTGGGGTAGACTCTCTGTGTCGGAGATAGTGCGCGCCCTATGTACTAGAGTTTTAAGTACCCCCATTCCTCTGTGAAGGGTGGTGACAGCTGTCTGCGTGTAAATACAGATCAGTGTGCGTTGTCTTCCGATATACACTATGACCCAGGGAGCGCCCTGATATTGTTGTCTTACCGGCTGACAAAGGCAATGCTACGGTTGTTGTCTCCCATAACGACTACACTGAAAAGATGCAGAGCCTGCTAAATGACGATTCCTACCGGAAGATCAGCGTTGACCCCACAAAGAAGGTGGAAAACAAGACGAGGGCGCTTCTCAAGGATGCGGATTTACCGGAGGGTGTCGCCAAGAAACTTGTACCTCAAGGTCCGGTACCGCCAAGACTTTATGGACTCCCTAAGGTTCACAAAGATGGGGTGCCGTTACGTCCCATTGTCAGTAACATCAGAGCACCTACATATTTGTTGGCCAAATACTTGACGGGAATATTAAGTCCTTATGTGGGTAAATGCCCTCATCACATGCGTAATTCCGTGGATTTTGTGGAACGCCTTAACAATTTCAGGCTGGATGAGTCAGATATCATGGTAAGTTTTGACGTCGTTTCGTTGTTTACGAGGGTGCCCCTTCGAGAGTCACTAGATTTGATTGGTCAGAAAATTGACGAGAAGACCACCGAACTTTTTAGGCATGTCTTGACCTCCACGTATTTTCTTTTCAATGGCGAATACTACGAACAAACGGAGGGAGTCGCCATGGGTAGCCCACTCTCCCCTGTGGTCGCAAATTTATACATGGAGAATTTCGAGGAGGAAGCCCTTGCATCATCTTTCTGGAAACCTACTTGCTTTTTCCGTTATGTGGACGACACTTTCGTCATCTGGCCACATGGTATGGATAAACTCCTTGACTTCCTTACACATCTGAACTCCATACACCCCAACATCCAATTCACTATGGAGACTGAAACGGAGGGTAAATTACCGTTCCTTGACGTCTTGGTCAAGAGAAGAGCTGACGGCACCCTGGGTCATAGTGTATATCGGAAGACAACGCACACTGATCTGTATTTACACGCAGACAGCTGTCACCACCCTTCACAGAGGAATGGGGTACTTAAAACTCTAGTACATAGGGCGCGCACTATCTCCGACGCAGAGAGTCTACCCCAGGAATTGGAACACCTGAGAACTGTATTTCGAAAAAATGGGTACTCAGAGTGGCAGATTCAGCGGGTCTCCTCCCAACCACTACAACACAACCTGTGGAAACGGATGAAAACGCAAGGGAGGATGTAGGCACTGCGTTCGTTCCATATACCGGCGCACTCTCAGGGAAGATCGCCCGCATTTTGAGAAAACACCAGGTTGAAACTGTTTATTGTCCGCCGAATAAAATTCGTGCACTGGTGGGGAGCGCTAAAGATGATCTCGGTTTGAGGAAGGCGGGCGTGTACCAGATTCCGTGTCAATGTGGAAAGTCATATATTGGACAGACGATGCGTACCGTCGAGGATCGATGCGTTGAACACCAGAGGCACATACGATTGATGTATCCGAGCAAGTCGGCGGTCGCTGAACATTGTTTGTCGGAGAATCACGCCATGGAGTATGAACACACTAGGATTCTGGTACAGACGTCGAGATACTGGGACTGCGTCGTTAGAGAGGCCATTGAAATTCGCACAAGTGACGACCTCATAAACCGTGACTCTGGCTATAATCTTAGCAAAGCTTGGGAACCAGCGATTGGGTTAATTAAGAGTAAATCTAGCAAACGTAACGAAGTGACGACCACGGCGGACAGAGCCCTCACACCGACGTCTTCTCAGGCGCCGGCGCAATCGGTTCCACTGCGCGGCCGCGGCGCGGGGCGCGGACCGCGGTGGGTCGCTCCGCGGGCCGAGGGTATTTAAATGGCCCGCTACCGGACTAGAACCCAGTTCCCTTCGAGCAGCCGTAGCGTGCGGATCTCCGTGCCGGCGCGTTTCCAGGAGCTCAGTCCGTCAGTTCACCTGATGATGGCGACATGTATGATCGCCGAAATTTTTTGCCCGTTGGACACTATAGACCGGCAGTACACCCGTGGATATTTTGATCATCAAATACGCCGGGAGAAACTGAAGAATCACAACAATTTATTGTTTCCAAGTAAATCGGTTGGGCAAATCGTGGGACACAAATGAAATTACTTATCCTCTCAAAACGGATTTTATTGTAACGTATGTTTTCGGTAGATTGAAGAGCCTTTGGTTGCAGACTTGCTGTAGGTATGTTGAAGCAAGAGTGAAACGCTCTATTCCTTCGTTCAAACATGATTTCTCAGCTGTAGTAGTTGCCTCTGTCTTGTAAAGATGTAATTATTGTTCATCTTACATTTTGAATTTTCGCATTAAAAACCCCGTTAGGACCACATTGAATTAGTAATAATCCATTAATATATTCTTAGCAGAAGTAACATGTGTGAATTGGAAGTATTTTGCCGCGGTGGAGTGGCCGAGCGTTATAAAGTGCCTTGTTGTAGAGCGCAGGGTTGCTCGCCGTCGGAGGTTCGAGTCCTCCCTCTCGCGTGGGTGTTTGTGTTGTCCTTCGAGTAAGTTTTTATCTTTAATGTCTCTGACATGTTTGAGACGAAAACCCGTCTCAGGGTTTGTGTATTTCTATTTAGTTTATACAGTTTGTAAGTCTAGGGGCTGATGAACATAGCAGTTTGTTACAAACATTTGCACAATTGGGAACTAATTTATGCAGCAGTGGTTGCTAATATCGTTAATAGAGTTATATACATTTACTTTAAATCATACAGTTATGCAATGCTGATAATTAAAACTGTTGTTAAATACTGTTAACAACCATAGTCGCGCTGAGTAACGGGAGGAACTGACGAAAGTCTGTAAACTGAGCTCTGATAAAACAGCCGTTGGAACTGTCTACCTCTATAAGCCCTCTTCTGTCCTGGTACTGATCGATCACACGAAGGGCTCCGATGGGCTCAACCTATTTGATGTCGTTTAATATATAGGGGGCGGAACGGGGCGTGGTCTGGGCGGAGCTAAACCCTTTCCTAAAGGTAGCTCATGCGTTAATTCAGGGTATAGGCTATCTGCCAAATTTCATTCAAATACGTCCAGCTGTTTCAGTATAAAGAGAAACGATAGTAATAACACATTGTAAGGTACATTCCGCCACGCACCGTCCATTGGCTTACGAGAGGTAGCCCATGTATTAAGGCAGTGTATAAGCTAGCTCCATTCTTAATTTCATTCAAATGTGTCAACCCTTTCAGTATGAAGGAGTAACTAACATATAAAACCATTTAAGGTACCCCCGCCACGTACCATAATATAGCTTACCAAAGTCTGCTCATGGATCAATCTGCCGGCCGCGGTGGCCGAGGAGGCTGAGGCGCTCCAGTCACGGTCTGCACGGCCACTACGGTCGGGGGTTCGAATCCCCCCTCGGGCATGGATATTTGTGCCGTCCAAGTTCGTAAGTAGTTCATAAGTAGTTTGTAAGTTTAGGGACTGATGACCCCGCAGTTAAGTCCCGTAAGCTTAACAAACATTTGAACATTTTGTATCAGTCTGGAATAAGCCACCTTTGTTCCAAATTTTGTTCATATCCATCCAGCCAGTTCAGCGTGAAGGCGTAAAAAAAGAATTAAGTAATTGTATAGCACCCTCCGCCATGCGCAATACGAAGCTAATTTTTAGTATGACTATAACCTTCGCGCGAGTACAAGCATTGAGTTGACAAAGTTTAATCGGAATCGTATGTACGGTATGGCCGTGCATAAAATACGAACAAAAAGACAAACAAACATGAATTCTTATGTATTCGATAGACAATTGCTCGTTAATTCTGGCTTGATAAGTCGACTACACTTAACCCCAAACCTCTACATCCCTGACTATTACTGGTCCTGATTCCAAGATCTATTTCATAAGAACAATTCAAATATTGCTATGCCATCAACAGACATAATTTTTGCATATTAGCATAATCTGGAAAAGTTACACTATGAAGAAGAGAATAGTGGGCTTACGAAGAGAAAATACTAGATAATACCCGTGAAACAGTAAAATTTTTACTGCCTATAGTTCGTGAAGTTTCTTGCTCCTATAAAAACCGTGTGCGCTGCAGCCTACAACCTGCTTGGTGAAATATCATAAGCTGGAATCTTAACTATGAGCATATCTGCCCATGGCGTCTAATGTACGGCTGGTTTTACACACGAACTGTACATTTCACTCATCAAGGAGTGACCCACTATGTGACCAATTTCAAAAATATCTGAAGTGGTGCAAACACAGTCTCACGAGAGTGTGTGGTATATCCATATTTTTACTGAGATCGCAATATATTTCGCGCTGTTAGAGCTTTTTATACAAGGTCTTTCAATAGGAATAGTAAATATTTTAGATGCTAAGATGGACTAATTGCAATAAATCGGTCTCTAACATGTGTCGAAATTTTATTTTTACAGATACAGCTGTTAGTATCTAAATAAAATAAAATTAAAGCGAAGATAAATGAGAACATTTTCACCCATTTTTCTGTGTATTCGTGGTAGAACATCATAATATTGAACTAAAAGCACTATTTTCTTTACGTTTTGTGCAAATGATTTTATTTAATAAACCGCTTATCGGCTTACACAGCCATCTTCAGGTTATAACGTATTTAAAGTCGGGCGCATTTTCTTAATACAAGGAGGAAGGAAGATGACGGTTTAACATCCCGTCCACATCGTGGTCAGTAGCTATGGAATATATGCTCGGACTGATTTATGACAAGGATGGTGAAGGAAATCATCAGCTTACTTTCAAAGCAACCATTCTGGAATTTGTCTGGACTGATTTATGGAAATCACAAAAATCCCGAATAAGGGCGGTCGGAGGAGGGATTCTACCGCTGTTCTCCAAAAAGCGAGCCCAGTGTGTGACCACTTTTTGTGATTGAGCGGAACTTTATTTTGCCTATTATAGATTAGGAAAACAGCCACAATGTGAAGAAGACACGAATATTTCTCATTAAGGTACGATACCATTAGCGTTGAAATGGAGATTACCATATGATGACGCTTAGTTCAATTCTTGTATCATTGGACAATTAGTAACTTCTGTTGGATTACTTATGTGAATAAATTTGTTGAGCTATAGCAACTTTAGTTGTTTTAAGTTTGTGTGGTTTTACAGTGTCAATTGTAAACATAATTGAAGACGATCTATAATATGATGGAATACATAATTTTCGGTGTTTATACTATGCTCAATCAGAGTACAAATGAAACTGAACCTGCAAAAGTTTGAAGGGAGGAGAAAAGGCAGTAGAACGTAAGTCAATTGTTTTCTATCACTTCTACCCGTAAATAACAACAATGTCAATAAACTGCTTTTAATTTCATGGTTTACGTACGCATTCGGATAATATTATTGCATATTGTACGGTGTCTTTGTTGGATATGAGTATGCATATTTTGGATTTATTTGCATGGCACAAATATTTTTCAAAGAATTACCACTCAAAAACAAACTAAGGTTTTTTACGATCTTCGAGCGTAATAAAACATACAGTTGTTTAGAACCAGCCAATACAGAAGCCCAATAAAAATTGTTTTATCCCTGTCATAACATGAGAGTGTGTCCTAGAACACAAACTGTTTACTCATGAAATAATTCAGATAGATGTTACTAGCGTTCAAAAGCCAGCTCTGACGTCATCGCTTAGGAGCGGAGAGCCTGCTTGTTATTAGGAGAGGATGGCACTTCAGGTCAGATGCTTTAGCTCCGCCCAGACCACGCCCCGTTCCGCCCCCTATATATTGCCGGCCGCGATGGCCGAGGGGACTGTGGCGCTCCAGTCACGGTCTGCACGGCCACTACGGTCGGGGGTTCGAATCCCCCCTCGGGCATGGATATTTGTGCCGTCCTTAGTATTAGCTAGTTCATAAGTAGTTTGTAAGTTTAAGGACTGATGACCCCGTAGTTAAGTCCCATAGACTCTACAAACGTTTGAACATTTTCCCCTATATATTGAACGACATCGCATTGGTTGAACCCATCGGTGCCCTTCATGTGACCGATCAGTACCAGGATAGCAGAAGGCGTATACAGGTAGAAAGTTCCATCGGCTATTTTATCGGAGCTCAGTTTACAGACTTCATCAATTCCTTCTGTAGGTTAATGCCACTACGCTTATTAATTGTATTTACGATTGTAACAACAGTTTTATCAACAAAGCATCACTGTATGATTTACACTAAAAGTATGTAACTATATCAACGATATTAGCAATCACCGCTGGTTAAATTAGGTCCCAAGTGTTCAAATTTTTGGAACAAACTGCGATGGTCATCAGTTTCTAGACTTACAAACTACTTAAATTAACTTACTCGAAGGACAACACACAAACCTAAGACCCATTCAAGAATGGAATAATACAACAATGGTATGAAAGTGATTCGATGAAATCTTGTCTAAGGATTTCATTGTTATTTGTAGAGTAACCACGTACATGTGTAGGGTAACCACGTAGATGCAGATGATATTATCTTGTTCTAACTACAGCCATGACGAACTGAATCTGACAAGTAACTGTGATTGGGAAAAAGGGGGAGGGCAGCTCGGTACAGAGTGGTCATGTCGCCAAGATGAGTGGAGAAATTTGGAGTCGAGTGATCGGATACGGCTAGGTTTTTTAAGGAACAGAGGTGCGGAAACTGATCATGGATGTAACGTGCTCAAATCAGAATGTTCAATTATTTGCAATCCTGAGAGACGAAAGAGTTTTTTTAAAATATAGTTTTCAAACTATTTTAGCTAAGTAACATAAGTACTATTCAAATGCCCATATAAGAACTCAAACCTCTTATGGGAGCGGCCGCGCAACCTGTACCTTGGCACCGAAGTTGCGCGGCGGTACATTATGCAAGAACACACATATGTAATGGCTTCTGGACACATTTGTTTTCTGTATTAATTTTCTGTAAATACAGTCATTGCCTTAGGAAATGTTTTTCTCAACAACGTGTTGAGGATAAATCCGCTGTATCTATCATTGTCATTATCGTTGTAGCTGGACGATCACATTCAAGAAAATATCACCTCCCTGCAATCTGGATAGCAAATTCCACGTCAAAGTGTTCGGATGTTAGGCATGGTGGAGGAGCATGTGTAAAAATATACGCCGTCTATGTGTAACTCATGTAAAAAACGGAGTGCGTCAATGGTTAGGTATGCCTATGACGTAATTCGTATCAGGTAATGAATCTTATTTAACAAATCTTGGTCTTACATTAAAGCCATTTTTCTGCGGAAAGGTGGTATGACGTAGTTGGAATTTTTCACCACATACAATTGTCTTAACAAGAAAGGAACACAGGAACGTAGTTTTGGATCATGGTCCGCCATTCATCAGTCTACGAAAGTTCAACTGTAAACGCACCAACCAAATTCACTGTCAAGTCGCTTACTGAACTTGCCAGAATGGTATGGCGAACACTTCACAGATACAAGGTTTGCGGTGTGAATTCCCCTAGCTTTTCTCCACTCACCTCAACACACTGCCTAAACTGATATAACAACCACGATTTCCACGGGATATCAAACCCTAATCTACCTTTTAGTGACTTAAGGGACTATGTCCTAAGCAAAACTGCACAACGAAACCCTTAGTTTTTGGGCAAGCCACATACAAATTTAAATTCTTAAAATCCTAGTGAATATTAGCGAAATTAATGTACTATCAAACTTGGATGGTTGTTTAGTTCCTTTGTTTGTACTTACTGGATACGTAATAGACCACGGTTCACAAAGCCTAACTGTTTTAACCCTTGTTCTTAGTTTGTTGAATCTGAGGAATATCTCCTTAATTCATTCCCCATACCACATTAAGCGGGACATACCTCAATATGAGCTGGGTATTTTCATACTATCTGGTATACGAGACCACTGAATCTAAATCTCACGTATGATAGAACCACCGGCATAAGACTGAAAGAGGGCTTCATATGAGAAAACTTCTCGAAGAATGTGTTGTTGAACCCACGGTAACGGGAATAACGTTGTTAATTGGCTGTGGCTGTTTCAGCTGGCAATGGTCAACCCAAAAGAAGACATCCTCATAAAAGATTACGACAGAGTCATCTGAGATCCTAGAAATGCAAAGAGATGTTATTTTTTGATTTCGGTAAGGAATATAAACATGATACCCTTCTAGTGCAATATTCACACTGGTAGTTGTAAAATAACAGATACATACTCGGTATGTCACATAATTGTTCAAATTGTCGGAATTGTTTACGAGGCATGGCGGCACACTTTTACTCTAGCTAAGGCGTCCAGCTTTCGTTTCTGGAGGCACAACCCAACGATTCGGGTAGACTTGGTTTGTTAGATTAGATTAATACTTGTTCCATAGATCATATAAACGGCATTTAGTAATGATGTAGAACGTGTCAGCTTAGTAAATGTTGTCTAGACATGACAATCAATATTTTAAGGGTTTTTTATTTTCATTTTTGCATTGTTTTTTAATTAATTTTTTATTTTCTTTTTTTCTATTTTATTATTTTAAGTTTTATCTAAAAATTCATCTAAAGTGTAGAAGGAGTTGCCATCAGAAATTCCTTTAATTCCTTTTTAAATACTAGTTGGATACCTGTCAGACTTTTGATGCTACTTGGTAAGAGACCGCAGACTTTTGTGGCAGCATAATTCACCCCTTTCTGTGCCAAAGTTAGATTTAACCTTGAATAGTGAACACCCTTCCTCCTAGCACTGTAGCTATGCACACTGGTATTACTTTTCAAATTCGGTCGGATTGTTAATAACAAATTTCATGAGTGAATTTTTTTATATTGTGAAGCTACAGTGAAGATTACTAGATCCCTAAATAAATGTCTGCAGGATAATCTTGGGTGGGCTTCAGCAATGATTCTGATTACAAGCTTTTGTGCAATGAATGCTTTTTTACTCAATGTTGAATTGCCCCAAAATATGATCCCATATGAAAGCAGTGAATGAAAATAGGTATTGTAAGCTAATTTACTAAGACGTATATCACCAAATTTTGCAATGACCCTGATAGCATAAGTAGCTGAACTCAATCGTTTCAGCAGATCTTTAGTGTGTTTCTTCGAATTCAATCCATTGTCAATGCAAACACCTAAAAATTTTTAATATTCTACTATAGTTACATATTTATGATAAAGGGCTAAATTTATCAACGGTATCATGCCATTTACTGTATGAAACTGTATATACTAGATTAATGATGAAAATTCTCCTCAGAGATGATAAATATTGTTGAAACGAGATAGAATGGCTGGCCATTACTTACCTTTGTGCTGTACCGCCGATAGTAACACAAATGAAGGAACAGAAAAAAGGGGACAAAAAGGACAAGCTTTCGGAACACAGTTCCTTCATCAGGTGGGAGAGAAGGGAAGAAGAAATGTTTAATGACAGTCCGTTTGTAAAGAACCACTAATAATTTTCTGAAAGATATCATTTACAATTTCATAAGTTAATTTCTATTTGTCAGGTGTGATAGCTATACTTGTATCATCAGCAAAAGGAACTAGCTTAGCATCTTCGTGAATGCAGAATGGAAAGTCATTAATATACATTAAGAACGGTAAAGGACCCAAGACCGAACATTGTGGGACCCCATTTTTGATAACTCCCCAGTTAGAGGAATTAATTGTTTCTCCTATATCATGGGAACTGCACTCTTCCAGTTAAGTATGAGTTAAACCATTTGTGCACTGTCCCTCTCATACCACAATACGTAAGCTTATCTAGAAGGATCCCATGATTTGCACAATCAAAAGCCTTTGAGAGATCACAAAAAATCCCAACTGGTGATGTCCGGTTGTTCAAAGCATTTAATATTTCCATTAGTGAAGGTATATATAGCTTTTTTTTGTTGAAAAGCTTTTTTGAAAACATTTTGTTAGAACTTTATTTTGACTAATATGTGAAGCAACTCGAGAATACATAACTTTTTCAAAAATCTTTGATAAAGCTGTCAGAAGTGAGATGGGACGGTAGTTGTTGACATCGTATGTATCCCCTTTTTTATGCAAAGGTTTAACGATAGCATATTTCAGTCTATCCGAGAAAATACCCTGCTTTAAAGAGCTATTACATATATGAGTGAGAATCCTAGTTATCTCTTGGGAACAAGCACTTAATACCCTGCTGGAAATGCCATCAATTCCACATGACCTTTTACTTTTGAGAGAGTTTATTATTTTACTAATTTCTGAAGAAGGGGTGGGTGGAACTTCAATTGTATGAAACTGTGTAGGTATGGCCTCCTTCATTAACTGGATTGCTACTTCTAATGAATATTTAGATCCTATTTTCTCTACAACATTTAAAAAGTAATCATTAAAAATATTTTCAACTTCTGACTTTTTGATACTAAAGTTTTCATTTGTTTTCATGGTAATACCCTCTACCTCTGCTCTTGTTGTACTGTCTCCCTTTTAATAATATTCCAAATTGTTTTAATTTTATTATCAGAGGAACTAATCTCAGGCATGATGCACATATTTTTGATATTTTTAATTACTTTTCTTAATGTAGCACAGTAGTTTTTATAAAATTTTATTGTTTCTGGGTTATTGCTCTTTGTTGCTGATAGATATAGTTCCCTTTTTCGGTTACAAGATATTTCTATACCTTTAGTAAGCCATGGGTTTTTGCATGGTTTCTTACATTTATATTTAACTAATTTTTGGGGGAAACAGTTTTCAAATACCCTTACAAATGTATCATGAAGTAAGTTATATTTTAAATTAACATCAATTCCTTATAAGCCTCAGCCCAGCCTAACTTCTGTAGAATATCTTTGTAATTTCTAGTTGTTAAGTCATTAATCGAGCGCACAACTATGGAGGACTGTTTGGAATTACATGCAGCGCTCAAGACTGCGGAAGACGTGGAAAATGGAGAACTGCCGAAAATAGGTACATCGCATACAGTAGGTAGACGGCGACACGGAGACGTAATAATTGACGCCGGTGAATACTTGATAGATGGACCTCACTTAACTTAGAAATGAATAAAAAAAATCACAGTGTTATGTTTCCATCACTTACAATGGCATCTACGACATGATAAAAAATATGAGAATCTACCTCAAGCTATCATCTTGAAGGCAATACACTGGTGTCTATTTATTTAAAGATTCATTACACTTGTTTCAATTTATTAAGGTAATATAGTAGACCATCGTATCCTCCACACTAACTCAACAACTGCAAGCAGCATGTTATGTTCCTCATGTTATCATGTTCGTGTAACTATTTAATGAATGTTTGTATAATTTTCCTTTGAATATACATAAGTATTGTGCAGTGTGAGTAGTCAAGATCATGAAAGCTAAATTATTTATAATTATTTATTTATTTTGTGCGTTATTTGTACTGCTGGTAATTATTCCAAATGTGACGGAATGTTTGTAACTTTTCAATTTATTATTGTCAAAAGGTTAGATTAGTGTGGATGTGGTTAAAATTAAGTCAAAACATTCATATTAAGAATTATGACACTTTTCGAGGGGATGGCGATATGCTGATGAGAGAGTGGTCAAGTGAAATACTTGAACTATTTGTGTGGAGAGATCCTTCGGGCTATAAGGGTACTTTATGTTACGTCGTTGAAGAAGATGGCCATGCCACTCTAGTTAAAGTAATTCGTTTGCAACAGTATTACAATCTGCGCAGCAAACGACCGGTTTGTCGGGACTTCAATTATGGCATGGTGTAATGAGGGCCAGCTTAAGAACTTTAACTTTTCCCGATACCATTACTGGTTTGTAACTGAACAGTGTATGTGATTCTACACGATATATTACAAATGTTGATACGATATTCGACTGACTAAAATTAGTACTATTTTGAGCTGACGAATTTTTCTAGTGTGATCGCGAAATTGACATTTGTCTGAGCATCGTATTTCGGAAATTTTTCTCCATTGTCATAACACTGTTAACTCATCTGTACTTCTAAATTCGTAAGGTTTATTCTTATGTATTAGGCTACTACTGTATGTGTGGGATTACTTCCTAAAAATCAAAACACTTATTTGAATAAACATTCAGCTGAGTTATCTGAAGTTGACCCTCATGATTTGCAAACGTTAGATAAAACCTCTTTTATGAATTAATCATTTATTTACTCCCACTACTGCATTGTCACACCGGCAACGTAAAGTGCAACCTGGAACATTCATTGCCCCAAAATAACATGCATGGATATTACTGTGGAGAGACAACATCAGCGGGGCGGAGCGGCAGAGCGCATTGAGGCATTATGCTGCGATACGCGAGGCCGTTCCCCGTCGGGTGTTCGAATCCCCCCTCGGGCATGGATGTTTGTGCTGTATTTAGAATAAGGTAGTTCAAAAGTAGTTTGTAAGTTTAGGGACTGATGACCCAGCAGTAAAGTCCCATAAGCTTTAAGAACATTTGAACATTTAGAGTCAATATCAAAAATATGGCATCGCCATCTTTACCTCACCACACTTGAAATAACATCAACCACGCTCATTGAAAGCTAGAACACCGGGAAGTTTTGAACGTGCGTGAGAGAATGCAGTTATGGATGCAAGTCTCTTAGCGTCTTGTTAACGTACGAAGGCAACATCAACTACCATTCCTCTAGCGAAGCTGGATAGTGGTTGTGGTGATATTGGATTGGGTGGCAGGTAACTCTTTATTAAAACACACGAATAAAATTTAATGCTACTCTACAGCTACATCCATACTCCGCGAGCCACATCACGGTGTCCCTTCTTCCTATTCTAGTCGCGTGTGGCTCGCTAGAGAAATGATAGTCCGTTTGCCTTCATGTGTGCACTAATATCTTTAATTTTGTATCATTGTACTGGGTGATCAAAAAGTCAGTATAGATTTGAAAACATAAGAACTCGCAGAATAATGTAGATAGAGAGGTAAAAATTGATACACAAGCTTGGAATGACATGGGGTTTTACTAGAACAAAAAAAAAAAAAAAAAAAAAAAAAAAGAAAAAAAAAAAAAAGAAAAAAAAAAAGGTTCAAAAGAGTCCGGCAGATGGCGCTTCATCTGATAAGAAAAGCAATAATTAGCGTAACAAATTAAGACAAAGCAAAGATGCTGTTCTTTACAGGAAATTCTCAATATATTCGCCATCATTCCTCAACAACAGCGTTTATTAGAAAAAAAGAAAGTATTGCTAGACGCGTGAAAGTTCTCTTGCGCGCGTCGATGGTGAGATGGTGGTGATTGTGTGCTCAGCCGCCACTTTCGTCATGCTTGGCCTTCCAGGTCCCCAGGCCTCAGTCCTTGCGATTATTGGCTTTGGGGTTACCTAAAGTCGAAAGTGTATCGTGATCGGCCAACATCTCTAGGGATGCTGAAAGACAACATCCGACGCCAGTGCCTCACCATAACTCCGGACATGCTTTACAGTGCTGTTCACAACATTATTCCTCGACTGCAGCTATTGTTGAGGAATGATGGTGAACATATTGAGCATTTCCTGTAAAGAACATCATCTTTGTTTGTCTTAATTTTTTATGCTAATTATTGATTTTCTTAGCAGATGAAGCGCCAACTGTCGAACATTTTTTGAACGTTTTTTTCTTTTTGGTTCTAATAAAACCCCATGTCATTCCAAGCATGTGTGTCAATATTTACCTTTCTATCGACATTATTCCGTGATTTATTAAGTTTTCAAATTTATACTGACTTTTTGATCACCCAGTACTTCCGCTTTTATCTACTCTCAGAATAATATTCCCACTGCGGTTTCCTGTGCCGTGGTCCCTAGCACGGATTATGAGAACTGGATTAATTTCATAAATGTTATATATAGGAGCGTCTATAGAAAAATCCCAGAAATTCTCTCACTTTTTGTCACAATGTCCACATAGTACTAGGGGTGGAAAGCTGGATCCAACCAGCTATCAACAATAATGCCATCCTTAACTCGGTCTGGAACGTATATCGCAAAGATAGGCTGATCACTGAAGGGAAAGGAGTGTTTATAGCGATAAGAAAACTATCGAATCGAGTGAAATTATTATAGATCCGAAATGTGAAACAATTTTGGCGAAGGTCAGGGATAAGCACAGTTCGAACATGGTCATTGATTGTTTTTATAGACCAATTGGCTCAGCAATGGTAGTGGCGGAACACATGAGGGAAAACGTCGATAATTTTTGCCGCAGAATTCCTAATCATGTTACAGTTTTAGGTAGAGATTTTATCTGACCCGTTACAGACTGGGAGACTAACGCGTTTAAGACGGATGGCAAAAGCAGAGAAACGAGCGTTATTTTTCTAATGCTGTATCCGAAGATTACCTCGAGAAGTCAAGAGTGCCGACCTGTGGAAATAACGTGTTAGACCTACTGATGAAAAACAGACGCGAACTTATCAACAGAATTCGCGTATTACAGAGCATCAGCGATCATACGGCCGTAAATAGAAATATCAAGAAAGGTTAGAAGATCATTCTTTTTATCAAAAGCCAAAAGGGACTGATTTCAGAGTACTAACTCTAACTCTGACATTGTTGAGCATCTGTGGACGTAGTTCAAGTGCACCGTACAGAACGCGTTGGATATGTACATCTGCGAAGAAAAAACTTGCACTGTCGTGTTTTACGGCCCACTTCAGATTTACCTGTAGTTTTATGAGTTGTTTCAAACATTTCGGCCAAAAACAATAAAAATAAATGAATGAAAATATAAATACTCCCTGAGTATAGACTCACACGCCAGGTTCTCACAGCCAATGAAAACCTTAAAGGTATGACATGGGCCGAACAATACGAACTTACTTATGCTCATCTCACCATTCAGAACACGCCAGACCGTGACATTTACAGAAGCAAAGTAGACAAGTGGTAAGTCCACCAGAGACAAGAGCCAAAAAAACCGGCACAAACTGGACGGATGAAATAAAGAAATCCATGAGCGAGAAAATAAAGGTCTCATGGGCAAATCGCAGGAAGAACTGTAGAGGCTTCACGTGATCCACAAAGTCTACTACGTGTATAATAATAATAATAATAAAATGGACGATACGTTTACGTTTCTGCTATTGTGATAATATCTATGCACCAAACACGTAGCATTCTCTCTGAACTTATTTTAACAAACAGTCAAATTTATTTGTTATTTAAGTCTCGCTTTGACACATACTCTTTTTCGAACTTTTACCTCTTTAAACTTATTAGTTAAAATCTCTCCCATATTTTCATTATCTTTTTCCGTTAAAATATTATCACCTGTCTTGCTTTGGTAGTTTGTTCTAAGTTTATTTTCTTTGCTTCTACTGGTTACGAATGACTATAGCTTGGAAGGAATATAGCGAACATGTGGCGCGAAACCTTTCCCGAAACTCCCTTTTGTATACGCCATCTTGCTCCATTTGATGATTTTCTTATTATAAAGCAATGACACATTGAAAATTGTCAAAACGCATCGTTCCTAGAAGAATGATTTATAAACTAAAGTCTAAAAATGTCATGTTAGCTGATAACACCTTCCATCGATGATAAGAGAATTATGTATTACTCTCGGAGCTGTTCGACGTAGCGTAATGGAAGCGAATTAGCTTATGAGGCACGAACATGTTAGACGGTGGTTCGAAACTTGCAATATTCAAATGTCTGTAAATCTATCGAACCAAACTGCGCGGTCATCAGTCCGTAGCTTACAAATTACTTAAACCAAGGTAAACTAACCTAAGGACAACACATACACCCTGCCCCAGGGAGGACTGGAACCTCCACGGCGAGCAACCGCGCACTCCGCAGCGAGACGCTTTAGACCGCTCGGCTACTCCACCGCCGCACGAAACTTGCCGGGCGCAGTGGCTAAGCGCATTCGGTCACAGGATCACCGACATGGTAGATCAGCGTGTTCAGTTAGAGGGCTCGAAGCATTCTGTGACGAAAGAACTGAGTCAACGACGAAACAATCAAAATAAAACAAAAACCAACGTCCACGTTGGACCGATAAAACCGAAGAACCAATGAAAATAGGGGAAAAAAGGGCTCAACGCCATCTGTAACAAAGAACTGAGCAAAATTCTCAACTGACAACCATGAACAAACGCCCGAAAAATATCGATCTACGTAAAGAACAAAAGAATATAATAAATAAAAAAAAGGTACTAGATTTTTTTTTCATCTTGATTCGTAAAAGGTTTTCGCACGCTCTTGTTAACTGAACACAACTATATTCTGCAAGGTTCTGAGTTGTTCAAATTCAACAACGCTTTCTCTTTAAAGTGCATTGGTACTATTTTGCGAACATACCATGAAGTACATAGCAACGAATTGCGAATATAGACTTTTTTGTCACATGTACATAAAGTAGGGACATACTGTTACAGTGACTGTTTTAAATGACGTAAGGATAGTAGTAACGTCGTATATAGATTAACTAGGAGACTTATGTGGAATTCAGTATTAAGACACATCTTTCGTTTGTTATTTCAGCTGTAAAAGAAAATGTAGCCACAGTTTGAAACAGAATATTTGCTATTTATTTTAGCACAGAACACAGTAACGTGAACGAAGTCATATGAGAACTACAGAAAAGGTAATACAAACCATTTTAAAAGCGTCCATAGCAACCATGCCAAAGACAAACATTTTAGAAGACGCACTGATTTTAATTAATGACTATCGACATATTCTGTAAATAGTGAATAATTGTTTAGGAAAAAGAAGCATGGTATGTTGCAATGTATACACTTCCCTTCCGTTTCATTAAGGACAGTTGCCACAGAAATGTAGGACTTCATTTATATATGAAACTACCAGTAACAGCACGTTGTTTATAACAATCATTATTACAGAATCCTCCCAGTTTATGTGCATATGTATCAGAACCATTGTTCAATTCGATTTTATGTATTTCACAGCATATTCACGAAATAGAACAAACACCCATTTTAGAGGGAGCGCACTTATATATGCACTACTCTAAACAGTGAAGAATATAACTCTATTTAATTACTAAGGATGACCGAAAACCGCCGGCCGCGGTGGCCGAGGGGACTGAGGCGCTCCAGTCATGGTCTGCACGGCCACTATGGTCGGGGGTTCGAATCCCCCATCGGACATGGATATTTGTGCCGTCCTAGTTCGTAAGTAGTTCATAAATAGTTTGTAAGTTTAGGGACTGATGACCCCGTAGTTACGTCCCATAAGCTATAGAAAAATTTGAACATTTTGACCGAAAACCTTCTAGGAGGCAAGACGAAAAAAATTTGTAATTACGGGTTTACAAATGCCGACCATCTGCATGACAAACTAACGCCCTGCCCTTCTACACAGTAACGAAACCATTCCTTAATTCACGTAGTGCTGGTGGCAGTTGTTAACTGCTAATATGGCACTTTAGACACTAAATTATAATTTATCGTACTAAGAACGACGTATTTTTGTTAATTCTTCAGTGTGCCATTGCTCTGAAATAACAACGCGTAAGTCGTAATAAGAAAATCATAAAATACAGAAATCGAGATGGCGTATGCCACAGGAAGTTCTGAGTGGGGAATGTCACGTGACATTTCCTAACGCCTGCTTTACTTAAAATCAAGTGAGGGTGTCAAATCGCCATTATTTTAGCAAGTATCTCTGTAACGGTGTGAGTTATGAAAAAAAAGTAACAGCGCAAAATTGTAGAGAATTTTATTCTATAAAAATTCCCTTATTCTACTTTTGTGTCAGATGAACGATTAAGCCGTATTTTCAATTAAATTTCGAGCTGTCAAAAGGCGATCGCAGCGGCCTACTTTTAGCTTTTAGTGTTATTACCGTAAACTATAGTGTATGTGCCGCAGAACACGTGGGTCGAGCTAAACGCGAGCTCCCCTCACACACGCGAGTGTTAATACCGCGCCGCTGTCTCATCGCTGACACACGTGGTACGAGTGAAAGTCAATTGTTATCCGCAATTTAGTTATATTTTTGTTTATGTTGGTAGTTCTGTCGTTTTATGTTGGTGACGCATGCTTTGTTTATTTGTTGCTATATCTTTGCAATTTTCAAGCTGCTACGTTAGTTTCGTTGTCGCTGTCGTGCTATTTGCACCAAAGAAGAACAACGTTCAGTGATACGTTTTATGTGGGCGGAAGGTGTATCAGGAGCCGAAATTCATAGAAGACTTTCAGTACAGTACGGGAGCAGTGTTTTGCCACAACGAAGTGTCTACGAGTGGATTGAAAAATTCCGAAATGGTCGCACGAGTGTTAAGCACGATGAAGGAGCCGGACGACCGTTTACCGCCACAAATGAAGAAACCATTGAGCGATCACGTGAAATGATTCTCTTAGACAGACGATTAACTATTGCTGAAGTGGCTCATCGTCTTCAAATTAGTCATGGTTCTGGCTACGAAATTCACAACAGACTTGGGTTTCGTAAAGTTTGTGCAAGATGGGTCCCAAAACAACTCAAACAGTTGCATAAGCAAACGCGCCTCGACATATGCAAAAAACATTTGGATCGCTATGGTAACGAAGGGGACAACTTCTTAGACAGAATCATTACTGGTGGCGAAACATGGATCCATCATTACCAGCCGGAGAGTAAACGGCAGAGTATGGAATGGAAACATTTAAATTCGCCGTGCAAGAAAAAGTTCAAGACCCAACAGTCCGCAGGAAAACTGATGCTTACGGTTTTTTGGGATGCACGAGGTCCTGTACTGGAACGTTATGGTGAAAGGGGCACAACAATAAACAGTGTACGTTACAGTGAGATGCTTAATGACAGGCTACAGCCTGCAATTCGAAACAAACGCTGAGGATTGCTGTAAGAAGGTGTATGCCCGTCCGCATAATGCTGTCCACACTGCTAAAACGCTCCAGAAACTCAAATTCGAAGTACTGGATCATCCTGCATATAGTCCCGGTCTTGCCCCTTCTGACTATCACTTATTTGGTCCACTCAAACAGGCATTAAGAGGCCGTCGATTTGACTCGGATGAAGCAGTGAAGGAAGCGGTGCATTCCTGGCTCGTAGCTCAACCGAAAACCTTCTTTTATGAGGGCATAAGGAAGCTTGTAGAGCGATGGACGAAGAGCATTGAAAAGCAAGAAGACTATGTCAAAAATTATGTTCTTGTAAGTTTCGTATTTTACTACAATAAAATTTTACAACTACTTTGCGGATAATAATTGACGTACCCTCGTATTTTTCGAGTCGCCCACATTCGCGCATACGTGTTCCTCGTGCGCCGTCAGCGCTAACGCGACCCGACAAGGATCAGTGATTGAGCATGAGAACATTACCAGAGATTATTGATGTAAAAAGCAGTGTCAACAAGATACCTAACATTTCCATTCCGTTCTGTTACGAAGAGACGCCTGGATATTGCACTGCAGCCAGGTGTGCCTAGGGCGTTTGTGTATTCACAGGGAGAGCAACACTTCTTCGCGTTTTTGCCAAAGCGCGCGTGGTACCAACAGAAGCCAGTCAGCAGCAGTTCTGACGTCACCGGGCTGCCAGGGCGGGCTTTGCCCACAATCGCGTAAGCCGCCGACTGCGAACAGCAGACAAATTGAAGAGCGCCTCGGCGGCCATTGTAGTGGCAAACTTACGCGCCAACTTTAAATGTGCGTAACATTCTTTTGATTAGAGAGAGTATTCATTTGAGTTAAGTCGCGAAAACTATGTCTAATTGAAATATATAACTACAAAACCGCTTCAGACTCCTTGAATATACAGCAACTATCGGTTTTGTGTAAATTTATTACACAAAATTGGTGTAATAATTGGCCAACAGCGTTTCCTCTTCCTAACGAAACCGAAATATAACATGTATTTTTTTTTTTTTTTTTTTTTTTTTTTTTTTTTTTTTTTTTTTTACGTTCTTAGTGCAGCATATGAACGGAATTTATCGGTAGACACGATGTTTTGGCACTTTCTAAGTATATTCTACGATTGTGAAACTTTTGTACAAACATTGATTTCGGAAGAGATTCACACTTTACGTCTTTGCTTTAATGCTGTATTCTCCAATATTTAGATATTTCATGGCATCAAAAAATCAAACAGGGCTGACTGAAACAGCTAATGCTAAAATTGATTGTGAAAGTGAAATATGCCATCAGATACATAACTGAAAAATAGCTTCTTACGTTGTGAATACAGCAATCAGCCACTGCCAAATTCTTTTAAGAACACGAAGTATGCCATAACTTTTTCTTAACTGAGGCATCTAAGATTTGCATTAGGGTATCTAGCACGAATATTAGCATTTTTAATGCTGTAAGCCAAATACCTTATAGCAGAGTGAAATTTTCACAAGTCAGCAACTATCGTCACAGGGTTGAACTTCACAATGTGCATCCAGTTTTTTTTTGTTTTGTTTTTTTGTTTTTCCTTTATTGTGTTTTATACCAGCAGTATACCGGTAGGCTGGCAGCAGCACTATGGGCTGCTCTTCAGCCGAGAGTAAAAATACATATATGAGTGGAGAATTAAAATACAGAACAGGAGATAAAACAACAGAGATAAAGTGACACAGACAAGGCGACAGTTTGGAGTACACGACAATAGACAGATGATTAAAACCACATTTAGTTAGTTAAAAATGATGAGCCACAGTGACCTAAAAAACAATGTAGGACGACAAGAACACAGGACGGCGAGTACACGGAGACACTAATTTAAATACACGGCGCGACACTTGCCTGGATGCGGTGGACGCAGTTAAAAAACAGACACTTCACTGGAGCACAGCACACAACACTTGACGTAGCAATGCATCCAGTGTGGCTATGTGTCATTCATATCTGGAACTATACACAGGTCTGCAAACCCCTTTCAGTTGTTATACCAAATGTAAAGCAGATTACTTTTAAATTCTGCGTTACGAGTTGCTAATATTAATTCCATAAACAAAAATTGTAACTGCACTGAAGGAACTAATTTCGTGAACCCAATAGTTATTTTACAAGGTCTTTGGTCTGGAGCTAGATCTGGTGTAGCTACGTCGTCTGCTGCCATCTGACGGCGAGTGAGCTAAGCGCTCGAACTGCGCTCTTAGTGCTGCCATCTGGGTGGTAAGTTCTGTACTACAAGGTGAAGATCGGCGCCAGCCGCGCTGGTTGCAGGAGGCGCTTTTCGAATGGCTTCGTTGGCTGCCACGGCAGCGGTACTGGGCGCCGTGGCTAGCGAATCGCGTACCCGATCTGCCAGGTCCGCTACGGCGTCAAAGGCATGTCGTTCTGCATGGCCATCACCGCTCGCACCTGGGCGGGAAGGCTGCGTACCCAGATAGCGCGCAGGAGGGAATCTGGTACCAGGACCGACTGCACGAGGCTCCTCAAGTGGCGCAGGAACTGCCAAGGTGGCCGGTCGCCGCACTCTTCTTCACTAAGTAGTTGTTGCACCAGCTGCTCCTCGGACGACGAAATCCGACGTATCAGTTCTTCCTTCAGCCATCGGTAGGAGGACTGCGTCGGCGGGGCGGTTATGATATCCCGCACTTCGGCAGCGTAATTCTGGTCTAGTTGGCTCACGACGTAGCTGAATTTCTCGAGGTCGCATGTAATGTTTATAAATTTTTTTAATACTTTTTTAACGACTTTACAGCGTTCAAATAATGAAATAAATCGCAATTTGCGATCAGTTATGGCTTCGCTGTACTAGGTTTAGGTGGAATATCCAAGTGCGGAGAATAAAAATTTGTGGCCCGCCGGGATTCGAACCCGGGATCTCCTGCTTACTAGGCAGACGCGTTGACCACTTTTTTTTTTTTTTTTTTTTTTTTTGTGCTCTTTGGGTAGTTCTGTGCCTTGCGGACGTTGCTCGTGTTTGTTCGTTCTTGTTCGATTTGTTCTTGGCTCAGCTTTTTTATTACAGAGGGCGTTGAGCCCTCTGACCGGGCGCGCTGAGCCACGGCGCCCGGCTTAAAATGATTGTTCAAATGTTTGTAAATCTATCGGACCACACTGCGTGGTTATCAGTCCGTAGGTTACAAACTACTTAAACCTAGGTAAACTAACCTATGAACAACACCCACACCCATGCTCCAGGGAGGACTCGAACCTCCACGGCGAACCACTCCGCCACCGCCGACACAATGTCCAGTCCCACTGCAGAGGACTCTTCCCTGCACGTCTCCCGCCACACCCAAATTGTGGCTGCGAGCATTACAGAACAAATAGGCTGTGATAATAGAAAGAAACAGCATGGCGAATGGAGATTTGGGTGTGTCGGGAGACGTACAGGGAAGAGTCCTCTGCAGTCGGGCTGGTCACTGTGTCCTCGGTGGCGGAGTGGTCAACGCGTCTGCCTACTAAGCAGGAGATCCCCGGTTCGAATCCCGGCCGGGCACAAATTTTCATTCGCCGCACTTGGGCATTCCATCTAAACCTAGTACTGTGAAGCCATAACTGATCGCAAATTGCGATTTATTGCATGTAACGTTGTTACTGACGAAGACGGCTTCCACTTGGGTGAACCATATGACAGACTCCCGAGGCCAAAAGGGCGGCAGCTTGACCAATACTCGTCCCGTGATTGCTGTAATAGCGGAAGGTGGCGGCGCAGCAGTGTATTGTGCACGGAGATTCTCGTTAGCTAGCTCCAGGCGGCCCGTGTCAGTCCGTTCGGAGAGAGATTGCAGATCGCTCTAAAGTCGCTTGTTGCGCTTCACCAGCTCGTCGATGACCTTCTGTCGGCTGTCGATTGTTTTCTACAATTCCTCCAAGGTCGTCATCACGTCGTGGTCACTAGTGAAGCTAGCACGTGTACTCCCTGCTTCCAACTGTTGTTCACTGTAGGCGGTGGTGACGGGAGGGTTGAACAAATTACATTTATCGGATTAAAAATTTATTTCTAAGAGACATCATATAATTATATCAATATGCTGCTATAAAGTTTTGTATTGTAATGCTGTTATGAATACATTTCGGCACAATTAGCCATCATCAATCTGTGAAATTCACAAAAATTTTATACAATAATCATCGTTTTGGTATATATACTTTAAAGTTATGCCTGTTTTTTCGATATAAAGTTTTTTACTTACGACCATGTGACATCCTTGGCAACGTCTTGCTGTTTATTTAATGATAATGACAAATTTTGTGTCACACTTACGTAGCGTTATACAAATATCGTTAAATAAAATTTTAATATTTTTTATCGTGATGTTCTGACAATTGGCCATAGATGTTGCATATTTACAGTTGGCCGTTGCTACGGTAAAATTTATACTGTGGTTTAAATGTCTGTGATCTGTGGGTTTTGATTATTCGCTATCTATGTTAAAAATTTTAGCAGACGTACAAAGATGTTTAATAATATGATTGCTGTGGAAGGTTGCATTATAACTGATAATTTAATCATCTTTGTGATCGATATTCTGGTCTAGCTGGCTCACGACGTGACCGAATTTCGCGAGGTTGCATGTAATGTTGTTACTGACGAAGACGGCCTCCACTTGGCAAAACATTAAAAAAAAATTATTGTTGACATTGCATGATACATCAGTAATCTCTGGCAATGTTCTGGTGCTCAATCAGTGATCTACATCTACATCTGATACTCTGCAAATCACATTTAAGTGCCTGGCAGAGGGTTCATCGAACCACAATTATACTATTTATCTCCCATTCCATTCTCGAATAGCGCGCGGGAAGAAAGAACACCTGAATCTCTCTGTTCGAGCTCTGATTTCTCGTATTTTATTCTGATGATCATTTCTACCTATGTAAGTGGGAGTCAATAATATATTTTCGCATTCGGAGGAGAATGTTGGCGATTGGAGTTTGGCAAGTAGCCCACGCCGCAGCGATAAGCGCCGTTGTTGTAATGATTCCCATCCCAGATCCTGTATCATTTCCGTAACGCTGTCTCCCCTGTATCGTGACAATACGAAACGAGCTGCCCTTCTTTGGACTCTTTCGATGTCCTCCGTCAAACCCACCTGATAAGGATCCCACACTGGGCTGCAATACTCCAAAAATGGACGGACAAGCGTAGTGTATGCAGTTTCTTTTGTAGTTCTGTTGCATCTTTTAAGGGTTCTGCCAATAAAACGCAGTCTCTGGTTCGCCTTTCCCACGATATTATCTACGTGTTCTTTCCAGTTTAGGTCTGAAGTAATAGTAATTCCTAGGTATTTTGTGGAGTTTACGGCCTTCACATCTGATTGATTTATGTTGTAAACAAAGTTTAACGGATTTCTTTTCATACTCATGTGGACGACTTCACACTTCTCATTATTTAGAGTCAATTGCCAATTTTTACACCATACTGATATCTTATTCAGATCGTTCTGCAGTTGGTTTTGATCTTCAGATGATTTTACTAGACGGTAAATGACGGCGTCATCTGCAAACAACCTAAGAGAGCTACTTAGATTTTCCCCTAAATCTTTTATGTAAATAAATCCTTGTCAGGTCGCGTTAGCGCGGACGGCGCACGACGAACACGTATGCCCGAATACGGGCGGCTAGAAAAATAGCACGTGTCTCAGACAGCGGCGCCGTATGAACACTCGCGTGGGTGTGGGGAGCTCGACCCACGTGGTCTGCGGCTCATACTCGGAACGGAGAATGCCAGCCGACGTCCGTACAGTTGTGTCCTACAGCTGGCACTACTCTCCTTCGGCGCAAGCCACGCAGTTGCGACCATTTTTGCCGATGATGGGAACTGTGCGCGTGGGCAGATATGACGCCGCTGCCTTGCGCTAGCTGTCTGCCGCTCGCGGTTCACAGGTTTCTGCTGTGAGGCAGCCACGCCGCTACACCATTTAGGTTTGCTCTAACGTTAGCAACAAGTGAAAGGAAAAGTAGAACAGATTTCAACACGACACCGTAGACAACTGAATGTTCCATAATTCCTTTAATAACATCAAATTAATGAAATAAATCGCAATTTGCGATATTATGGCATCACTGTATTAGGTTTAGATGGCATACCAAACTGTGGCGAATGAAAATTTGTGCCCGGCCGGGATTCGAACCCGATTGCGATTTATTTCATTCATTTGAACGCTGTAATTCGTCAAAAATATATATAATTGTATACAAGCCGAGGCTGGGCTCCTGACGACAATTAATTGTGTCTCGATACCTCATGGTCTGTTCTCCCTGATGCGGGAATACAGTATTGTGGCTGCGAGCATTATAGAATAAATAGGCTGTGGTATAGGAAAGAGACAGCGTGGCGAATGGAGATTTGTGTGTGGCGGGAGACGTGCAGGGAAGAGTCCTCTGCAGTAGGGCTGGTCACTGTGTCCTCGGTGGCGGAGTGGTCAACGCGTCTGCCTACTAAGCAGGAGATCCTGGGTTCGAATCCCGGCCGGGCACAAATTATCATTCGCCACAGTTTGGTATTCCATCTAAACCTAATACAGTGATGCCATAACATCGCAAATTGCGATTTATTTCATTCATTTGAACGCTGTAATTCGACAAAAATATATATAATAACATCAAATTAGTTATGAGTGACTACTATAAGCTACAAACGATAACAACCAATCAAAACAGTTTTCACCAGAGAGATAGGATTTGTGCAGGTCGTAGGAGAGCTCGGATTATGATCTGCGCTGTGTGAAACAATTTCGTGAGAAAACTTCTATAAAAATGTTTGCGCATCATCTACAGTACTTTCAGGATGTTCATTGATCGAGGGGTACGTGATGAGCCTTAGAACGAATCCAACCCGGTCTATTTCGTAATTTTGAAATATTTGTCAACATTTACATTTGTGCCCCTTGGAATTATGTTTACCATTACTAACAACCTACCAGCACATCACTGGGCCACAGTACCTGCTCGCTGTGCTTTTAATTTGGGGATGCAAGTGTTCGATTTCAGGTATTCTCGAGATGGTTCAGTCATCCAGTTTGTGTACGTTTTATAAGTCGTTTTCTACACACGTCTTGATGATTTGTCTATAAGATAAAGGTAAAATGAAGGAACACGTCAATACACATCCCTGGGCAATGTAAAATAAGTGTAAGTTATTTTTATTGCATAAATCATGGGCGTATACACCAATGACAACAAATATCACTACTACCGAAATGTGTTTTCCTACAAGTTAATCGCTGAGGCGCTCCAGTGACGGTGTGCACGGCCACTACGGTCGGGGGCTCGAATCCCCCCTCGGGCATGGATATTTGTGCCATCCTTAGTATTAGTTAGTTGATAAGTAGTTTGTAAGTTTAGGGACTGATGACCCCGTAGTTAAGTCCAATAAGCTAAAAAAAAAGAAAAGAAAAAGAAAAGAAAGTCAATCACCAACAATATAGTCCGCCTCCGTAGCTCAGCGGTAGCGTCGCTGACTACCACGCAGGAGGCCCGGGTTCGATTCCCGGCAGGGGACTGGGTGTTGTGTGTTGTCCTAATCATCATCATCATCATCATTCGCACGTAAGTCGCCCACGCGGCGTCAAATAAAAAGACTTAAACTAAGGCGGCCGAACAAACCCGCAAAGATTCTCCCGGCCAAGAAAGCCATACGCCCATTTCCATTTTTTTACCGACAATATTAGTAGGATGGACAATTAGTTAAGTTGAATGCGTTTTTCAATTATTCTGGTATGATGTTAATTTGAGTGAATACTAATTCTAAATCACCGTTCAGTATCGTCAGTTAAAACTAAAGACCAGCGATTGTCGTCGTGCTTGTCAAGCAAAGTACTTACATCTACATAGGATACTCTGCAAATCACATTTAGGTGCCTGACAGAGGGTTCATCGAACCACCATTATACTATTTATCTTCCATTACATTCTCGAATAGCGCGCGGGAAGAAAGAACACCTGAATCTCTTCGTTCGAGCACACACTTACGTAGTGTGTATCATATGGCACTTTCTGTATTATTCAATATATATTATCATTAAACTAGAAGTGAAATCCTTTACACCACGGACCATAACATTTACTTACTTTGGCGATATACCACAATCACAAACAAATTTGATCATTAGATCACCGAATTTTGTCGCGGCTACATTCCAATTCTGTTCCAGGTATCCTGCAATATTCTCTTGTTAACACGATAAACAAATTTTCTGCAATATCTATTTCTGAAGACGCGGAGATAAACAGAGACTCAGTGGCAAGATGGTCGAAGCTGACTAATTTTTTTGCGGTACACATTCAAAAAATACAATTTTATTGCACCATATACACCTTTTACAAACCATCACGGCCGCCGCGGCGCAATACCCGTGCGCACTAAGTCGCCTTGCTACAGTGCGCCTCGCCTTTCGCCGCAGGGGGTTCGAGTCCTCCCTCGGGCATGGGTGTGTGTATTCTTCTTAGGTTAAGTTGCTTTAAGTAGTTTGTAAGTTTAGGGACCACTGACCACTGCAATTACGACCCGTAACGTTACCAATATTTGAATATTTTTGCATCACGACTTGTTATGTTACCAAGTTAAGCAGTTATTCAACACTTGTCGTTTAGCAACAATGAATTAGCACAAAATATGGCACCCCACAGATGGAATGTACGAAAATCACAAAACACACAACTCCGGCTTAATTCACTGCACACATTATAAACAAGGAGCAGATCACAGAGAGCGCGCGATTGCCCGCCGTCGGAGGTTCGAGTCCTCCCTAGGACGCGCGCGCGTGTTTGTGTGTGTATGTGTTTTGTCCTTAGGTTAGTTTATCTTAGTTTAAGTAGTTTCTAAGCTACGGAATGATGACCATGCAGTTTGGTCCGATAGATTTACAAACATTTGAACATTTGATGTCACATTAGATGTCTTGTATCAGCAAAACCATATCTCATACTGAATACGGTTCCTGTAAGGAAAGAAGGTTGCGCACGTATTAGCGAGGCAACACGATTCATGCCTCTACTGTAGTTAATCGTAGCGGATGTCTTGACGTCGTGTCAGTGTTTGAGTTCTGCTCCTGAGTAAACAGGTACGCTTGACAGTGCGCGAATATGGATAAACAAAGTATGCTTCTTACACGACGTCCTACTGAAGCTAACACTCACGGAATGATATTCCGTTTGCCTCAGACTATTTTAAAATTCTACTTGCGTAAGGTACACCAGCAATATGAAACTGTTACATAATAGGATGGTTTCAAAATATCTGACAATCACTTTAATTATATAACAAACTATTCTGTTTTCAGTATAGTAAGGAGAAATACATTACCGATTTACAATAGAATGAACACCTCAAAATATCGAAAGAGTGCTTGTGGGTGTTTCAAAACATAAAATCTTCGATGTTCGTTCCGTATTAAAAAATCAATTGAGTTAACTAATATATTTTATTTACATAACTTTATTAAGAATTACTTGTTATTTACAAGATTCATTGAGCCCAATATTGGTATTTAAAAATAATTCTTACGTTTTTGGCCCACTTTAGGTTACGGTAGTAACACTAAAAGTGGGCCTTTGCGATCGCCTTTTCACAGCTTGAAATTTAAATGAAAATAACGGCTTAACCATTCATCTGACACGAAAATTGAATTACCGAATTTGTAGAGGAGAAAATTCTCTACAACTTTGCTCCGTTATGTTTTTTTGTATCTCGTATCGTTTCAGAGATAATTGCAAAAATAACAGCGATTTTGGGATGTCTGTCCGTAACGTGTTCCCTGTTTTTAAGACGAACCGTTCAACCAATCAGCACCAAATTTTGCAGACATGAATGTAGGCCACCAGAGACCAGAACCTCCCTTTTTCAAATTTTTCAGACATAAAATACGGTAGTAGTAAAAAAAAGCCATTTGTAATATAATAGTAATTGCAAACGAACCGTTCATCTGACACGAAAATTGAATAACCTATTTGGTAGAGGGGAAAATTCTCTACAAATTCGCTCTATTATCTATTTTTTCCTATCTCGTATCGTTTCAGAGATATTTGCAAAAATAACGGCGATTTGACGATGTCTGTCTGGCTCTAACGTGTTCCCACTTTTTAGGTCGAACCGTTCAACCGATCGGCACCAAATTTTACAGATATAATTTTTGACTACCAGAGACGAGAACTTCGCTTTTTGAAATATTTCGAACAAGAAATACGTTAGTAATACCAAAAAAGCCGTTTGTAATCTAATTTTAATTGCAAATAAACCTTTCATCTGACGCGAAAATTAAATAAACCCATTTGTAGGGGAGAAAATTCTTTACAACTTTGTTCCCATGTGTTTCTTTCATATCTCGTATCGTTTGAGAGATATTTGCATAAATAACGGAGTTTTGACACCCTCCATAGAATTAACGAAAAGCAGCCGTTCGCAGATGTCACATAACATTCCTAGCCCAGAACTCTCTCTGGCATACGCCATTTTGCGTTGCATAGTTGATGATTTTCTTATTGTAACTTACACGTTGTCATTTCAAGAACAATAACCGTACTATTCAAATGGAACGTGGAACAAAATAGTTTAGTAAGTTACGGGTCTCGAATAACGTTACTAATAAGTTACCTCACTTTATGGACCCCTGGGCATACCTTGACGAGGTGACATGACGTGCGCATCGCAGCCTTCTTTCTCGTTGGCCTATGCGGCGGTATGATATGACGAGAGAGTTGTCTCGTATGTGTATGATTTCATGTGGAAACTCTGTTTGCGTTCTAGGACATACTTACTTGAAACGGGAAAAATAAAATTTACAAACACGTTTATTGAGTTTATGTCGCAGCCAGAGTCATAACTTGTGTGTGTTGTTTGTACTATTATCGGTACCTAATGACACTCTGCCCAATAAGAAATTATTTTTTAAAACATTTTGACCAACTGTAAATTGATTGTCTTTATGTGGTAACTAATTGAAGTATGTTTGTCACATACTAACAATACGCAGAATGTACTGCCACTATGCATTAGCGACGCCACAAAATAGGCAATAATTTTATCCAAATGCATGAAACATGAAATGAAAATACGCGATACACTATGTTAGAAGGAGTTCATTTATAGTACTGTTGTTTAAGAGGAGAAGTGTAAGACGCTAATTACCTTATGCACTACTGCCTTTCCACTTCTCTGTAAACTGTCACAGGTTAAATTTCATTCGTACTCAGATTCAACACACAACAAACATCGAAAAGCATGTATTACACCATATTATAGCTCGTCTTCAATTATGTATACAACTCAAATTTTAAAACCACATACTATAAAGCAGCTAAGCCTGATTCAGCGCAAAAAGTTTTATTCAGATAGGTAGTAAAACGAAACTAATAAATTTCCCCATGAAATAAGAATTTAACTTCATCATACTGTAACCGTCTCCACATAAAACATTAGCGCTAAAGCTATCTTAGCCTAATGAACAATATTAGTGTCTTCTTCACATTGTTTCTATTCTCCGAACCTGTTCTACCCCACATAGTCTCTCTCAGACACGAAAAGTGGCTTCGATGTTGTCGGGTTGTTAAACCCTCAACTACCATCCTCCCTTCATTGTATAAAAATTACTGTAAAATTGCGTCAAATTTTAAGAACTTGCGAGGCATTGCTGATCATTAAGACTGTTGTTAAAATCGTAAATACAGTTAAAAAGCGTAGTCGCGCTCTGCTACAGAAGGAAGAGGTTAAGGCAATATAGCAGCCACTAAAACTGTCCACCTCTACAAGCCCGCTGCTATCCTGTTACTGATCGGACACATTTTGCGACACATAGCCTGTGCGACTGGCAACCCGCCAAGCACAACAACGTCGCGCGTTGCCTGCCGATCAGACAACCGGGCATCTGAAACTGTCTACCTCTACAACCCGCTGCTATCCTGGTACTGATCGCACACATTTTGCGGCACTTAGCCTGTGTGACTGGCAACCCGCCAAGCACAACAATGTTGCGGGTTGCCAGGCGATCGATCAGACAACCGGGCCACTGAAACTGTCTACCTCTTGATGCCCGCTGCTATCCTGGTACTAATCCGACAAATTTTGCGGCAGTCAGCCTGTGAAACTGGCAACCCGCCAAGCACAAGAATGTCGCGGGTTGCCAATCAGACAACCGGGCGACGCGTCGGAGGAATTCACCAGGTGGAACAACAGCAGAGACTACTTTCCTACCGCCACACATGTGACCAGGAAGTAGTTCCCATGGTATCCTGCCGCCCGCGGATACTTAAACCTGACGCGGCCGAGCCAAGGGAGTCGAAGTCGCCGACAGGACTTCTCCTTTCCACGACGCCCCCGCCGCCCTCGTATCACTTCTGACCTGCCGCGCCGCTCGCGGACACCGCGTGGCCTCCGCAGCATCGCCGACAGTGGGAGGACTTCACGCCTGCCGCTCTCACTGTTGGTGAGTTTGCTTTTCTCGCCGAAGTTGTCAGACTGTGTTTAACTGTAGGGACAGTGCTTGTCCTGTTTTTCTTTTTTCTTTTTTTCACGTATGGTGGATTTTAGCTTATATTTAGTGTTTAACGTTCGATTTGTACGTCATTGGAGACGGACTAATTTGTACAGTAGACTAAACCTTTCCTTTTAAGGAATTCAAGTTTTGTGTGTCGCTCAGCGGATTCTCAAGTGGCGACGAGGTAATTTTATTTTTCTATGTATGTACGTATTTATTCTCTTCGAGAAACAACCTAAATAAATGTCAATTATTTCATCTCCTCCGAAGTTTCACAGACTTTCCTTTTTGCACTAAATTAACAGGAATGGTTGCAAAATTTTAACACGAATTATTTAAAGAAGGAGAAAAAAGAAGCCGACCTCGGGGGAAATCAGTTTGGAATCAGGAGAAATATAGGAACACGGGAGACAATCCTCACTTTACGGCGTATCTTAGAAGCTAGATTAAGGAAAAGGAATTTAAATTGGAATAGACTCTTTCAAATTCTGAAATCAGCAGGAATAAAATATAGAGAACGGAGGGTTTTTTTACAACTTATACGAAAACCAGACAGCTGTTGTAAGAATCGAAGGGCATGAAAGGGATGCAGAGGTTGGGAAGGGAGTAAGACAGATTTGTTACCTTTCTCCAATATTATTCAATTTTTACATTGAACAAGCCATAAAGGAAAGCAAGGAGAAATTTGGAGAAGGAATTAAAGTTCAGGGTGAAGAAATAAAAACAGTGTTTTGCCGATGACATTGTAATTTTGTCAGAGACGGCAAAGGACCTGGAAGAGTAGCTGAATGGGATGGACAGTATGTTGAAAGGTGCATACAAGATGGACATTAATAAGAGCAAAACAAGGGGAATTGTGAGCTGTTTAAGAAAATGAGGCGTTGCAGAAGGAATTAAATTAGGTAACGAAACCATAAAGGTAGTAGATGAGTTTTGTTACCTGTGCAGCAAAAGAACTTATGATGGTCGCAGTACAGAGGAAAAAAATGCAGAATGGCCATTGGAAGACGTTTTTCAAAAACATAATATTAACATCGAATATTAATTTAAGTGTAAGGATGTCCTTTCTGAATGCATTTTTTTGGAATGTTGCCTTGCATGGGAGTGAAACATGGACGATAAACAGTGCGAGCAGTAGGAGGATAGAGGCATTTGAAATGGGGTGCTACAGAAGTACGCTGAAGATTTGATGGGTGGATCACGTAACTAATGAGGAGGTACTGAACAGAATTGTGGGGGAAAAGGAAATACCTTGCGTAAAAGACGGGATCGATTGGTAGGACGCATTCGTAGAGATCGAGGAATCGTGAATTTAGCATTGGAGGTAAGTGTATGGGGTAAAAATCGCAGAGGGAGACCAAGAGATGAATACAGTAAGCAGATTCAAATGAATGTAGAGTGCCGTTCTTATGAGGAGATGAGTAGGCTTGCTCAGGATAGAGTAGGGTGCAGAGCTGCAGCAAAGCAGTCTCCGGACTGAAGACAACAACAACATAAAAGAAATTAATAATGAGCATAGTGAGAATCGTTTCTCATTCTGCTGGGTACAGAGAAACGCGCAAACCTAAAGCAGAAATAGTTTTAAACGCTCAGTAGCTAACACGTAGACGCCATATACCTCAATCGCGCTGCAGGTGTCCTTTCGGCGCAGTTGTGGCCCCATTAGACTGCTACAGTGTGCTCAGCCGAAGTTCGGGCGGAATATTTTTATTGTGGACTCTCGTAAGAAGTAATGGCTGCGTTATCCAGTTTACAAGTGGAGACCATAATAAATCAGATTAAGTCAGGGGTATTAATATGTACCATCAGCCATGTACCATACGGTGGCTTGCGAAGTATAAAACTTCTATCCATGAAAACATACATATATCCATGCTTGCAACCATTGTCACTGGTCAAACAATGTCGACGTGAGTTGTACAGTATCCTCTGCCATATCCCACATAAAATTGATGTAGACATTGGGCTTCCTATTGTTTTGAAAGTGAAGTGTACAATAGTTCGTCAAAATTTCAACTGCAATGGATTGAAAAAAGTGACGATGCCGCTAATTTCGCCAGCAAGTAATGCAACCGGGTAATATTAAACATCAATAAAAACATGTGACCATAGCTAAATAGCTGCACGTGAGTAGCCTAGGGGTCTGGAGCGCCACGTTACGGATCGCGCAGCCTCCCGCGTCGGGCATGGATTTGTATGTTGTCCTCAGGTTAGGATACCTTTGTTTAAGTAATTCGTAAGTCTAGGGACTTATGACCAAAGTAGTTTGATCCCACAGAATTACAAACATTTGAATAGCTAAATATATTTCCTTGTAAAATTAAATACATTAGTCATTAGAGCCTTGAGCAGATTGTTAACAGTACTACCAGACTAACAAAGAAACAGACAAAAGATTGCCATCTTATTATCTAGTGTACCAGTAAGGTTCTTTGTAATCTCTGCTGTCGTTCATGACCTTCGGTCATTGTCTTTTGTAACTTTTCTAATTGGCGTATTTTTACACGGGAGAAATACAACGTGTCTCACGAAAGACGCCTGCCAGGCGTCCGCGGATCGCGTGGTATGACTCCGCCGTCGCCGAGGCGCATCCGCCGGCCACGTCAGCGCCAGATTCTCGGACTCTATTGTGCCGCGGTCGCATACGCTGAGTTAAAGTCTAAAAAACATTGCCATCTGAGTAACCTAAGCATACTTTTATTTACATTAGAGGTTCAAAATGATGTCCCTCTATGGGATACATCTTGTTTTTTAACATTCCCCAAAGATAAAAGGCGAGAATAAAGAAAATAAATTTGAAGATAATAGTGTGAAACGGTAGGAGGAATGAGAAGACGATGGAGCCATATTACACGAGAGAAAAATATTGCATATAGCTGAAATACCTAAGTCGGAACTCTGGTACCTGGAACAGAAGACACTCTGTCAGGAATGACGAGACTCATGCGAGAAACAAGCTCGGAAAAATATTCTGCCTGGTATGCTTGGAAGATATGAATTTAGCCTGTTAGGCGTTCTAATCTACAGATATGAAATTAGATTCTGAGTACATGCAAATAAGTCTCAATTTCATGTACTGTGTAAATGTCTTTAACCGTTAATATTTATGTTTGAGATAAAGTTTATAGTGTTGCATTTTTGTGTTTTGAAATGCGAATCCCGCATTTATGCTATGTATTTTGATTCTACGCAAAAATAAAATAAAATAAAAAGGAAAAGAGAAAATGGTTTACTCAACTCATTATCGTCTATTCGCTGAAGCCTATTTAACGCTATAATCGACAAATATCAAGATTTACTCTTTTCTCAATTAAGAAACGTTTGCTCACATTTCGTTCTAAATCGTTTCCACTATTCCCCAAATAGAAAGCAACAAGCTGAAATTTTCCGCGTTTTACTTTATTTTCGCACAAACCACTATGAATACATGATAGTAAGACTTCGAAAATGTGTCAAACACAGCACAAAAACCACTGCAACTTGCATAAATGTGGACAATAATATTTTCTTCGATTTCTCCCATTGCAAAAGCATTTAGACAACTGGTTTATGTGCTCAGTAACAAAGGCCTGACACGACGCAACATACTGCGAATGATATCCTCAATCTCCTGTTGCGTCGCCGCGGTGGAGTAGCCGAGCGGTCTAAGGCGTCTCGCTGCGGATCGCGCGGTTTCTCGCCGTCGGAGGTTCGAGTCCTCCCTGGTGTGTGTGTGTGTGTGTGTGTGTGTGTGTGTGTGTGTGTGTGTGTGTGTCTGTGTTATACTTAGGTTAGTTTACCTAGGTTTAAGTAGTTTGTAAGCTACGGACTGATGACCACGCAGTTTAGTCCGATAGATTTACAAACATTTGAACATTTTGCTGTTGCGGTAATAGCGTCCATGTGTCGTTTGGAGCAGCTCGCCAGTCTAGGAGAGTGGTTGTTGGATGGTAGCTTACTGAAACCTATTTCTCTATCGCACCCACAGAAGTTTTCTATGGTATTGAATTTTGGAGAACAAGCAGGCCACAGAATGCATAAAGTATCTTCCGATTCTAGGAAAAGATCAGTCACATGTGCTCTGTGAACTCGAGCAATACACTCCATCAATACGAAGTCTGGGCCCACAGCACCTCACAAAAACTACACGGAAGGGCCAAAAATCTCATCATGATATATGACAACGGTTAAACACTACCAATTCAACCGTACAGTTTTATGAAGTAGTATTCGAGTGGGAAAAATAATCCCTGCCCACACCATTTCGTATCCTCAGCAGTATCGGTCCTTTTTCACAAATTTAGTGATTCGAAATCGACTTCCACGTTCACTCCAGATGCGAATCCGTCGGTAATCAGTCTTCAGGCAAAATCGGGAGTCATCTACGAAAAGAAAACTAGCGCACTCCTCAACCAAGCAGGTTGTATGACGACTGAACTAGCGACGTTCACTTGTGTGAGGGAAGCGTACAGCAGATTTTCGACGATAATCGACTCTGTGCCGAAGCCGTCCGTACTAGAGGTGTGCATATTGGCGAATTTTCTTGCTGGTACTCGCTCGATGGCGCCGCGCTCGGTTTTTGCTTGCCCGATTATGAATGCTTGCACGGCCAACTGTGCTCGATTATAGCGCCGTGGGGCTGGTGGACGGGGCAGCGGCCCGCGGCCTGTAGGGGAGACGTTTTCCACCATTTTACATTTTTATTTCTGTACTTATGTTTATCGATTTTGCGGTAAACAGCGGATCATTATATTTCCTACACCTTTATTTACAGTCTTGTACAGATATTTTTGAAAAAAGTAAATATCATTCTTGGTAGCAAACGGTTTTGTCTGACCATGTTGCGTTGGAAAATTTGCCCCGTATGCGGGGAAAGTTTTCCAGCTTACTTAAAATGTACAGGGGCAAATATTCCAATTATACTTTCAATGTTAAAACAGAGATAATTATCTTGATTTCACTGAATACGTATTTTTATCATGAATTTACAATACATTACAAAAGAGGATAGTAAAAATAGCCACATTAAATAAAAACAAATGCTATTTAATGGGTTTACAAAATATGTGACTTAATTATTTTACAAATACAGACATTTTTAACAATGCTTACACTGATTGTCTGAATCACAATGTAAGCAAACAAAAATGCAACATTCCCTTTCGTACAGTGTCCATGCATCCATTTACTGCATTTCGTGCACTGTATCCACTTTTCATTGGCTTTAGACTCAAAGCAATAAGGAATATGTGCCCCATATGCACTCGGAAAACGTGCCCCGTCGCCATATCCGGAACTAAACACTACGTCCATGAGTAACAGTGTAAGCTATTTACAAAACAAATACACAGTTACGTGAATAAAGAAACCTACTTTTAGTGTGTGCAATGTCAAAGTAATAAGTTTAACGCTAGAATGTTTATTTTAAGTTTCAAGAAAAACGTGAAAGTTCACTCACATTTGCAAACATGACAAAAACAGCCCAGCCGACGTTGTGACTGCTGGTACAACACTGAAACTTTCCTAAATGAAGCGTGCTTTGTTGCTACTTCCTACAGTATCGTCGGTGGTAACATCTAGCGGTTTGTTTCGAAAATAAACGGATTTGGAAAACTTGCCCCTATGGAAAATGTGCCCCGGTCTCCCCTACTGTACCGGCGAGTCACCGCGTGGCCCACACACAAGACGGAACTACACCCCTATCACTTTATTTATGCAATACTCTTACCTTCTAGCAGCGTCACAATAAATAATACGAAACATGACAAAGATAATAAACTTGTGTAATGTGGACGTTAAGGGAATGAAAAATTACATTACGCACCCAAGCAAGAAGAGTGATACAATTTAAAAACCGGCAGTTTTTAGTTTATCATTGACGAGCTCCAACCTGGACCAAAAGCGTCAAATATTTTTATCGCAGTTTGTCCGCTTGAGGAGAATATTATGATGTAAGATAGTCCATAATATTCGTCATGGCAAGAAAAATGTTGCTAATCTGAAGTATTACAGTTTTCAGTTATGTCACTGTTCAAGACGGTGTGCGATTTAAGTTTCTTTCCTATTATGATATACTTTATTGATTCACGTTTAGAAAAGTCAGTATTTTCACCTAATACTTTATAAACATAACAAATAAAACTGTCTCCATATTATTTTTTATGCAAATGTTCAAATTTTTAATAGTTTATGGGATTTAACTGCGGGGTCATCAGTCCCTAAACTTACAATCTGCTTATGAACTGTCTGCATGGCCACTACGGTCGGGGGTTCGAATCCCCCCCTCGGGCATGGATATTTGTGCCACCCTTAGTATAAGCTAGTTCATAAAATAGTTTGTAAGTTTAGGGACTGATGACCCCGTAGTTAAGTCTTATAAGTTCTACAAACTATTTTTTGCTTATGAACTAACTTATGTTGAGGACAGCACAAACATCCATGCCCGAAGGAGGATTAGAACCCCCAACAGGGAACGGCCTCGCACATCGGAGCATAGTGCCTCAATGCGCTCGGCCACTCCGCCGCTGCTATTCATTATTACCATTATAATTACAATGAATGGTAAGGATATCATCAACCTGTTTTGTATCTAGTCTGCTTCTTTTGTCAGAAATAAGATTCCCTGCAGCACTGAAACATCTTTCACTAGCCGCGTTTGAGGCCGGAACGCAAAACACTCTTTTCGCTAAAACAGCTAGCTTCGGAAAGAGACTGCTGTTACGTTTCCGCCACTCAAGCGGATCATCGTCGTCCGCAACATCCATTCTATTTAAGTACAACGCCACCTCATCTGTGGACTGATTATCAGCCGACCCACAGTCTAGATACCCCGAGAACAAAGACTTCATCTATTTCGCTAGCGAACGTGGGTGTCAGTCTCTAGATAGCCCTAAATAAATAGTTACAGTTATATATCACAAAAACAAAATAAGATAATACTGCCATGTTGCGACTTTCTTCTAACTTTCCTGGAACCGATATTTAACCGCAAATTTTTCACACTGCATTTAACGTCTCCTCAGCTTCGGATATCATTTTTAACTGCCGGAACGGTGGCCAAAGAATGTTACTATTCTGTGCAACGTTTGAATCTCATCCTTTCCCTTCATGAGGCGAAGACAACGCTCTTTCAGCATTCGTAGTATCTAGAGTTACCGTAACACAGGAAGTGTATATACTGACAAATACCAAGAACACTGAAAGTGGCTTTTGTAGTTAAATACCGTAAGCATTTTCTGCACATGCCGCACTTAACAAACAATGAAATTGCAGTATTACAGTGATTTAAAGAAACTTACCTCTGTATCACAAGGCTGTCTATTGCGGTGGCTCTTCAGTTTATGGACCCACAACAAAACAAACTGAATTTTCGGATACTTCTCTCCTTCTAGTACTTCTGTGTACAACGGGAATATTGTCTACAGGGGATAGTGCTTAACCAGTCCTATATCATTTCCTTTCTTCCTCCATGTTGCCATGGATGACACACAACAGATTGCGTTTGTATCGCAATGACAGTGTACGCGAGGGTTGTAGTTACTCCCCACTGCACTGTGTGAAGAGTAGAAACTAGAAGTTCACCAACCTGACGTCTTCTATAGATGTCCCCACGCAGATGGTAGCACGCAGGTCGGAGTTCTTGAATGAGGCTGAAATTGCTAAACTATTAGTAGGAACTGATCTAGTTACTGAATAAAACTGAAATCCTCGTGAATTGGGATGCTAACTAATTTTATTCGAAGAAAGCAGAAAACCAGTAAACTGCATAATAATATCCACTTGACACAGATTGTTTTAAACGAAATTAAATAAAAGTCATTTCCCTTGGTCTAAGATGATTAAACAATGTTTTATGATCGCCTACATGTGCATGTTACTTCACCAAGTGCGCGTACTGAAGTCACTTGTTACTCTTCCGAGCGCGTGTTCTGAACTGAAGAGTGGCGGCTCGATACAAGACTGCCTTCGTTCCACAATTTGGCGCGCAAACATGGCTGCCTTGCATCATCCGTCTGAAATTAATTGTTTTGTGTATAGAATTAGCGTTTATTAATATTTTTTATCTACGCAAAGCATAGCTTAGCTTTGAGGGGTTTTTATGAACTGAGTTTGACATTGAATATATTATTAGTTTATTAAATGTTAATAAAATATGATTGCGTTTTGGCGCGTGACCACCAGCGGTACAGCCAATCGGCATCCAGTGCCTGCCGCTCGGGGACTTCCCTAAAATTGGGGGACATTGGCCAGTGCTCTTTCCCATGAGAACCCAACGTATTGTACCTCCTGTCGTGGTTTTCACCAGCTTTTACCATCTGTCGCCTACTGGTCCTAACTGGCTGCACTGAGGCAACACGTCGATCTTAATATAATGGCTTTAAGCGAGAAATATTACATATCCCCTTCCTTCTATCTTTTTCCAAAATTGGAGGTTCTCGAAGACAACAATTTGAAAAAATTTAAAAAAATTTGATCACAAATTTATTGAATTTTTAAATCCCTCAAATGCCTCCCTATGTCCTTTTAACCTATGAATTTAATTTGTTTTTACATCTGCAAAATATTATGAAGATTTCTATATGTTTCATTGTTAACATTACTAAATATTATCCTGAAAAGAAATAATTAATGGTTATGTTAGTACATACATATTCTACATACAGGGTGTTTCACTAAGTGTGTTTGCCTCTGTAACTTATAAAATAATAGGTGACTGGAAATTTTAATGAGGTAGGTCAACACAAGAAATGTTAGACTTTCTGCGGAGCTATGAACATAGTTTATTGTATCATTTTCCGAAGAGTTACAGCAGAAAGATATAATTTTATAAATGGAACAATAGTTTTTTCTATCGTGCACTGGATTGGTTGAAACTAGCTGCGTCCATATCAATTTTAACTACATTCCTATCACTGTTAGTTTGGGAGCTACAACCCTTAGAAGTTTAGGGGGCGGAGGCTACGACAACGTAGCTGACTGGCTGGTGGTCATGAGACAGTGGGCCGTGCCCCAGGGGATAGCCACTCGGCCAGTCAGATACGCTATTATATCTTTGTGGTGTAACTCTTTGGAAAATGATACAATAAACTATGTTCATAGCTCCGCAGAAAGTGTAACATTTCTTATGTTGACCTACCGCATTAAAATTTCCCGTCGCCTGTTATTTTATAAGTTACAGAGGCAAACACACTTAGTGAAACACCCTATATATAAGTACAAAAAATTTCAACATACTGATAAACATAATTCATATACATATATACACATAAACATGACTGTCAGCACATTGCTGTCTTTTGGCTATTTTCCCACATTAACATGTTATTACAAAGATGATTATCACCAGAGTCACATGACTCTCAAATGCATTTGCTCGACGATACGTCGTTCAAATAAAACTTTTCATATACCCTATATGAATGCACTTAATACAGCAACTTGCTGTCCGCACTGGTATAAACTACTAAAATTCGGCACTTTGCCGTCCACACTGGTAAACACCACTAAAATTCGGCACTAGGCCGTTCAAATTTTAGAGAAGAATTTTTTAGAGAATTTTCACTATCACTTGGCTTTCTTTGCCATTCATTTACCAAAAACTCGCTACAAAACACTGACGTTGCACTAATCATGTGTTTTGGACTGTCGAAATCTGTCTACCATTTCATAGTGCAAGAAAAGATGCAATACAATATAACAATATGCAGATGATACATGAAGATAAATATTACAAAATTTTATGATCGTAGATAAATACAAAAAATTACCATCAAACACATAAGTGAAATACAAGAATACGCAATAATTCAAAAAGAATGTAAAAATCATTTAAAATATTAGTACGTACATATAATACAAGAGTACTTAGTAAGTCGTTGCATGTTGTAATAGCATAAGTGTTGGCACATAAATAAAAGACTAGAAATATATAGTGTGCCATAAATGTTGTCACGTGAATGTAATAATGCAATAATTTCTATAATAGGAGACAAATGTTGACGCATTTGAGAAGCCATTCACCTTTGTTGTCATACCTGTGGTTTTGTTTTTGTCTCTGTCAGTGCCCTCCATGCCTTATTTGTATATGTTTATGTTTTTGTTTTGGTTCAGTGTCCTCCAGCCATTAGCCTACTCGCCTACAGGCTCCACCTGCTGTACCCCTTCCACCTACCACGTTCACAGCGTCAGCTGGCGCTGTGGCCCAGCCTACTGAAATATTACCGTTCTGCCGTTTCATTTACTGTACGCAAGGATAATTCACGTAAGGTTTTCTTTACTGTTGTGGTTCTACGACCTCATTTACATTTAGTCAAACAAATACGTTTCATTGCATATTGCGAAAAGGCGAACGTTTTTTTGTTTAAAGTTAAAATCAAAAATCAATAATACCCAGTACATATAGGAAAGGGCCAACCAGTTGCTTTATTCGACACCCAGGTTTCTTGGTCTCTAAGTTAATTCAAGAAATTACACGTTAGACAATGTTTTATCTGTTGTGTTTGCATTTTATGTAACTGAAACATTATATTCTGCTCTTCAAGTAACCTCCTGTTTTTCTGCTTAACCAGTGAATATCTCTATACTATATTGTTCTTAATAACAGAGGTAACATTTCTACTACTAAGTGTTCAGTGATAAGGAAGGGGCTCCACTTTATAACATTTTTAAGGTTCGACGCTTACGTCGCCTTAATACTGCAACTTTATTTCTCGTAAGTGTGGCCGACTTATCGTCGCCTAAAGATTCTCAGCACCTCCTGCACTACTACTACTACTACTACTACTCTCACTTCATATTTAAAGATTGGACGACTTCTTGTCGCCAGAAAACTTCAAAACTCCACAACTATCTAAATCACATAATTGGTCGACATACTGTCGCCTTTATACACCTCTTTATACTACCGCTACTACTACCTTTCTTACGTAAATTTGCCGACTTACTGTCGTCTTATAAATTTTTCTCATACTCCGTTACACCTAATGATCCCTTGTTCCTTAACATTTCACACAAAGACCAGACCATCTACCTCCACAATTACTAAATCCATACTTCATATGCTTATCCACTTACCTTATTCGAAATTTTCCTCTTCTTCAGCTTCAGCTTATATTATTAATTTACCATAAATTATAGATAAAGTTTCAAATACCATTTGTTGCTTTGCCTTTTACCTGGTGTCTATTTGCTGTTGTTTTTTGTACTGCCTTTTTACCTATGTTTAGGTGTCATACTTGTATACTTGTCTTAAGCTTGAGCCTGTGATTACTTTACAAAGTAGTACTACATTTTAGTTGATTCTGTCTTTTTAATTTACGTCACTATCGGTTATTTATGTTCTATAGTCCAATTCGTGTGATAGAGAAGAAATTGAAGGACGATAGATAATAGTTCAGAATGATGGAATGATGAAGATGGAAGAACTAACAGCATGAAAAGAAAGGAAATAAGCTGCTAGTTAACTCTGGTTCTTGGTAGGCGTTAGCTACCTAGCGATGTAAAGAATGTTATCGCCCCCTGAGGTAATTGCTTTCTTTTACTTCCGTGTATAATACTTTTTGATGTCAACAATGTTATAAAAACCTTTGCTCGCCCCTGTTTTTGTGTTAGCTACTTCCACAGCGTTAGGATGTGCGATTCTGATAATTCTGTATGGACCTTCATATACTTCATGAAACTTTTTTATTTCAGAGTTTAACTTTGAGGATCTGTGTCTAGATCTGATTAGAACCAATTCGCCTGTTTGGTATGTTATCTGTCTGATTTGCTTATCGTGTGTACTCTTTCTTTTATCTGCTTTATCTGTTATCCTTTTTAATGCCAGCTCTCTTTTCTCTTTCAGTGATATTTCATCTCTAGGTGGTAATGTTACTATATGCTCTATAATAGTAGGTACCCTTTCACCTGTTAATAATTCTTGTGGTGGTATTTCGGTGATTGAATGAGGCAACTCGTTTAAGACCCTTTCAAATTCTTCCACATAATCTATCCAAGTGCAGTGTTTTTTAGCAAAATATGTTTGGAATAATCGGTTTAGTTCCCTCATAACTCTTTCACTCATGTTTGACTGGATGGTATTTAGAAATGTAAATGGGTTTTATGTCAAGATCTCGTAACATCTGCTTCCACTGTTCTGAAACAAATTGTGTACCATTATCACTAAGTATCCTATCCGGCTTACCAACTTTGTTTAAATAATCATTTTTGATTGACTGACTTACCTGTGGCCTTTCTTAAGGTATATAGCTTTACATGTTTCGACAGCATGTCAAGTGCAACAAACAGGTAATCGTGATGTCGGCAGTGGACCATACTGATCGACGCATACATTGTCCAGAACTTTAGTAGGTATTACGTTGTACATCTCAGCCTTATTTCTTACATTAGAAGTTTTTGTCTTCTGACATTTACTTCAGGCTTTAACAATTTTGCTTACAGTTTTCTCCAAGTTACTAAAGTAACAGCTTTTCTTAATTTTGTCTGCGCATTTCTTAGCACAAAAGTGCGCATAGGTATAATGAATGAACCACACTAGGCTTTTGATACACTTTTTTGGCCAATAAATTTTCCTCTGTTGCTTCTCTGGATCATCCCTACGATAATGTATACCCTTTATATAATATAGTATTTCCTAACTTTGTCATTTGTTTTGCGACTCCATTTAGCTTTTAACATTTTAATAATATCATCTTTGTTTTGTTCCCTTCTTAAATTTTGAAGAATACTCTTTATTTTACCCTCATTCTTTACCTAGGTTAAATATAACATGGAGACTTCTTTTTCCCCAGAACAGTTAAAATCTCCTTTATCCATTCCTATTGGTAATCTGGATAGTGAATCAGCTACAGTGTTGTCTTCGCCTGGGAGATACTCTATAAAATGTTCAAATGTTTGTTAAGCTTATGGGACTTAACTACGGGGTCATCAGTCCCTAAACTTACAAACTACTTATCAACTACCTTATACTAAGGACGGCACAAATATCCATGCCCGAGGGGGATTCAAATCCCCGACCGTAGTGGCCGTGCAGACCGTGACTGGAGCGCCTCAGTCCCCTCGGCCACCGCGGCCGGCGGTACTCTATAGTGAAATCATATTCCTGCAGTGCTATAGCCCATCTTGTTAACCTATTGTGGCTTAGCCTGCAGTCCATAAGGAATGATAGGGCCTTATGGTCTGTGAATACCTTAACTTTTCTTCCTATAACATAATATCTAAATTTTTTAAACGCCCAGACCACTGCTAATGCCTCTTCTCTGTCAATGAATATCTGCGTTCCCATTTGTTAAGTATTCTGCTAGCAAATGCAGTCGTGCTTATTTCTACAGAATCTCCTTTTTCAATGAACTGGAACAAATGAGCACCTAACCCATACTCTGAACTATCTGTGTATATACAAAAAGGAACATTTAAATCTGGGTGAGACAACACAATGCTGTTGCATAGTTCATCTTTGATTTTTTGAAATCCTTTCCTACATTCATTAGTCCAAACCCATGGGGTATATTTCTTAATTAATTCTAACATGGCCTTTGCATAAAGTACTTGATTGTTTGCAAATTTTCTATAGAATCCTTTGATTCCCTTGAAAGCTTTTATTTGTTTTCTATTCTTAAGTTCAGGAAAATTTCTTATCGCCTCAAGCTTTTCAGGGTCGGGTTTAATGCCCTCCGCTGAAATTATGTGCCCTAAAAGCTTTCTCCCTTTTTCCGAATTCGGATTTTTCCAAGTTAGTACTGATATTGTTCATTTCAAACTTTTCTAATATTTGTTCTAAGATCTCATCATGTTCTTTCCATGTTTTGGTAGCTATAAGAATATCGTCTATGTATACTGTTATTTTGTCAAGCAATTCCTTTATCTAGCATACATATGAAGGTCGATGTTGAAATTTTCAGACCAAATTGGTAGTACTCTGAATTGATAACTTCTTCCTCCATACACAAAAGCAGTATACTTTCGACAACTTTCTACTAGAGGGGTTTGCCAGAAGCTGGAAGTCAAGTCTATATCTTGACACCATTAAATTTCTGGACAAGCTCCTCCAGTACTTCTGGCCTATACATTTGTGGCAAAATTACTTTGTTTAAAGCTCTGGCGTCTAGTGTAAATCTTACTGAATTATCCTTCTTTGGCACAATGGCAAGGGAACTGCAGTAATTACTTTCTATAATTTTCTATAATTTTCCACTCAATCATTTTCTTTATTTCTTTATCTACTGCTTCCCTCTTTGCTAATGGAATGGAATATGGCTTAAATCTGAATGGGTCGTGAGGTTTCACCTGGAACCCATATTCCTAATTCTTCACGCAGCCTTGTTTCTTACAAAATGCTTTCCTATGCTGCAGCAGTATTTGTTCTAACTCCCACGCTTCGTTTTCATTCAAACCCTGTATACTAGCGATCTTTTCCTTAATCTTGACTTCAATACGTCCCTCTTAATTTACATTAACACCAATAAATAAACAAGATCTTCCTCCTGATTCCAAACTCCAACACATGTTTTCTCTGATTATCTGTACTCTAGCTGCATTGCTGCTACACTGTGGGTTCTTGCTACCAATAAACTCAAACACCTGCTCCTCCTGTCCTTTTACCTTCATACAACCTCCATTAAAATCTAACATTGCTCTATTATCTATAAGCCAGTCGTCTCCGAGAATCAAAGTAACACATAAACCTGTTACCACCGTTGCATTTACTGTAAACAATTTCCCTCTTATTCGGAATTCTAACAGTATTTGCTTCTTAATAACCTTGCCCCTTGCCCTATAAGCTGTAACTACCTTGATGCCTTGCACTGATAATTCTGGAACTTTTATGCTATTTTTTAGTTTCTCATAAAGATTGTTTGATACAGCGCTTATTTCACTACCAGAGACTAAGATCGCTACTGTTTTCATGTTATTGATTTCTACTTCTACTGCTGGCTGATATGTTTCTGTTATTTCCTGCCTATCCTCTTCCACGAGTGCTTCCTTTATGCCATCCCTTTCGTCATATCCCAAGAATCTGATCAGTGGTCCATAGCATTCGGCCGTTCGCGATTGGACCAGGTCCGAATCGACCCGTAATTTTCCGGATTCCTTTGATTTCTGTCTCTGTCGTTTTCCTGATTCCTGCCAAGATTGTTATTGTTATTATGAAATTCTCTGTTTCCTCCAAAATGACCACCTCTACCTCTATTTGCCACACCTCTTCCCCTAGTAGATGGGCTACGACTTTGTCTGGGAGGTCTATTTTCTTCCCACCTATGCTGCTCACTGTTCCTATCAGCTGTTTCCTGTCTTCCAGACTCACGATCGTTACGACGATCCGTGAGCCACTTTGTTTTTCTCCACCCTTCCACAACCTGTCGGTTACCTGACAGTGCATCCAGCTGTTCCAATACATGCAAGAGGTTGTTGACATCACTCTTGTTTACATTTATTAATTTCTCTTGTACAGACACAGGGAACTTAAGAAAAAATGTTTTCTACTAAATCAGATTCTCTCAGTGGATCTGTTAGATACTGGTTCTTTTCCCATTAATACTGACAGAATTGCTTATAACTAGGACAACCACTATTGCTGAAATTTTTGCCTTCAAAAATTTCTGTCCTTACGCTTTTCTGTGACCATTATTGATTTAAGAACACCTTAACAATGTCCTGGTATGTTACAAGTGTTTGCAACCCCTGTTCCCCATGAGATATCTCCTTCAAATCTGCTGGCTACAAACTTTATTTTTTGGTGTTCTGTCATGTTTTCAGGAATGATTCCCTCGAACTGTCGAATAAAAGCAACTGGGTGTATATTAGCCTGACTTGAAAAATGATGAAATTTATAAACATTGGCGTGATTTACTGCATCACTCACATTAACTGTCCCCTTCCTTCTTTCTTGTTCTACCCACGTTTCAAACTTTTGCTTCACTTCGCTTTCTATATTTCTTAAGTTTTTAGAAACACTGCACGTTTCAGGTAATTCTTTGACTTTTTGTTCAATCTCGCACAATCTACTCTGAAGCGTATTTGTATTGCCTTTACAAGCATATTCTACAAGTGATACCTTATGATTAAGTCATTTTTTATTTTTTCTAAATTATTTTGTTGTAACTTACGCCTGTCATTACATGCTTTGGCGAGTTCTACTTGATCTTGTCTCAATTTACTGACGGCACCACTCACTAATAATATAACATTATCCTGAGCCTGTATGTTTTCATTTATTTTGTTCTCTTCAGCATCTACCCTGTGATTAATTTCAGATTTGCAAACTTCTAATTTTTTACCCCATTCCCGTGTTTCCTTATTTGTCGTTTGCAAGCATTGTCCTGTTTTGGCTTCATTTATTGTTACCCTGCTTTCTAAATGCTCAAATTTACTATTGATGTTAACCATTTGGTTATTTATTTCATTTAATCTTCCTGAGGTCTATTTTACACCGTCTACTAACTTGTTTTCCAATCTTTTTGTTTTCTTTTGTGTTTTGTTCCAATATTTTTATGTTTTCTTCTTGTTTGTGCGTGAGTTCAGCTGTGTTTTGTTTTAATTCACTAATGTATTGGAATAAAAAATTTACCTCAATTACCAATGTTTTCTCCCCGCTAGTTTCTACTGGCAAAGTGTCTGCCGTGGCAGTTCTATGGCTCACCTTACTCATCACGGTTGCCTGCTCATCTGAAATACCAGTGCCGGATTCATTGTCTCCGACGTTCGCATCCAGATTTTCCACTTCATTGTGGTTAAGAGTGGCATCGTCTACATTTTGCGTAGTAATTAGTTCAACGTTTTGGTTAGTTACAATATCTACATTGCCAGAACCACGTCGAGAACCAGTATCTGCATTTAGATCTACAATGTTTTCTGCATTATCATTTGATTATTTATTTTTTCAAGTAGGCTCAACTACATAGATCGTGTATAAAACACTAAAATATGACGCGTTTCAAGGGTCAAGCCCTCATCATCAGATAAAATATACAAGAATCTTTAAAACCCGACACAAAATCTAAAACGTAATAAAAGAAAACATGGTTACTTCCCTTGTAACCGTGTCTCCGCAGAAAGCTCCTCAGCATACTGTGCTTCGTCAATATTGAAAACAGACCCCAGCACTGGCGCGCACGGAGTCAACAACACGAGTGGGGCCCGCGTATGCATATGAAAAACAAAGAGCTCTAAATACCAAAGATCATCCACAAGGTAGTGGGTACATTCAGCTATCACGAAATCGTTTGTACAGTAAGACAGAGGTTGAAATTTAAAATAAACGACTTTTGTTATAATAGGTCCACAAAATTTTTAAGAAAGCCGTATGCATTGCCTTGAACTTGTTCATTTAACGAAACGTCGCTTTTTGCGTTATGTATTGTAATCTCTAGCTGTTCTAGCAGATCTAACTTTCTTCCCTTATCCTGGTTATGTAAAATCTTCAGGTCATCTTCAATCTGCTTTAATGGGTGGCCAGTTTCGCGGATATGTGTAGCTACAGCGGACTTGTCAAAATTATTAAGTCGGAAGGCGTCCATATGTTCCTTGTGCCTAACTTTAAACGATCTACCGGTCTGACCAATGTAGTTGGCATTGCAACTACTACACTGTATCTTACAAACCCCTGCTTTGTTATATTTATCAGTCTTTTGGTTTAATTTATTTCGTAATTTATGATGTAACGTATTATTAGTTTTAAAAGCAGCTTCTACTTTAAAAGTTTTTAGTATGTTGGCCACTTTCTGAGACAGATTACCAAAAAATGGAACCATTACCCTCTTGATATTATCTGTGCCATTTGTATATGATTTCGCACGTTGTTTCTTTCGTATTATGTTATTCACTACGTTTTCTTGGTAACCATTCGCCTTAGCAAGCTGTCTTATAATGTTAAATTCTGTGGTTCTGTCTTTTTCGTTCATTGGCACTTTGAAGGCTCTATCGACTAAACAGCGTAGGGCAGAAGGTTTTTTGCCATTAGGGTGACAAGAGCTGTTATGTATTAGAATGTCGGTAGTTGTAGGTTTCCTATATACTTTAAATAGGTGTCTGCCATCTTGCTTTATAATGTTAAGGTCAAGGAACTGAAGTGTGCCATCCTTCTCTTGTTCAACGGTAAATTCGATTTTCTCATGTAGGCTTGTTAATTTATTAACTATTTCAGTAATTTCAGTTTCACCTCCATCTATCAATAGCAAAGTATCGTCAACGTAGCGTTTATAATATAAGATTTTATCAACTGGATGCTGCATATTTGTGAAAAGCCGGTTTTCTAGGTTATTAATAAAAATGTCTGCTATTGTTCCTGAAATACTTGAACCCATAGCCAGTCCGTCCTTTTGTATATAAAATTTCCCGTTAAAGGTAAAATAGTTATATTTCAGAATAAACTGAAGTAGGTCAATGAATTCAACTATTTCTTGCTGAGATAGTCTCTTGTGTTTAAGTAAGTTTGCTTTAATCAACTCGATGGCCTCGTCAACCGGAACATTTGCATATAAATTTTTAATATCAATGTAATTAATGTATCTGCTATAGGCTTATCTTTATTCTCATTGATCAACGTAGTGTTGTTGCTAACTGAAAAATTATCCCCAAATATATAAAACTCCTTTAAAATTTTATCGAGTTTTTTCGTAATTTTGCATAGGGGGCCCTTCATTGAATTTACGATAGCTCTAATAGGATGCCCATTTTTATGGACCTTTAATTGCGTTCTTAGTCGAGGAGCTGTGGGATTCATGACGTAACATTGAAATTTCTCTTTGTCAGTCAATAGGAAAGACGTCCTTTTAAGCAACTGTTTTAACTCTGCCTGTACCTTTTTAGTTGGATCTTTAGCTATTTCTGCCACACCGTTTTCTGAAAAGAATTTTAGTGTTTTATTAATATATTGTTCTTCACTAACGATAACAGTAGTATTGCCCTTATCGGCCTTAGTAACGATCGCTTTATTAGAGATGAGCTTGTCGTTAATGGAGGTTGCGGTTTTGTGATCACTGTTATTATGCATACTGTTACAAGATTTATTCGTTTCGGCCTTGATGGCGTTAGCTAGTTTATATCCCACGTGTCCTTTTTCGTTTTCATTCAGTTTAGCAACGCCTACCGCCATTTTAGTCGCTACGGTAAGTTCTTTTACAGTTTTATCATTTATGCTAGGTTGCACGTTAAATTTAAGACCTGTGTTCAGCAGCCTTAACTCTTCATCGTTAAAAGAGATGTCAGTTTCATTAACGACTCTGGGGGAAAACTGAAAATTGTCTACATTTGGCGCGTTGCTTACTCTACAGTCAATTTTTCTCATCAGCTTCTTTAGTTTCTGATCCTGTCTACTCTTTAAATTGAGAAATTCGACCTGTAGTTGTTCATCAAGTTCGGATTTAACCGTATCCCATAAGTCATTGTGTACCGCACTATACTCCGTTCACTCTGAAGAGGCGGCTCAAGGTCATTCGGCCGGCACTCCGCACGTCACGTGATCACCCCCTCCACAGTGCCTTTTCCCCTCTCCCCAGCGCGCCGTCCATCGCTTCTGCAGTTCTACAACAGTGTGGTAGCGTTTCTCTGCGTTTACATTTAAATTTGTTACAATGTCGAGTCTGAGTGAATTAGGCGTCAGGAGAAGGATATTGTGTATAAAGTGTATAATTTTTTCAAAGCGTTGGAAAACTGTCAAGAAAAGGTTTGCGACTTTTTCAGAGATACTCAAAAAACAACCGCAGAAGCCTGTCAGGTGTCGGTAAAAACAGTGCAACGCATCTGTGAGGAAGCCCATAAAAGTGTAATCGAAAATGAAGATATCCTAGGGCCTAGCTTTTCATCTCCAAGAAAAAACATTACTCGCCAAAAGCCTATCACAGAATTAGACGATTTCCAAAATGACGTAATCCGCCGCTCAGTCTAAGAATTTTACGATAATGGTGAATACCCAACACTTAAAAAACTTAAATATGTTTTAAAAGATAAGATAGACTATGCAGGAGGTATTACATCTTTGCATAAAATTGTGAGAAAACTTGGTTTCAGATACAGAAGAGCTAATGACGGTCGAAGATTTTTGATGGAGAGAAAATATGTTGTACCCGCAAGAACCTCATTTTTAAGAAGAATGCTTGAAATAAGGAATGAAGATTATCCTCGACCTATCATTTACATCGACGAAACGTGGTAAATCAAAACCATTCTAAAAGCTTTATCTGGCAGGATTCTAAAAGAACCGGTGGTCTAAAGGTCCCGTTAGGTAAAGGATCACGTCTGATAATCTGCCATGCCGGATCGGCCAAATATGGTTTCATAGAGGGGGCAGAATTGGTGTTCCAGTCTAAAAGCGGTGTTGATTGCCACCAAGAAATGAATAGTACAGTCTTTAGGGAATGGTTTACTGATCTCCTTCGAAGCCTGGAAGAAGGATGTGTGATTTTCATGGACAATGCAAGCTATCATTCCATGCTTAAAGAAAAAATTCCCAACTCAAGTTTCAAGAAAGCCGATATTTTGGAATGGCTGCAAACCAAAAGTATACCTCACGATCCCACACACACGATAGCCGAATTGCTTTGCACTGTCAGGCAACACAGCAGCAGTTTTAGGCGATATGAGCTTAATGATCTAGCTACAGAAATGGAACATGAAGTAATACAGCTTCCTCCTTATCACTGTCAGTACAATCCCATTGAACTGATATGGGCTCAAATAAAGCGAGAGGTAGTGGAAAAGAATTCTACATTTAAAATTAGAGATGTGAGAAAATTACTGGAGGACGCCATTAAAAACGTGACAATAGAAGATTAGCAGAAATGCGTTGCCCATGCGGAGCGATTGCAGGAAGAAGACTTTGCGAAGGAAGGACTTAAGAGGTGAACAAATTCAGAGGATTTTAATAAATCTACGTGACGATAGTGACGAGACTTCCAGTGATGACTAAGATAGTGAAGCTGATGTCCGCCCACCGTAGTTTCTGTTTGGTGAGTTACATATAACTTTTTCACTACCGGTATTTCACTTTATTAATGTAATTATTTTCAGGTAATAACCTCTGGAGTGATGTACATTATATACATATCGCAACGAACGAAATGAAGGTCACTAAAATGTGATAAATTAATTTTAAAAACCGGCAGTGCTTATTATTATTGGCGCGTTGTCTAAGCGGGCTGCCTGCGCAGTGTGCTGGCAAGGGAGTAGGGGAGGGGGAGGGAGGGTGTAGAGTGGGGACACAGCTGCGTGACCTTGAGTGAACGGAGTGTAGCTGCTTCTAAATGCGCCTTAAGTGATTGCCCACTAATACCATCTTTTTTCTTATGGAGGAATTTAATTTAGGAATTCAACCAAAATTTCCGCGCTTTATCAACCACTGCTCTACCTACATTGCACTTTGGATTACATATTTTAAACTTGATATAGTTCGGGATACATTTATTCTTTATACAAGCCATGTTGAAATTTATGTTGGCCGTTGTTTTTAGCCATTTTATGGGTATAATTAAGTCTACATTATCATTTGCCTCGCAAGACTGATTGACAAAATTTAAACAAACATTTTGTGTGTGTTCTATTTGTGGCTGATCCAATGGATCATTACCAGTATTGTGAGCACAATTTTGTTCCCTGCTTCTCAGAGAATATTTTTTATCAATTTGACTTGTCATCTTGCTTTATATTATTATTAATAATACTAATTACTTTATGCCCTACGGCTGAAATTGTGTTACTTATGCTAAAATTAGAAAATGCCAGTCTCGGACTCACACTAGCCTCTCTTCTGGTGCGTGTGTGCGGCCGTAGTCTCTTGTGGGCGTTGCTATAGGTCGGCGTACGGCTGGTGTACTCCTTGTTGCTTTCGACGTCAGCTACGCGTCGCTCTTCTAAACTGCTTGAGAACGCTGCTCCGTGACCACTGCTGTTTGTTGATTTCGGCGGTGGCTGACCTCTGTTTGCTGCTGCTATTCGGCCGCTCCTTGTAGCACCGCGCTCTCGTTGTTTTGAGTGCTGCGCAGTCTCGTTGCTAGGTAGCCAGCTGATGCTTTAGGGTGCGTTCACAATGCCGGCCGGGCCGAGCAGAGCCGAAAAAGAGGGGGAAAATCAACTTTTCCGATTTTCAAGTTGTAAAAAATTTTGACGGTATAGAAGACCACGCCACATCGTTTTATGAAGTTATTTTTTCCTTAAAATCTCTACCTTGTCTGTGAAAAAATAAAAAGCCTACTTCTCATTCCGCGTGAGTTTTTAGTTTTGTAACGGTCCTCAATCGATTTTGATGAAAGTCTGCGGTTAAAAAATCTGATTTTTGGACACATGGTAAGTACAACATGTTAGCTTTCGAATAAGACATTCACCTTTTTGAAATTCGTGACAGTCGTTATCAAATGATGCTTCTTGTCAAGTATGCGCACTTGATTTACAAATCGTGTATTGAAAAAGTTCGATAGCGGGCAGCTTACTGTTCTATGCATTTTAGACCATACATTACAGCGAGTAAAATTGAGCTAAAAGTACAGAAAAGTTTTTGAAATGGTAGCCGCACTGATACCTACCACCTATCACAAGTAATTGCGAGTTATCTGAGCGGCGTTATTCCGCGGTCGCAAGCCTTCGATGTCGGCGAGTGTTGGACGTAGCGCGAAGCACTGCAGCGCCGAAAAAATGAATTGCTGGCCACGTTTGTCGCTTCCTCGTGATGTGTTAATGATCCGTAACCAGAAAACAAGTGTAAAATTATTTTTTCTTGGGTGGCAATCGATTATAATTGACAATGTCCTGCTATGGTTTTACATGAGGCCATACTTTATGAAAGACCTATGACTTATTACTTGTCAACATTACCCAATAAATGGAATATATATTTCGTGAACGGAATTATAAGTGAAGAGTAAATTAATGTTAACCGTTACTTTGGTAGATGGACTGAAATAATTTTTTTTTTTTTTTTTTTTTGATATTATACTTATTGGGTTTCTAGTTGGAAATGATAAAAGGAAGAAGCCCAAAATTATACCGAAATTTATAGGTATTTCTACGCCTAAGTCATGTATAATCATTTTTTTTTTTATTTTCGCCTTTGTAGCTCTCAGAAAAATTACCACAAGGTAAAAATAATTCTATACAGCTTGTCCCACATAAAAACAATATCACTCACGCCCGAGCTTAAATTAAGAACGAACTAAGTAAAATAATAGATAATATTAACATTAAAAATATGCAGTTACCTCCTCATAAGGGATGTTGCAAGTGGTGGCATACGTGATGTTTACCTGTTTTATGTTGGACACGCTGTACTGTATTTCAACTCATCTCCACTTTCAAAGAACTCAACACATGTCTTAGAATTTTATTATTTATTCATTTTGTTAAGGAGGTGTCTGAGGGAAACTGCGTTTCTACGAACATTTTGCTGAATCATCTGCTGACAATATTCTTTGTCTCAATGGTACTTCGATTTTTTTAAAATGTTAACTGAAAGAAAAACGTGCTGATATAGTTTAGACTCAGACACTCCAAGTCACGTCAGTGAGAAGCGTGTGCCACTTTATATCTTGCTGTGTTTTGTTTTTTTGCTTCCTGGTGGGCTTGTCCCCAGCAACAAGCTATCCTGACCCACAGACAGCTGAAGATCGAAGGAAACACGGTGGTGACCAAAACTCCTTCACTGCCGACTGAGCCAGCTAACAGTTCACTGATTTTGTTGTTATGTTTCTTTTGTTGTCACACTGTAGTGACCTATCGGATTTTAAGCACATAAGAAACAGGTGGTAATGGATTCATCCCATGAATTTCGACTGATATTTAGGAAAGTTTTTCCTTACAACAACAGCTAAAAAAAATCTGAATTTTGTATTAATTTTACAGAATTAATAGTAATAAAAGAAAAAAATAAACAAGATATTTTCAGAAGTCTTATTTAAGTGAAAGAAAAAGCTATCATACAAAGAGACTTGAAAACAGGCTGTAGACGTGAGATACTTGCGCAGCAGAAGTGATACCTCAGCCCAATCTGCTCGCGCCGGCGCCGGATCCCGCCGGAAATATTAAACATTTCGAATGTCGTTGGCTCGGCGTGAGCCGACAGAAGCGGAGTCCTCTCGGCCGTGAACACGGCCTTAGGCTACCGCTGGCTAGGGATGGGAAAAACCGACCGGTTAAAACCGAAACCGTTATTTTAGTTTTGAATAACCGGTTTTTTCCGGTATTTATTTGCTGTCGGTTGTAACCGGTTTCTTTTAGTTATTGCCAAGAATCGGGTAAAAAAACCGGTACGACTACTTCCTGTAGTAGTGGTTCAAAATGTGTTTTTTGTAAATAATTAAAAAAAATTAAAACTACTAGACCTTAATATTTAGGGCTAGTCCTAAAATTTCCACTGCTGTGATATATTATGTCATCGCAGAAACTAAGAAAAGCGATTAGTGATAATTTAAGAAGAATCCCGGCAGTCAGAAACGCTCAACAGACGCGTAGCATAAGAACACGGACTGGTGCAGCTATTGAGGCATCGAAGCACCTGTTGCCGTGTGGCGTGGCCTATTAGACGACGCGCGATCACCGGCAGTGTACAAGACTTGCCTCCGTCTGGTCAGTTCATTGCTGTCGTCGCCAGACATCGGTTGTGTCTTAAACATCAGTTGTGTCTTCACGAAGTACGGTAGCAGTGAGGTACAATGCTCCATTTGCTTTAAAAAGCTGAAAACGGGTGGAGGTACTACAAAGATGCTGTGTCATTTAAGGAGAAAGCATCAAAATATTTCTTGGAAGAGAAGGTAAATTGGATTCATATACCTATTATGTAGGTGATGTACTATAAGCTTGTAATAGTAACTTTTAATGTATTATCATATTGTTATGCTAACAAGTTTTATTAATGTGATTCCTTGAAAGCGAGGGGCTTTTTTATTAACCAATATTGGTTTAGGTAACATTGATCATATGTTGCCTCGCGAGATAGCCGTGCGGTCTGAGGCTCCATGTCACGGACTGCGCGGCTGCTCCAGTCGGAGGCTCGAGTCCTCCCTCCTTCCTCGGTCATGGGTGTGTATGTTGTCGTTAGCGTAAGTTACTTTAAGTTAGAGTAAGTAGTTTTTAAGTCTAGGGACCGATGACCTAAGCAGTTAGGTCTTATAAGAACTCTCACTCATTTGAACATTCTTTGATCATGTGATAAACTGGTTTCCTAGTGCAATTGGCGTAAATTTACACTGACAACAATCATACTGTTAGTCTGAACTGTGACTTTATTTTTCGAAATACTTCTGCAAGCTGATTGAAGTTCATTTACTGACTGTATATAGTGTACATAACGAGATATTCGTATGCGGTGGCTCACAAGTCAAACTTACGGAGTGTTTGGCTCAATATTCGCAATTGCCGGATGGAAATACTAGGCCAGTAAATCTGTATGCTTCGTATATCGTCTTCTACTGGACTCCTGACTTGTCTTACACACACTCAAGAAGGCGTAGTATTGGGAGGGGATCTTGCAAAATATGGGAAGACTAGTGATTTGTCGTATAACGTAAATTTACCCAAATTTTAACTAAATTTCGTAAGTTTCGGTTTCGGCCGAAACTAGAAAAACCGAAAATTCGATTACGGTTTCCGTTTCGGCCGCAAATTATGTTTCTGTCAAACTCTACTGTAAATAATAGCAATAAAAAACCGAAAACCGGTTATTTAAAAAACCGGTTATCTTGACCAGTGTTTACAGTGCGGTTAAACTGGAGATGAAAAGAACCGGTATAGTCGAAAACCGGTTGTTTCAGCGATAACCGCCATCCCTACCGCTGGCCCGACAGTTGTAACTGCTCCGGCGAACGCTACCCCATATATCAGCTCCGTGCCGCGGTGCGCGTGGCTGCTGTCAGTTGCACCGTCTGGTTACGTTCTCGTACAGATGTGACGTCATCCCGTGCTCCGCGCACTCACTGTTAATACTTCGCTGTTTTTCAAATCACTTTCTCTACGATTCGTTACTATGAACATACTTCACACGCAACACCGTAAATATCTGCGTACGTCGGTCACTTTTTCATTCATTCACTGTTCACAGTTGCTGCAAATTTCAATCCTCACTTATTCAATGTGCATAATGAAAGTATATGTTTTCCCCGCAAGGGATGCCACGTAGAACGGGAATATTGTCTACAGGGGGTAGTGCTTAACCAGTCCTATATCATTTCCTATCTTTCTCCATGTTGCCATGGATGACACACAACAGTTTTCGTTTGTATCGCAATGACAGTGTACGCGAGGGTTGTAGTTACTCCCCACTGCAGTGTGTGAAGAGTAGAAACTTTAAAAGTTCACCAGTCTTACGTCTTCTATAGATGTCCCCACGCAGATGATAGCACGCAGGTCGGAGTTCTTGAATGAGGCTGAAATTGATAAACTATTAGTAGGAACTGATCTAGTTACTGAATAAAACTGAAATCCTCGTGAATCTGGATGACAAAAAATTTTATTCGAAGAAAGCAAAAAACAAGTAAACTGCATAATAATATCCACTTGACACAGATTGTTTTAAACGAAATTAAATAAAAGTCATTTCCCCTGCTCTAAGATGATTAAACAATGTTTTATGATCGCCTACATGTGCATGTTACTTCACCAAGTGCGCGTACTGAAGTCACTTGTTACTCTTCCGAGCGCGTGTTCTGAACTGAAGAGTGGCGGCTCGATGCAAGACTGCCTTCATTCCACAATTTGGCGCGCAAACATGGCTGCCGTGCATCGTCCGTCTGATATTAATTGTTTTGTTTATAGAATTAGCAGTTATTAATATTTTTTTACCTACGCAGGGCACAGCTTAGCTTTGAGGGGTTCTTATGAACTGAGTTTGACATTGAATATATTATTAGTTTATTAAATATTAATAAAAATATGATTGCGTTTTGCCACGTGACCGCCAGTGGTACAGCCAATCGGCATCCAGTGCCTGCCGCTCGGGGACTTCCCTAGAATTCGGGGAGATTTGCCAGTGCTCTTTCCCATGAGAACCCGACCTATTGTACCACCTGTCGTGGTTCACACAGCTTTTACCATCTGTCGCCTACTGGTCCTAACAGGCTGCACTGAGGCAATACGTCGATCTTAATATAATGGCTTTAAGCCAGAAATATTACATGTGGCATCTTTTAATGGCTGCAGGAATGTCTCCAGTGTGTTTGGAATCTCATTGTCGTAACTGCAAAGTTTATCAGAGGCGGCCATCTTTGCAAGTATTTACGGGATTCGATCATACTGCCTAACTACAGAGCTAAACATTCTGAACAAGCTGTTCCATCTCGTATCCGTTTCTTACTACAAGCTAGTTGGTAGTGCATTCACATCACCCGTTTTCTTCATCAAACGGACGTTTTTTTTTTTTGGCAACATAAATTGTAGCATGAACCACTACCACCTATTTTTTAATGTTTAAATTTTTTTTAATAGTCCTAATCCAAAACGTGTTTTAGGACAGTGTCCAAAAGATGTGGAATGCGTGCGTAATGCGGAAAGTTTAAATGTTTGTTAAGCTTATGGGACTTAACTGTGGCGTCATCAGTCCCTAAACTTACAAACTACTTATGAACTAACTTATGCTAAAGACAGCACAAACATCCATGTCTGTGGGGGGGATTCGAACCCACGACGGGGAGCGGCCTCGCGCATCGGAGCATAGCGCCTTTGGCCACTCCGCCGCAGCCATGCGGAAAGGATTCCAATGCCTTGCATAAATTAGCACCTCGGGCCGTGATAAAATAAATCTTATTAAGGTGCTGTGGATTTACCCCTAAATTAAAGAAAATGCTTCCTCAATATGGTGCTCAATATATATTCCCAGAATTTCTTCTTCTCCGAAAAATGAGTTGTTGTCAAAACTATGTTCCTTAATGTCTATTGTTCATCAAAAAAGTGCGTAGTAACAGACACGAAACATCTTTTACGATACGGATCGGTCCACAAATCGGCTGTGCAACACACGCATTTGCGTCTGCATCCTGGGCACTGCTGTGTATTAAATTTGCCCGTATTTCATCGGCTTGCCTTTTTATGTTTCTTGCCACTGCCGTAGGATGAGGCAGAATGTTGGAGAAGCCCACCTATCGAGGAGACTGAGGCGCTCCAGTCACGGTCTGCACGGCCCCTACGGTCGGGGGCTCGAATCCCCCCTCGGGCATGGATATTAGTGCCGTCTTTATATAAGGTAGTTAGTTGATAAGTAGTTTGTAAGTGTAGGGACTGATGACCCCGTAGTTAAGTCCCATAAGCGTAACAAACATTTGAACATTTTGAAGCCCACCTATCCAAATTCAGAACCAATAGTTTCACGCTTCTGCCAAAATGAACGAAATCCATTTCCTGAAACCATAGTAAATGGACGAAGATCCCTGGCATACATTTCGACACATTTTTAGTGACAGTCCTTAACTAAAACCGGTAATGCTTCAGAACGTCCTTGTTCTTGTTGTGTTCTGCAGGTGTGTTGTTGTGGTTCGATAAGATAGGAGAGCAGAACAATTGCCACAATAAACACAACCAACATAATTTCCCTCCTTATCATTTACTAATGAAAATGTTTCCCAGACACTACTACGACCGGTATTTCTCGTACTGACGATATATTCTTTCGAATCAGTTTTCACTTTCACACTGTCCTAAGTCTCGCGTTCACGCACCATGGTCCTTCAGCAGGTGAATGAAAGGCAACCGCTCAACAGAGTAGACAGCGGGCAAAGCAAGCATCGAATGCTTGCAAGCATCAGGAAAATCAAATGCAGTTGCAAGCAGCGGGCGAAGCGGTTACATTGACATCTACCGGACTGTGACGGAACTACGTGCTCGAGCAAGCATGACCGTTAAATGCAGACCTCTAGTCCGTACACTTTTTGGCCTGGATAGATTCAACCATACAGCGGATGCTGCGATGTCAGATTTTAGTTGCCCAACATTACTACTGCCGTGGTCTCAACGAAATAAGAGTGCTCTATTTGATGTAACACGCATTCGGTCTTGCTCTTGTCTTCAGGATACAGTTTCGGTCTCCAGAAACGTCAATGATTGCGTGGTTGCTGAACCCCCGTAATGCCGTGCGAAATATGATTTTACGTACGTCTGTTGACAGTTTATATGATTTTATCGTGAATTTGATACAGGAGAAGGAAACAGCGAATTGTTGCATCAAGTTTGGGCACCAGTGTATGTACGAGGCGTGTTTTTTAAGTAAGTATCGTATTGCCACACCACGGCTGCAACGCTGTGGTCGCGTTCTGCGCATGCGCACTGGGTACCTACATCTGTTGTCAAGGCACTGACGCCTTTACAGTCTGATTCTTCCTTCAGGGCCGGCGCAAGCCCTAGTGCCGCCCCGTGCGAGCTGCTAAATTACCGCCGCAAATTACCAGCAATCAATCAATCAATCGTAATTTTTGTTTTTACTTTTCCGATCTACTTAGGTTTCGGCCAATGAGTGGCCAGTCCCAAAGTTTTTAATATGTGCTTCCATCTAACCGTCATGTTTACAGTTACGTTCAGCATGATGCTATAGATGTAAACATAACTCAAACCATTGGGAAGAGCCACACTGTGCCCTAAATCCATGTAGATCTGGAAAATAAAAACAAAAATTACGACTGATTGGTGACATTCTCTTCAGATTTGTACAAAACAGTCGCTGGGCACCAGCTCGAAAATGGATTCAAACCTGATTGAAGAAATCTAGCTAATTTTAATAAGCCTTGTGAATTTACAAAAATGTTCAAATGTGTGTGAAATCTTATATTACTGTAGGATACACTGTTCAGGAGGTGAAGGCATGAGAATCGAGCCACGTGAAATTGCATTTCAGACCGAATTTCACTACAGACGCAGGTTAAACGGTCAAAGAGTGGGGCGGAAGAATAAGGAGATGGAGTAACATATAATGCAATAAATACACACCCGGGCATCGACGGGTACTAATGCTAGTCGAAATATATTAACTCACTGCACTGCGGTTGTTCATTTCAAAGAACTGACAATCGACATCTGTCATAATTTCCATGTGTCAGTTCTTTCGTTTCTGATTATGGAATAAGGGGCAACATGTTAGTCGTCGCCGTATTTATTTTCATTCTAGCTATTGAGACGACTCGTGCTTATCTGCCGACTTGCCAATTTTTGAAGTAACAGATCATAATAAAAATAAAATTTCGTATTCTGCAATCTGGAAGGAGAAAAATTCTAACTTATGAGTAATATGCATACGCAATACTAATTGTACGTTATATGAAAAGCACTTACCTATTACATCCCAAGTTGCAAGAAATTCGGACGCACCAATTCTTCTGTTCTTACGAAACGCAGTGAAAGTGCTTCTGACCAATCTTGACTTCCTCGGCCACCTACCGAAACGAATTCTGTAGTTTTCGTTGTAGAGAACGCAAGAATGTACAAAGGCGAAGTGGTGACGCGGCAAAGCCAGGAACTACGTCACGTGACGAGGTACAACGAGGCTACGGCTAAACTAGCGCCCAAGAAGTAGAAGAAGCTCACAATTAGTATGTGACCGATGATATGAATAAATGTATGATTAGGCAGCAATTTCTATGGTATTACGAACAATAGAAAGAAATACGAACTTTGCGAAAACTGCACAAATTTTGTACAACAGAAATGAGCTTCAAAGCTAGCAAGGGAACCCTTAGAAGCAATGTTCTGTCTATGGATTTTCGTTTTACAAAGTGTCAAAATTAACGTTTTGTTTTGTGCTGACGAGAGGGCATTGTTGCTAAAAGACCATACTTTCTCAGGTTTCCATCAGAATCAAAGCGACCAGTAGTTTACTTAGATGAAACGCGGATTCACACGCATTATACAGTAAATAAATGTTGGCAAAGTGATAGTGTGCGAGTAGTATTGTCAAATTAAAGTGCCGGTAAGAGTTTGTTGTTCATGCAGGTGAAGACAGGCGTTTCATGGCTCTAAACCAAAACTACGACTATCACTCAGAAACGGATAGCAAAAATGTTCAAAAATACGTCGAAACCCCACTTATGTCAGGCTTACTACGAATGTCTTTATCCCGTGTAATTACTCGCTGCGTATATACTCATTCGGAATACTTGTAGCCATTGTAGGTATAGGACATGTTTGACTATACTAATGTTCAACCATTTTTTTCCATAATGCGGGAAGAATGAAACACTCGGAAACTGTCATTGAAAGGCATAGGAAAATTGCTTCAAGCTTAACATGTAACCGCAGTATCAAACATTGTATTCGAATTTCCAAATTAGATTTCGTCTTCTGCAAAATTGGTTGTGAGTAAACGCACGGCGCGTGACAGGCTGGCAGCGCACCCATAAGAATACTGGCGTATGCGCCAGGCAGCCAGGCTTCTTCCCCCTCTCTGTTCAATGTTCAAATGCTTGTTAAGCTTATGGGACTTAACTACGGAGTCATCAGTCCCTAAACATACAAACTACTTATGAGCTACTTACGAACTAGGACGGCACAAATATCCATGCTCGAGAGGGGATTCGAACCCCCGACCGTAGTGGCCGTGCAGACCGTGACTGGAGCGCCTCAGTCCCCTCGGCCACCGCGGCCGGCCCCCCTCTGTTCCTCCGGCGTAAACACGACGGTGCTGCCACAGTGGCGAGGAAGAAATTGGTTCTCCTCCTTCCCCTTGTTCAACAGGGGCGGCCGGCAGGCAGTCGAGGCGCCATGCCACAGTTCCCGAAGCCTCTCCCTCCGAGGTTTGTTTTCGAATTCTCTCTTGGGCATGAATGTTGAGTTGGTTCTAAAAAAAAAAAAAAAAAAAAAAAAAAAAAAAAAAAAAAAAAAAAAAAAAAAAAGGCTGGGTGGCAGATTTGCCGCCCCTCCCCCTCGGCAAGTGCCGCCCCGTGCGGCCGCACGTTTCGCACGTGCGTTGCGCCGGTCCTGTCTTCCTTGTTTACGTTGTGTACTGAGTGTTTAACCCGCAAACTGTACCGTGCGGGTCGGATCCGACCCAACAGTTCTATTTTCTGCTATACTGCTCTACCCGTTCATTGCAGGAAGTCGAAGCGGCCAGGAACCCTACTAGCCAGTCGTGCTGTGGTTATTAAAGTGACTCAAGATGTTTCAAATGTTTGTGAAGCTTATGGGACTTAACTACGGGGTCATCAGTCCCTACACTTACAAACTACTTATCAACTAGCTTATCCTAAGGACGGCATAAATAACCATGCCCGAGGGGTGATTCGAACCCCCGACCGTAGTGGCCGTGCAGACCGTGACTGAAGCGCCTCAGTCCCCTCGGCCACCGCGGCCGGCTGAAGTGACTCAAGTTACTGCGTAAGTGACCTTGCATTGCTACGTGTATTCCGGGTTGTATCCGACCCGACCATACCAGTACTGTTACTCATTTCACTGTGCGTGGATTTCACAGTTTTTATATGAAAATGGCTTGGAAACAACTGATACATGTACGTGAGGCAGTTCTAGCTGTGCTACGCCTCCAGGAGGAAGCTTCAGACCAAGAGGATGGTGGCCTTAACCTGGAAGAGTCTGTATCAGAATCCGACGATGGAAGTCTTAAAGACAGTGATACAGAAGATGTTTTCGACTGTGATGATACAGGTGAGAGGTACAGAAGTGAAGAAGGAACAGACGATAGAAATATTGAGTTAGGTAGGGACGAGGAAACAATCTGGACCGACAGACCTTTACGTTCGAAATATTCGCGAACCCCTTCTTCAAATGTGATTACTCACTTGCCTGGACCTAAACGGAAAGCGCGAAGGTTACAGATGCAAAAACATTATCTTCACTTTTCATCACCGAGGAAATGACAGGGGCCATTGTTCGTCATACTAATAACGAAATAGAACACACAAAGCTGAAGTACAGTGACCCCAGCAATTTATTTTTACATCCGACAGACGTAACTGAGATGAAAGCTTTCTTTGGTCTCTTACTTATGAGTGGAGTATTGAGAGATTCTGGCTTATGACAAGATGATATGTTTTCCGACATGTATGGACCACCGATCTGTCGTTGTGCTATGTCGCAGAAACGATTTACATTCCTCCTACAGAATCTGAGATTCGATGACAAAAGTACTTGGGAGTCGAGAAAGGCTAAAGATAAATTTTCTGCGTTTAGGGAAATATGAGATACTTTTGGAACTCATTGTTGACAGTACTATAGCCCGTCAGACTATTTGACGGTAGATGAAGCATTATTGAGTTTTCGTGGTCGATGTCCCTTCAGAATGTTTATACCATCGAAACCTGATAAATATGGTCTGAAAATAGTTTCTGTGGTGTCGCACAAGTCTGAAGTGCGCGCCACGCTGGCACGGCGCGGCGTTCTTACGACGTCAGCCACGAGCGCCCTCTGCTGCAACTCCGCTCGTGGCCACCACTGAACTGCATCGGCCACTTGGGACTAGGACTCATCAGTAGGCAGGCTTCTACCTAGTTATACTATGTACCAGCATTCCACTAGTCTGCTGCGCTCCAAGTTAAGTAATGTATTATTTCTACGAAATATACAACTTGTTCTAATCTAGCTTAGTGTTTCTAGTTTCTGCTGTCCCACTGGCTGATCACCTCAGACTCTGTACCCGCACACGCGTGCATCCTATTTTCCTATGTCTGTCTCTCTCTACTCGGCCACCGACACCCAGGGCAACCGGCGGAAACGAGACACAAAAGTTTCACTGTGTGATTCCAGAACGTTCTGTTTCATTTGAGGCATCCGATATATTGGAAAGAAGCAAACAAAGAAAAATGATGATTTAACCATACCACCGCAGTATGTTCTTAGACTTACGGAGTCACTGGCAGGGAGCAATCGCAATCTGATAACTGGTTCACTTCATATGAGCTGGCAGAGAAATTGTCTGAGCGAAAACTTACAATAGTTGGCACACTACGTAAAATTAAGCGTGAGATCCCACCATCGCTGTTGTCACTGGTCCCAACTGAAACCGTAAAGTTCGTCTATCAAGACAACAAAATGTTGGTTTCTTTCACCCCTGCAATGAACAAAAAAGTTATCCTAATGCCGACAATGCATCACAGTGAAGACTAAAGGTGGAGTGGACGTGTTGGACAAACTCTGCAAAGACAAGACTACCAAACGAAAAACCCGAAGGTGGCCATTGAGATACTTCTTCGGAATGTTAAACATTGCAGCTGTTAACAGTTTAGTGATATTAAAATGTAATGCGAAGACTCATTCCCAGCACGTGCATGGGCCACAATCCTAAAAAATCTCGCGTTGGGTTTGACCAAACCCCTGATGGAAAAGAGAATGCCCAACCCACATATATAGAAAACGCTTCGTTTGACTATTTCCGAGGTATTAGGAAAAGAAGGGGATCAATCCACTGCCGCTCACAGTCTGAATGTGCAGAGAAAACAAAGAAGATGTTACTTGTGTGATTCTTCGAAAGACAGAAAGGGAAATGAATTTTGTGTCAAATGCAGTTCATGCATATGCGGTGAGCTAAAACAGTTTTATGTGTTAGGTGTGTTCCTGATTCTATTTAGGAAACAGATATATGAGATCTCTTTCTAGTTCTGGAAACATTTCATTTTTACTTTTATATATAAATTGTGTTTCGGCAAAAAAGACAGTAATTGTGCTTCATTTTGTGTAGAATCTTTGATTTGTGTTTGACGGCCAGTAAGGGCTAACGATTATATGTTATGTCATGTAAATATTATCAGTAAACTATATTATTCAATAACAATACTTACCGTGTACCTATATCCGCACAAACCTTATCCCAGAGGGAGCGGATCGGATCCCACTCGGTCGTACCATCTATTTCGTATCCAACCACCATACCACTTCAGGGTTAATATGTCTCCTATAATCGTGAGTCCTGCCGACTGTGAAGTACGGACTGTTATAAGATTTCTTAGTGCTAAAGGCCTAAGAGCGATCGATATTCATCGTGAAATCTGTGCAGTTTACGGAGAAAACATTATGAGTGATGGAATAGTAATGAAGTGGGTGAGAGCATTAAAGATGGCCGCACAAATGTACATGATGAACAACGTAGAGGGCGTCCTTCGGTCGTTAATGAAAGTTTGGTACAGGAAGTGGACTATAAGGTGAGAGAAAACAGACGCCTTACGATTTCCTCCTTGCGAGATGACTTTCATAACGTTTCTGGGCGGTCAGCGTCGTCAATACGATGACGAAGTAAAACAGTCGTGATGCACTGGTTAACTAGTCAGGGGGCAGACTTCTATGAGGAGGGATTCAAAAACTGGTACAACGCTATGACAAGTGCCTCAATATTGACAGAAATTATGTAGGAAAGTAGATTAAGGTACAGGCTTTCATGTAAAAATAAAATTATTGAGATGTCTTACCACGTCTTTTTTTAATTTCAAAACGGTACTTACTTAAAAAACACCCCTCGTACATTCGGAAAAGTAGTGACATCATATTTCCCTGCAGAACGCAAGATAACAGATATGTTTTACTCCATAATTTTGTGTCAGTTAGATCGAACTGAATTCAAGATACTAATCGCACAACCTCAACCACAATCCACAGAAATGTAAATTGTTTGAAGCACGTTTCTGAGAAAGGCTATCGAAAGCGTAGATATGGGGTGTACATGAGACGAAATTTTACAACACTACGTAATGATAGGTAATGAATAATTTCGTGACAACATCGCTTTGCGTCGCATGCTGATTACAAACCTCCTTTTGACAAGATCAATGCTAGTTTGAGCACCAAGAAGTGTTTGTACACATTACTTGATGTAAGTTACACTAAGAACAAACACAAATTCCCGAATTAGGACTCTAACCTTCGATGGCTAGCTACCGTTTACTCAACAGCAAGGCACTTTCGAGCGCTCTGCCATTCCACTAAGGCTTACACAACAAGAACCACCATTATTAGACATAGGTAGCATCCGCTGAAAACACGAGGAACCTCGACCTAAGTCATTTTCATGTTTTTTTCAGCATATGGGTATTTCTCTGCATGCCGTGTTCATAAGTCGTGGCCACCTTCCAGTAGACAGTTTCGGGGCCTTGCACTACGCCACTCCTACCTCCCACACCCCGGTCCTCCAACTTTCGGATCTTCATTGAGTCAAAGCCGCACCACTAGGCCACCCAGAAGCTACCAGCCATAATTCCGGTACTCAATGATTCTGTATATTGTATGAACTTTCTCTAGCCGCGGGACTCAGCCTGCCGTATGGGCTATCCCGCTGACAGCGGGATGATACAGACGGATAGCTCGGCAAGAGCCAGTTCCAGCATATATACGGAAAGTTGACAACACAAATACGCTAACAATGGTAAGTCGGAGCTCCAGTAGGTCGATACTCGACGTGACCATCGACAGCGTCCTCAGTGGCAGACAACGGAACTAAAGTTCACCAATGTAAGGCCCGCGCAGCGTCACCAGCCGACAGTCAGTGCTCGCTGTCTTCGCTGACCTCCTGGCGTAACCTCGGATTTGTGTAGTAGACTGTGACTAGTATAATGGTTTCGCACCTTACTGGATTACTATATTGTGAGTGAGTCGATTATATTGTGCCGAGAATAAATTGTTGTTAACTCGCATCGGTATCTGTTCGTAACACAGAAGGGGTGGCGAGGAGAGGGCCGACCCAGGCAACGTTCCTCCAAGGTAATAACTCATCACGACCAGCCAGGTTCCAGCATTAACAAGCATAACATATGTGTCTAGTAAAAGACTTAATCCCCGCCATGCATCGCCAACTCCTGCAAGAAGTGGTTCAGCATTAACCAGTGGCGCTTCCGGCCCCATTCCCATCGTAGAATTGGGACTGTGGAGTGGGAAAACAATAAAAAATAAATAAATAAATAAAACCTCCGGAAACATATCGCCGAGCCGGCCGCGGTGGCCGAGGAGACTAAGGCGCTTCAGTCACGGTCTGCACGGCCACTACGGTCGGGGGTTCGAATCCCCCCTCGGGCATGGATATTTGTGCCGTCTTTAGTATAAGGTAGTTCATAAGTAGTTTGTAAGTTTAGGGACTGATGACCCCGTAGTTAAGTCCCATAAGCTTAATAAACATTTGAACATTTTGAACATATCGCCGAAGCAAAAGAGAACCCGCAACTATCAAGTAGTGCTGGTCTGCGGATGCGGTTAACTGTCGGGTAAATCGAAGGTGCGACTAGTGCGACTCATCCGGTGATCTCCGGTATTACCGTAGGCGGCGACAGACTGATCGGAGGTTGGCCGGAGGAAACGGAGGCGCGATGGAATATCACAGGACAGAGGGAGCTCCCCACGAGTGCTCTCCACACAGACATGTCTAGTACTATCGCTGGGGCAAAACAAGTTAGGCGGTTGTTTTGAACTTGCAGGAATGTGTACTTTTCGTATTTTTGTATTCCACATAGAAGCAGGTATTTTGAAGATAATTGATCTTCGCAAAATTTTCTTGTAGGTGTGCCAAGTCTTAATCTGAGTAAAAATTTGATTTTTAATCGTAAAATGATGTTTCTAGATATGTCAAAACGTTGATCGGATGTGTGGCAGTTCTTTGAGATAGCGGATTACGATGCCAAAAGGCTACATTTAAACTGTGTGGACGACTGCATGCCGCAGGTAGAGGAACATCTGATCTTCAAGACTAAAAAGATTTCATAAAGATTCCTGAAGTAACAAGGGCAAAGCAATATGGAAGTAGTTAAGAATGGTAAAAAAAGGTGTCAATAAAAAGAAAATACACGATACTTTCAACCTTCACACATTTCATGATTTCCACAAGGCAAACATTCGTAATTGTGGAAAACATGCAGAGGTAACTGAACAGACTTCTTTCGAAATTTTACTGTAAAACTAGCACAAGCAAAGTGGTAAAAAACCGATGATAAAACAGAACACTAACACCACTCCGTTCTTTGCCGGTTATATACAGTGTTTGAATGACTGTTGTGGAGAGACTATTCGACAACGTAACAGACCTAAACTAGCTTGCAATGTGATACTTTCGGTTTTAATACTGTTATGTATAGACGCTTGTCTCCAGTTCCGCAGTCATCACATTACTCAGTGCTCACTATCTTAGAATGGTTATTACAAAATTTGTATGAAGACGGAAGGACCTGTGTATCCTATACATATTATAAATGCGAAAGCTTGTATGTTTGTACATATTATAAATGCGAAAGCTTGTATGTTTGTTACAGCATCACGCTAAAACTACAGCACTGATTTAGATGAAATTTCATATAGAGATTTCTTATGTCTTGGATTGGGACACAGGCTACTTTTCAAAACGTTTATTACAAGTTATTTATTTGAAATATATCCATAGATATACGTAACGGTTGTAAGAAGCTCCTAATACAACAGAAGAAGAACTTTGTAAGGTGTATCATATTTAGCGCCGCCGGGCGCCGTGGCTCAGCGCGCCCGGCCAGAGAGCTCAACGCCCTCTGTAATAAAAAAGCTGAGCCACCAACACATCGAACAAGAACGAACAAACAAGAACAGCGTCCGCAACAGACAGAACTACCCATAGAGCAAAAAAAAAAAAAAAAAAAAAAAAAAAAAAAAAAAAAAAAAAAAAAAAAAAAAAAAAAAGCGGCGAGGGTTAATGCGTCATGCAATAATCTTCTGTTACTTTGGGCAATGGTTCGGGTCCTGCTATAGTGAAATTTTTTTCTTTGTTATTGTTATCCTTTTTACTTTCGAATACACAAAAAGATTCTTGGATACTGCCAAAACGGCTTAACTGATATATAATTACATACACAAGAAATCTGAATGTTGCCGTTTATGCCGCATTCATTTTCATTTGTTGTAACAAATGAAGGAAGTATGTATATAAATTGAAGATTTTAAATAAAATATGCTCTAAGTACCATGGCAAGAAAAAACATTGACGTTTTGTGTAGAATGGGATCTAGATACCAAGCCCTATTTTGTGTACAAAGCGCGAACTGCCACGTATAAATAGCGTACGTAAACTGCAACGAAAGTAGTAGCAAATGCACTCAACAGATGGCAGGCGGTACGCTGCAGTTAACATATGAAACGTTATAGATGTTCGAACATTGTGATGTTATCTTAATTCTTTAAAATTGTATTCTCTTTGGATTTCAATGAATAATAGTTTCTTTGGTGATTTCGATTATTTATAGCATTCGAACGTTTGCATTTAGTACTTTTGTTGGTTCGCTTTGCATTTGTAGGATCTCAACAGTTCGTTTCTCCGTTAGATGTCTTTTTTATCTCTTTACTTTTGTCCGTTAGATTTGTTGTTTATTTCGTTACATTTCTCCGTTAGGTTTGCTGTTCATTTTGTTCCTTTACTTGGCATTTGTTTTCGATTACTGTATTGTTGTTATTGTAGTTACTTACTGTCAGGGGTGCCATCCCACAAGTTGGAACTGAAGGTGGGTGTGCCTGTTTTATTGATGCGTAACTTGGATGCACCTCGATTATGCAATGGCACCAGGTTACGCATCACGGATTTGAGAAGGCATATCGTGCAGGCCACCATCATCACCGGTGGAGCCAAGAGAGAGACTGTATTAATACCACGAATTCCCTCATCCCAACAAACTTGCCATTCCAGGTTAACCGGTTACAGTTCCCATTGAAAGTGGCCTTCTCGATTACTATAAACAAGAGTCAAGGACAAACATTAAAAGTGGCAAGTATTCATGTGGCTACCCCATGTTTGTCGCACGGACAGCTCTACGTAGGCTGCTCCCGTGTATCGAGAGTCAGAAATCTCTACATATACTCGGAGAACAAGAAGTCTCGAAACGTCGTTTACGTGGACGTATTGAAATAGATTTTTGGCTCTCCATCCGTTCCAAGACAAATATATATTCCGTGCTAACAATGTCGCCAACAGTCATGTAGTTATTTATGCCCTTTCTTGGCACTTTAATGTCTGACTATTGAACCGCGGGTAACACCGCGGGGAGCAGCTAGTACATTAATATATTCGAGAGTTATTTACAGAAAGCTATAAGAACACCGTCTGATAAAAATATGACATGTACAAATGTATTACCTCAAATAATAATAGTATTAAACTTTTGTAGTAGAAGTATGAAAGGAAAAGAAATTTTGACAATTACGAAGCATTGAAATGTCTGTACTTGTTGGGAATCGAACACAGGCCGGCCGCGGTGGCCGAGGAGACTGAGGCGCTCCAGTCACGGTCTGCACGGCCACTACGGTCGGGGGGTTCGAATCCCCCCTCGGGCATGGATATTTGTGCCGTCCTAGTTCGTAAGTAGTTCATAGTAGTATATAAGTTTATGGACTGTTGACCCCGTAGTTAAGTCCCATAGACTATACACACATTTGAACATTTTCGAACACAAGACCTGCCACTTAAGAAACTACAACGCTACTAACTGAGCTTAATTTTTTTACTTCATGAGTCTTATAAGGCCATCGTAAAACTTTTATCAATAATTGTACCTTTACACAACTTTTATTATAACAAACTCCTTTTACAAAACTTTGTTCGAGGTTTATATCCCTGGAACTGATGCTGGGAAACCGCATCTTTTCGTGTTGCGCAAAATACACTGCCAAATCAAACAAATGCTGTAAGATTCATCTCCAAAATGGCGTCTACTCGATTCGGTATGTCCAACCGGAGGTAGCCGGAGGCTCCGAATGAAATGGCAAGAAATCTCCGCCTCCGGAACAACCGTTCCGTTTCCAGCAATACTATCAAGCCTCTCTTCCTATCTCGGAGACGTCCACAAATTTATTCCTTGCTGCGTAAACAGAAAGCCTCTAAAAGAACTAGTAGAACTATCAACCCAAGAGAATGCTACTTCACTGAAGGAATATTATCTCAGTCGGTACCACATCGTTCCCGCTGGAGTTGTATTCTTTCAATGCCACAGAAAGCTCGGCAATCTTATCGCGAGTGGGCCACAAAACTTAGTCCTCAGTACACGAAGCAAATTCGTAATCCCATTCTCTTGGGAGACCTGTACCGCCGCGGTGGAGTAGCCGAGCGGTCTAAAGCCTCTCGCTGCAGAGCTCGCGGTTGCTCGTCGTGGAGGTTCGAGTCCTCCCTGGGGCATGGGTGTATGTGTTTGTCCTTAGGTTAGTTTACTAGGTTTAAGTAGTTTGTTAGCTACGGATTGATGACCACGCAGTTTGGTCCGATAGATTTACTAACATTTGAACATTTTTTTAGACCTATGCCGAAGAGATAGTCAGAGTTATGCTGATGCAAGCAGCCACCGCTGTCACGATCAAATAAGCGGCTTAACGGATATAAAATCCCACCTTAGAACAAGGACTGTTCCATGTACAATCTTATGAAATAACATAAGCGGCCGAACGTAACACGGTGATGGTTATGAATACCATCGGATTCCGGTCGTAAATTCCCGGTGCGGTTTTCTGCAGCACAACCAGACCGGGCTGTCTTTCAGCCGCGCTATCCAACTACAGCCATCACGATCGCCGGGGAAACGTCCCGCCACTTCCTTGCGCCGCCTCCTCGGCTACTGCCTTCTAGTCCGAATTGTTCAAGTGTCACGATCATGATCACTGGCCGGACAGATAGGGTTGTTATCACAAATGCAGGCGGTCGGGTACTTAGTTTCCGTCTGCCAGGTCCCTGCAACATAGATGCTCCAATCTCCGAACTGGCAACAAATTCTGCAACACACGGACATCATTCAGATAGTCCCCGATACAACATCCACGGGATGCAAATTATTCCTGGGTACGACCGTCAATTGGAAGGCCGTCAAGTTACAAATCGACTCCGGAGTGATTCTTCTGAACTAAGCAACAAACGTGCACATTGGCTCCCCATCTCTGGCAGTGGCTACTCGGCGATTAGTGACCTACATATGTGAACTATTCCTCTTCTCGGCAAAGTCATGACTGAGATGAAATATCGGAACGTCAGGAGAACTTTGAGCTTCCTGGCACTAAACAGTAACATTACGGACAAAATCTTAGCAGTCCGCGGTGGCCGAGGGGACTGCGGCGCGCCAGTCACGGTCTGCACGGCCACAACGGTCGGGGGTTCGAATCCCCCTCGGGCATGGATATTTGTACCGTCCTTAGTGTTAGCTAGTTCATAAGTAGTTTGTAAGTTTAGGGACTGATGACCCCGTAGTTAAGTCCCACAAGCTCTATAAACATTTGAACACTTTGAACAAAATCTTAGAGAGAGACGCATTTCTAGCATTGGTTCGCCATCGACGACTTCATTAATCTGATCTCTCAGCAAGTCACATTTCCGTAACTGGATACCATTTGCACGGATTTAATGAAACTGTTTGTCCCCATACGTTGTAGACTGTATTGCGCAATAATGAATTAATAGCATGCTACGCGGTTCAATGTCTGGTTAGAAACTACGTTACCGTGATCCAAAAACAATAATATACCCTCAGTACTTTTTGTTTCCTCTGGAATGCTTGAAATCAGTGAGTTATCTATCCTCAGGTAACTCGGGTACTTGAATTAGGATAGTTCCCTTGCTTCTGTGCACTGTGCTGCTTATGCTCGGTGGATTCGCATGCCTATCACCACTAACGTAAAAAGAAACTATCACGCCAATGGTGAAACACATTTGATCACTCAAATCGTATTTCCTAATGAAGCACAAAAGCCACAACAAAGTCTGCAACACTGGAGGAAACTATAAAGGGAAATATAATGGGTTAGAAAACAATGTTTTACATAGTACAAGTAATTTAGTGTTAAATGCATAAGTTTTTAATTGAGAAAACGGTCATTCTTGATATTTGTCGATTATAACTCTAGATAGGCTACCACGAATAGCAGGTAATGCGTTTAGAGAATCGTTTTTTTTATTTTTGTCTAGAATCAAAATATACAGCATAAATGCGGACTTCTCATTTGAAAATAAAATTATGCAACACTAAAATTAATCTTAAACATAAATATTAACGGTTAAAGACATTTATACAGTACACGATACGGAGGCTCGAGGTCATCTCTTCTTAGAACGAAATTTCATATTTTTAGATTAGAATGCCTAACAGGCTAGATTTAGATCTTCCAAGTAGAAAAAAAAGAACACTCTGTGCGTCTTGCATACCAGGCAGAATATTTTACCGTGTTTGTTTCTCGCAAGGGTCTCGTCATTTCTGACAGTGTCTTCTGTTGCAGATACTGAGTTCCGACTTAGGTATTACATATAGCTGAAATACTTTTCTCTCGTCTCATATCACTCCATCGTTTTATCTTTCCTCGTACTGTTTCATACTATCTTATTCAAAATTATTTTCTTTATTTCCTCCTTTTGCATATTCCATCAGCTTTCTAGTTCTAAATGCGATTTTGTAAAGTTAAAACCAGCTTAATTAAAGAGATCAGAAACAAATATATACTGAGCAGAGCAAAGAACGTGTACAAAACAAAACATACACTGGACCAAAAGGTGTCCAGACCACAGTAATAAAACTCTGCAGTATCAGTTGTAAAGGCTGTACGTGTAACCAGGAACTGAGAACTTTATGCATCCACAAGGAACGTCAAGATAGCTCAACTAGGAAACGATTATTATTGTCGAAATTCGCGAATACTAGGTTGTCGGCATCACACATCATATAGAGTGCAACGTACACCTCAGTAGGGTTGGGGCGAATGGCTGTCATCTTGTCTTTAAGTACTTTGGAAGCCTTAGGTTGTGGTGGCATGACAGCGATATCTTCTCGTTCGTCATATCGGTGTGACTAACGGAATCACAACCTCCTTCAACACAGGAGCGAAAACAGTGTAGCTTTAAGGGAGACCACTAGATTGGAAGCTTGAACCTTTGCGGCCGAAATGCAAAACAGATTGTTGCTTCTGGCATATAGGTGCGTTGGGTTAACCCAGTGAAGGAGGAAGCAATCTCCCGTACTGGAGTCCAATTAGTGTTTCCGCTGCTAGTCTTGTGCTCTCTACTGACTATCTGTACCCCTACTGATGCATTTCTAGTCAAGCTGCTGAACTCAAGCGCTATCGTCGTCGGAATGAAGAGTGGTGTCTACTGCTATAGAGTCGGGTCAGCTGCCACCAGCAGGATGGTTTAGCCCCTGTGGCTGTTAGTGGAGAGGGAACTGTTTTTCTGTCGCTGTATTTGCGAGTGAAGCAAGGTACCCTCACCGCGCACCGTGCAGTGACTTGCGGGGATGTCTGTACAAGTACCTGGCAGCGACTCTTCCACCTTGTATTATTAGTGTGGCGTTAACGTGAACGCAGCCCTACTCGGAAATACGTTAGCAACACTCTTCGTATTGACGTCGTTGTCAAATAAAGGCCGGCCGTGGTGGCCGAGGTGACTGAGGCGCTCCAGTCACGGTCACCACAGCCACTACGGTCGGGGGTTCGAATCCCCCCTCGGGCATGGATATTTGTGCCGTCTTAGTTCGTAAGTAGTTCATAAGTAGTTTGTAAGTTTAGGGACTGATGACCCCGTAGTTAAGTCCCATAAGCTTTACAAACATTTGATTTTTGTCAAATAAAGCACTTTCAGGGTTCTCCTCATTCCTCAGGGCAAGTTAGATATCAGAACTGTTGATTTTTAACCGACTTCGAAAAAGGAGGAAGTCCTCTATTCCGCTGTTTTTATTTTATTTTATTTTATTTATTTTTATTTATTGTGTGTGTGTGTGTGTGTGTGTGTGTGTGTGTGTGTGTGTGAACCGATTCTGTTGATTCCTTTTTATTTGGAAACTGGTGCTTCCCGTGTGGTCCCATTTCAATTTGGTCCACTTCTGACAATAGCATCCATAAGAAAAACCATATAAGTCTTAAATTTACATTAAACATGTGCGCGAAAAACGGACGAATAACTCAATATCACGCTAACCGATTCCGATGATTCTGTTTTTATTGGAAAGGATGTACTTCAAGGATAATTTGGAGAGTTTTGTGAGGTTTCATTATGGGATCCATGATTAACGGAACTCTTCAATTCGATACGCTGCCGAATCTTTTATAGGCTATCCGGATATTTGAATCACCTACCGTAACGTCGTTATGGTCAAGTAATTCCCTGTTCAAAACTTTTTTCATGTAAAGCCGCATTTTTGAAGTTCTATTTTTGCGCTCTTCGCAAGTCTCTTTTGAAATTGTAATCGAGGTAGATTTCCTCTGTTGAAATAGGCGTTTCTCCCTGACTTTTTTTCTTTTAAACGGCGCTGTCTTATACAAGCAGCACGTCTAGTAGGTCTAATGATATTCAGAAAAAAATAGTGTACTTCAGATTCACTAAAAGTAAAGTCGACAAAAATTGTAACAAAAATCCGACTTAAAAAGAAAACTATTCCCGTACAAAATAATATGCACTAAAAATTAGATAATAATTGCGTATTTTTCTACAACTTAATAATCAACATATTTTTCTACTCATTATTTAGGTACGATCTATGTGTTTACCACGCAAGAAGATAGGTAGGTACCTACCCACATAAATCTAACTCAACTCATACCTATGAATAACATACAATGATCAAAATAATTTTAGAGTTCTAAGTAAAATGAAATGAAAAATATAGGACTATTTAAAAGTCAGTCAAATTATTACGATAATATAATGTAGCTACAAATTATTATTATTTTTGGAGTCGGTGTCAACCAAGGAAAGACTACGAATATACCTAGAAAAAATACGAGAATATTGAGACCGAAGTCGGATCGGATGTTTTCTTTGCTGACGCCGACTCCAAAATTAACAATAAATGTAACTACATTATATTATCGTAATAACTTGATTGACTTTTAAGTAGTATAATAGTTTTGCACTTTATTTTACTTATGAGAATTAAAAAAAAATTTTGATCAATGTTTGTTATTCATAGGTATGTGTTGAGTTAGATTTAAAGTGGGTAGGTACCTACCTAACTTCTTCTGTGGTAAACACATTGATTGCGCCTACATATTGATGAGTAGATAAAGTAAGTTGATTATTAAATTGTAGAAGAATATGTGATTACTTTTTACTTCTTATTTCACATTAATTTGTTTTGGAATTTTTAAGTCGGTTTTTTGTTAAAATTTTTGTTTATCAGATGCTTTATTTAGCATTTTATCTGACTAATTTTCCTTTCCTTTTCGGAGTAGCTATCTATGCATTTTCATCAAAAGTGCAACCATTCATAACTTCTCTACGAATTTTTCATGATCTATCTTTCTTTTCACTTATTGCCAATCTCAATTTTAGACGTCTGAAATTAATGTATTGCTATTATGTACTTTTTCCTATACTCACATTCAGATTCTTCAGTGTTGTGCAAGTTTCTTCTCGGCTTACATTTTCCATATTTGATACTCTGCTCTATTCACAGTTCCATCTATTACAACAACCTATTCCTCTTATAACGTACTCCTAGTGCCTGTTTCAGTCGATGGAAATAGTTATCATGTACTGGATTGTGATGACATGTGTAACAGAACTGAAACGCAAGTTGACGTTGGTGACGAAATAGCCTTACGACTAGGTCATATGTATTGCGACCAACTATTTGCCATTTTATGTTACCTGTAAGTTTTTATAAGTGATTAGGAACCGACCTTTAATATGATGTAGTCAGTGACGTAGTGCTATAGCACTAAAAATGCGTGAAAGTGATTTTTATGATTAAACCACTTTTGAACTAGCTTATACTAAAGACGGCACAAATATCCATGCCCGAGAGGGGATTCGAACGCGCGACGTGGAACGGCCTCACGCATCGTAGCATAGCACCATATGTTTTATGTATAAACAGTTGCTCGTTAATTCTTGCCTAATACATCGTCTACACTTAACTCAAACTTCTTACATCCCTGACTGATACTGGTCCTGATTCCAAGATTTGTTTCATTAGAACATTCCAAAAATTGATAAGCCATCAACAGGCATATCAATTTGCAAATTAGCATAATTTGGAAAATGTTCCACACGAAGAAAACAATAGTGCGCTTACGAAGAGAAAGTACTACATAATACCCTTGAAACAATATCAAATTTACTGCCTATAGTACCTGTTGTTTCTTTCTCTTATAAAAACTCTGTGGGTTACGTCTTTAAATAACGCTGCTGTTGTTACAAATTGCTTAGTACAAAACACATCAGCACGTATTCGTGTTGGTGAGCTGTCATAAGCTGGAATCTTAACTACGAGTACATCTGTCTATGGCGTGTAATAAACGGCTGGTTTCACACACAAACTGCACATTGCGGACATCGACCAGACATTTAAATTGTGACCCACTATGTGGCCCATTTGAAAATCTGTGGAGACAACGCAGTGTCACAAGAGTTGGTATCTCCACATTTTTACTGAGATCGGAAAACATTTGGCGAAATGGAGGCGATTACCATATGATGACGCTGAAGTTAAAATATTGTATAGAAGGGCAATTTTTATTTTAGTTGTATTAATTAACTAAAAAATGTTGTTCGGCTATATCAACTTTAACTGTTTTCAGGTTTGTGTGGTTTTATAGTGTGAAGTGTAAACATAATTGAAGACGATCTGCAATATAGTGGAATATATAATTTTTGCCGCGGTGGAGTAGCCGAGCGGTCTACAGCGTCTCGCTGCGGAGAGCGCGGTTGCTCGCCGTGGAGGTTCGAGTCCTCCCTGGGGCATGGGTGTGTGTGTTTGTCCATAGGTTAGTTTACCTAGGTTTAGTTAGTTTGGAAGCTACGGACTGATGACCACGCAGTTTGGTCCGATAGATTTACAAACATTTGAAACAAACATATAATTTTCGATGATTTTACTGTTCTCAATCTGAGTACCAATGAAATTGAACATGCAGCAGTTTGAAGAGAGAAGGAAAAGCAGTAGCGCCGCCCTGGAATATACGAGCGGTCTGGAGCGCCACGTTGCGAAAAGCGCGGCCTCCCGCGTCGGAGGTTCGAATCCTCCCTCGGGCATTGATGTTTGTATCATATTTAGTACGTGTTAGTTCATAAGTAGTTTTCAAGGCTGGGGACTGATGACCATGCAGTTAAGTTCCATAAGCTTTACTAACATTTGAACATTTTGAAAATCAGAAGCACCTAAGGGAATTGTATTCTTACACTTCTACCTTTAAATAACATTAATGTAAGTAAATTCCTTTTAATTTGTTGATTTACTTACCATCATTACCATTCGCCTAACATTATTACATATTGTATGGTATCTTTGTTGTATATGAGTAGGCACATTTTGGATTTCTTTGCATGCAACAAAATTTTTAATCAGTTTTCACATAAAAACTAAGCAATGTCTATACTCATGAAATGAATCACAGAAATAGATGTTACTTGCGCCCACTAGCTAACTATATCACATCATATCGCTGAGAGGCGGGGAGTCTGCTTGTTGTTAAGAGAGCATGGCACTTCAGGAGGTCAAATGCTTTAGCTCCGCCCAGACCACGCCCCGTTCCGCCCCCTATACAGTAAAGTAGGGGATGAAGACATCGCATTGGTTGGGCCCGTCGGCGCCCTTCGGGTGACCGATCAATACCAGGATAGCAGAGGGCATATGGAGGTAGAAAGTTCTAAGGGCTCAGAGCTCAGTTAACCGACATCATCAATTCGGTGTGTTGCTCAGCGCGACTACGCTTGCTAACTGTATTTATGATTTTAACAACAGTTTTAATTATCAGTGATGTATCACTGAATGATTTAAACTAAATGTAAAACACTTTGCCGCGGTGGAGTAGCCGAGCGGGCTACGGCGCGTCGCTGCGGAGCGCGCTGTTGCTCGCCGTCGGAGGTTCGAGTCCTCCCTGGGGCATGGGTGTGTGTGTTGTCCTTAGGTTAGTTTACCTTAGTTTAAGTAGTTTGTAAGCTACGGACAGAGGACCACGTAGTTAGGTCCGATAGATTTACAAACATTTGAACATTTAAAAAAACTTTATCAACGATATCAGCGACCACCGCTGGATAAAATAGTTCCCATTAACACATGTCACTTCTGCTAAGAATGTATTAATGGATTATTGCTAATTCAATGTGATCCTAATAGCGTTTTCACGCGAAAATTCCGCTTTAAAAGGTGTAGTAATTTCATTTGTGACTCACAATTTATGTAGGCTGATTTCGTTGGATACACTATGCTTAGATCAATCGAAAAAAATAAAAAAAAATAAAATAAAAAAAATTAAAAAAAAAATTAGGTGATCTTTCTTTCTGCTACAAATTCTAAAAAGGAATAATACATAAATAGTATGACAGTGATTCGATAAAAACTCGTCTAGGCATTTCATTGTTATTTGTAGAGTAACAATGTACACGTGTAGGATATCCACGTAAATGCAGATGTTCTAACTACAGCCGTGAGGAACTGCTTCTGACAAGTAACGGTGGTTGGGAAGGAGGGGGAGGGCTACAGAGTGGTCATGTCGCCAAGATGAATGGAGAAATTTTGAGTCGTGTGATCGGATATGGCTAGGTCCTTTAAGGAACAGAGGTGCGGAAAAACGACCTGGATACAGTGTGCTCAAATCAGAACGTTAAAATTTTTTGTAATCCTAAGGAAAGAAACTTCTAATGATGTTGGCCCATAGTATTACAAACTACTTCAGCTAACTTATCGTAAGATCTATTCACAGACTCACACACAGCCGCGCAACACGTACATGGTGCCGTAGAGCCGCGGTGAGGTGGCCGAGCGTTATAAGGCGCCTTGCTACAGTTGGTTGTTCGCCGTCGGAATTTCGACTCCTCCCTGGTGAATGGGTGTGTGTCTTGTTCTTAGGTTTTTTTAAACTCAGTTTAAGTAGTTTGTAAGCCTATGGACTGATGACGAAAGAAGTTTGGTCCAATAGGATTACAAATATTTTAACATTTAGTACGGTAGACCGCGGGTCCGTTCTCTCACGGCGATACATTATGCAATGGACACTCGTATCTGATGTATTGTGGAAACATTAATTTTCAGTATTAAAAGTAAGTGAATACAGTCGTCATTGCCTTACGCTCACTAGCCAACTATGGCGTCACATCATAACTCTGAGAGGCGGGGAGCCTGCTTGTTAGGAGAGCATATCACTTCAGGCGGTCAAATGCTTTAGCTCCACCCAGACACACCCCGTTCCGCCTCCTATACAGTAAAGAAACGGATAAAGACATCGCATTGGTTGAGTCCGTCTGCGCCCTTCGTGTGACCAATCAGTAGCAGGACAGCAGAGGGCATATAGAGGTAGATAGTTCCAACGGCTGTTCTATGCTTTTCTCAACAACTTGTTGATGATAGATTCGCAGCAGCTATTATTATCGTCATCGTCGTATATGGACGATCACATTCAAGAAAATATCACCTCCATGCAATCTGGATAACATCCACGTCAGTGTTCGGACGTTAGACAGGGTGCAAGAGCATGTGTAAAGATATACGCCGCCTATGTGTAACTCACGTAACAAACAGAAAGCGTCAATGGTTGGGTATGCGTATGACGTAATCTTTGTCAGGTAATCAATCTTCTTTGACATATCTTTGTCTTGTATTAATGGCATTTTTCTCGGAAACGGGTGGATGACGTAGTTCCATTTGTTCACCACATATATACATACATACAAGAATCGAAAAGAGGAACGTACTTTTGAATCATGGTGCACCATTCGTAAGTCTACGAAAGTTCAGCTGTAAACTCAGCAAGCAAATTCACTGCCAAGTCGCTTACTGAACTTGCCAGAATGGTATGGCGAACACTCAACAGACACAGGGTTTCCTGAGTGAGTACCCCTAGCCCTTCCTCACTCACCTCAACACTCTGCCTAAAGTGACATAATGACCCCGATTTCGACAGGAAATCAAATCCTGATCTTCCTTTTCTATGCTTAAGGCAGTATGTTCTAAGCAAAGCTACACAATGAAACCCTCAGTTTTCAGGCAAGCCATATTCAAATTTAAGATTTTAAGATACTAGTGAATATTAGCGAAATTAGTGTGACTTCAAACTAGGGTGCTTCTTTATACCATTTTGTTTATTTACTGGGTACGTAATAGTCCACGATTCACAAAGCCTAACAGATTTAACCCTTGTTTTTAGTTTGCTGAAAATGAACACAATGTTCTTAGTTTTAAATGTTTGTATAGCTTATGGAACTTAACTACGGAGTCATCAGTCCCTAAACTTACAAACTACTTATGAACTAGCTAAGACTAAGGACGGCACAAATATCCATGCCCGAGGGGGGATTCGAACCCTCGACCGTAGTGGCCGTGCGGACCGTGACTGGCGCGCCGCAGAGCGCTCGGCCACCGCGGCCGGCAATGTTCTTAGTCCATTCCTCATACGACATTAAATGGAGCACACTTCCATATAGGCTAGGTATTTCCACACTATCTGGTATATGATACCACTGAATGTGAATATCATTTACGACAGAATGAAAGGGGACTGCATCTGCGAGGCCTTCTCGAAGAATGCGTTAACCACCCCACAGTAACAGGAAAAACGTTGTTTGTTGGCTATGGCTGTTTCAACCGACACTGGTAAACCCAACAGAATAAATCCTCGTAAAAATTTACTCTAGAGTTATCTGAGATCCTAGAAATGGAAAGAGACTTTACTCTTTGATTTCTGCAAGGAATACAACTGTTAAATCCTTCTAGTACAAGAGACGCACTGATAGTTATAACGGATGTATTCTCCGTATGTCACATAATTGTTCAAATTGCCACCATTGTTCGCTAGGCACGGCTGCACACTTGTAGTCGGGCCAAAGTGTCCAGCTTTCGCATCGGAGGTGACAACCCAACAATTCGTGTAGCATCGATTTGTCGCCAGAAAGCGTTTAGCCGGCCGCGGTGTCTACTTCTTTAAAGATTTATTACACGAGTTATATCAATTTATGGAAACAGTAGATCATCGTATTCTTCACACTAACTCAATAACTGCAGGCAACATGCTCGGTTCCTCTTGTTCTATAGTACGTGCAGCTATTTAATGTGTATTTGTCTTATTTTCCATTAAATATATGTGAATATTGTGCAGTATGAGCGATCAAGGTCATAAATTCAAATGTTTGTGTAGCTTATGGGACTTAACTACGGGTTCATCAGTCCCTAAACTTACAAACTACTTATGAACTACCTTGTACTAAAGACGGCACAAACATCCATGCCCGAGGGGGATTCGAACCCCCGACCGCAGCGGCCGTGCAGACCGTGACTAGCACGCCGCGGACCGCTCGGCCACCGCGGCCGGCTGATCAAGGTCATAAAGCTGAATTCTTTATTTATTTATTTTATACGTTGTTTATACTGCTGGTAATTATTCCAGAGGTGACTAAATTGTTATAAATTTTAAGTTTATTGTTGTAAAAATGTTAGTGCGGATGTGGTCAAAATTAAGTCTAAACAAATCTTTTATATTACTTTTAGAGAGAATAGAGATATGCAAATGAGGTAGTGGTCAAGTGAAATCCTTGATGCTATAAGAGTACTTAACGTTTCGTCGTTGAATGTCTAGTCCAGCTAAAGTAATTTGTTTGTGACAGTGTTATAACCTGCGCAGCAAACGACCGGTTTGTCTGGAATTTAATTATGGCAAGACTTAAGGAGGGCCATTTTAAGAATATTCCCTATTCCATTACGGGAATGTAACTGAACAGTATAAGTGATTCTACACCAGATTTAACAAGTGTTTTTCGTCGGACGCAAATTTCAACTACTTTGAGTTTACGACTCTTTCGTGTTGTGTCACCGCGGAATGGACTTTTGTCTGAGTATCATAGTTGCGAATTTTTCTACCATTGTCATAACGCAGTTAACGCATCTGTTCTTCTAACTTCGTTGGGTTTTTTCCTATGCATTACACTACTATTGCTTGTGTAGGATCACTTCCTATAGATCATAATATATTTGTTTCACTAAACATTATTGATGAGTTATATGTGGCTTCATTCTAAAAGGGCCACTGTCAGTATTTATCAAAACTGGTTTTATTGGTGTAGACCATAGTTTCACGTGGTCTTCATAATGTTAAAACGGCCAATGTCTAAGCCACATAGGATGGGAGATACGGGGCTTTTAAGATGTGAGCCCCAAATATACTGTTAATATTTTTCAGAAAATTACAGAAAATATTTAGAAGCTTAATCCTAAAACTAAGATTTTTCACATTGGCCCTTTTAGAAGCAAGCCACAGATATATGTGCTGTCCGTTCTTTAGGACAGACACTATATATATAACTTATCTAATATGCTGACGATGGGTATGGATCCTATAGAGTTCTCGTCGCCATTTGTTTTATCAGATGTTCAGATGTTTGTAAATCTATCGGACCAAACTGCGTGGGCATCAGACCGTATCTTACAAACACACACACACACACACACCCATGCCCCAGGGAGGACTCGAACCTCAACGGCGAGCAACCGCGCGCTCCGCAGCGAGACGCTTTAGACCGCTCGGCCACTCCACTGCGGCATTTGTTTTGTCGTCCTGGTCAGCCTCTGTTTAGTTTTTCCCTGCCTGTCGTTCTTGAAAGGTTCTATCTAGATCTGTGGACATCTAAAACAGCTATATAGATTAATAATACAAGTTTTATTTACTGAACTGTACGAAAACACTCAACTTATAATCCTCTCTTCTCTTCTCGCGGCGTCGTCCTCTGTACGATGCTAGCTGCCCGAGTCCTAATGACTGCCCATTTCGGAGCCGAGTTCAGACGGGCTCTTCCAGACGCATGTGGGCCTAGATATAGCTGCTTGTAGAGGGCGCGCATCTAGGTTTCTCCCTCCAGGATGCGCAGCGCCGGCGTGTGATTGGCTGCCGGTCGTCCGCTGCCTTCTACACGATCGTTCTCGTGCGTCTGGCGTGTGGCGCTCACTTTACGCAACAACATCTCTCCCCCCAAAGTGGCGGACCGTTGTGTATGGAGCTCGACAACAGGGGAGGAGGCAGGCTCGTGGACGTACTGATGGACCGGAGTCTGTATCTGCAGAGAACGCCAGACTACAGGCCCCGCCATGCGGCCTGAGCTCGCGACGGAACGTCCTCCGTGAAAACCTCCGCAGGGCCCACGTCCACGACCTGGGGCCCAGATGATGACGTAGACGGTGACGTCAGTGGCGACGTCGGCGTCGGATGCTGCGCGGCGTGCTGGTCGAGGTCCGTGGGTGTGTGCAGTGGAGGCGGAGGCTACCTGACGGCAAAATAACTAGAGGACTCGCCCACTCGCTAGATTTTAGTGGTTCTATTGCATCATTTTCATGCAATGTGCCAAGTTCTTGTGCTATTTTGTCGCGTAAAGTGAGCGGTACATTACGAGCTTCGCAAAATTTTGCTTTGGTACTTTCCTTCAGAGTAATGAGGCGCAGAAAAATCTTTAGCTTTTCCTAGTCCTGCAGAAAATAAACCCGGAAAATCTTTCAGCAACTTGTCTACACTGTCTTTAGCATCAAAAGTGTTCACAACTACAACATTGTCTTGCACAGTAGAACCAAAAAGATAAAAAGCATCTAGACCAAAAATATTCTCTCCGTCGTAAGACTGAAGCACTTGAAATGTCACTGTGAGCATTTGCGAACGGTATTCTGCAGGTAGTGAACACTGTCCTGGTACAGGAATTTCATTGCCATTGTATGCTGTTAATCTTGTTTTATCGCGTGAAAGGCGCGGCGATCCTAACTGTTCATGCGTTTTGAGATTGGTCAATGTGACTGATGCACCTGTGTCTAGTTGAAACTTTACAGAAATGTCATTCACACGCAAATTGATATACATTTTCCTGGCCTGTCGTACAACGTGTGCTACTTCTGCGTCCTTGATGTTACGAGGGACAGTCACGGGTTTTGAAAATACTGCATTTATTGAATAAGTATTGTCTTGTCGCTGTTTGGGCCGGGAGGACAATTTCCGTTTCTTTTGCTGCAAGGAGGCTGTTGGTATATGACCTTTCTTGCCGTAGGCATAGAATTCAGCATTTTGCTGACCGGGACGGACAGTTCTGCCTTTTGTGCCATGATAAACATTTAGGGCAAGGCTTCACTTCCTTATTAGGAAAGGCTCTGTGTCTATCAACTTGTTTACGCTTAGAGCGGGCCGGCGGAAGTACAAGGCGTCTGACCTTGCGCTCGCAGGCAGGTGACGACGCTGCAGTACACAGTGGAATCGAATCAATGTTTCCCGCTGCCATGGTACCTGAATCGTACTGTTCCAAAATCTGTTCTACTTGATGGATAGGCGGATCTGACATTTTTAAAATCTGCTCTCTAAGTCTGATGTCAGTTACATTATAGACAATAGCGTTATATAACATCACATCTGAATACAAAGCTCCTCACATACACACTTAAACTTACACTTTCTAGTGAGACCTTGAAGATCTGTTATCCACTGCCTGCATGTTTGGTTCTCTCGTTTCCTACACCGAAAAACTATTACCTAGCAGCCACTACATTGATTTTCCGTTAATAATACGACGTGAGGGCTCCTATAACTGAATCATAAGAAGGTTCAGAAGGCTCCATGGTGGGAAACAGTTTCTTGACAAGACGGAACGCTGGGGGGCCTACACATGACAGTAAAAAGTGGAGAATAACAGTAACTTGTGTCCTGTGCACTGTGGCATAGACTTCAAACTGTTGCAACCATTCTGTCCATTCTTCTTGTGCTTCGTCAAACTGGCGAAATGGTGGAATTACTGGAGGTGGTAGCTGCTGCACTGGTACTTGCGTATTCTGCGACACAGCTGCGGCCAGAAGTTATTGCACGGTTGACAGTAGAGAGGCAATTTGTTGACTGTGAAACTGAAGCATCTGCATTAATTGCTGTGCATCGAGCTCAGGAAGCTGCGGCGCAGTGGCAGGGATGTTAGTGGGATTTGACATTTTGCAAAAACAACAAAAAGAAACAGTGCAAAAATATAGAAATTGACTCGTATCCCTGCAAGAAAAGTCACAAAAGATTATATGCTGCAGCCCTTTAATAAAGTGACAAGTAAAATAATTTCGCAGCGCAGCATCAGAGATTCCTGAAATTTAACATCGCGTTGCAATGTGGGTCGTTTTAGTCCTCGTCGTCATTTATTGAATTCTCGGTGCCATTTGTTTTGTCGTCCCGGTCATCCTCTGTTTATTTCTTCCAGGCTTGTCGTTCAGGAAAGGTTATATCTAGATGTGTAGACAGCTAAAACAGCTATATAGATTGATAATAGAAGTTTTATTTACTGAACTGAACAAAGATAGCCGGCCGTAGTGGCCGAGGGGGCTGAGGCGCTTCAGTCACGGTCTGCACGGCCACTACGGTCGGGGGTTCGAATCCCCCCTCGGGCATGGATATTTGTGCCGTCCTAGTTCGTAAGTAGTTCATAAGTAGTTTGTAAGTTTAGGGACTGATGACCCCGTAGTTAAGTCCCATAAGATTTACAAACATTTGAACATTTTTTTGAACAAAGATAATAAACTTATAATCTCTCTCTATCTCTTTTCTCTTATCACGGCGTCGTCTTCTGTATGATGCTAGCTGCGCTTTGTCCTAGTGACTGCCTAGTTCGGAGCCAAGTTCAGACGGGCTCGTCCAGATGCATGTCGGCCTAGATATAGCCGCTTGTAGCCGCATCTAGGTTACTCCCTCCAGGATGCGCAGCGCCGGCGTTCGATTGTTCAAATGTTCAAATGTTTGTAGAGCTTATGGGACTTAACTACGGGGTCATCAGTCCCTAAACTTACAAACTACTTATGAACTAACTAATACTAAGTACGGCACAAATATCCATGCCCTAGGGGGGATTCAAACCCCCGACCGTAGCGGCCGTGCAGACTGTGACTGGAGCGCCTCAGTCCCCTCGGCCACCGCGGCCGGCGTCCGCTGCCTTCTCCACGATCGTTCTCGCGCGTCTGGCGTGTGGCGCTGACTTTACGCCAGAACAGATCAATTCTTCAGTGCGAAGGCACTCTTAGGCCCTTACTCTTACGGAAATCAGTTCACAAAAACTACGAATTTGAATTCTAGTGGGCTGGAAATGTTGAGAATTTGTATCTTACAGAAGAGTAATTTCGTGCAGGTGCGGTGCTCGCTGTGTCCCAAAACAATTTCGCATAGGCCGCGGCCGTGTGCAGACGCGCCGGTGTGCTTGCTCCGTGAGTGTTTACGCCGCTTTCAGCTACAGGAAATTACTATCGATGACCATTACGACGATACACACTTCGTTTTCAATTTCCGTATGGATGTTCAAATGTTTGGAAACCTATCGTACTCAACTACTAGATTAGTAGTCCGTAGCTTACAAACTGCTTAAACTAACCTAAAGACAAAAAACACATCCATGACCGAGGGAGGATTCGAACCTCTGACGCGGGAGGCCTCGCGATTCGCAACGTGGCGTTCCAGACCACTTTTTTTTTTTTTTTTTTTTTTTTTTTTTTTGTTCTAGGTGTAGTTTTCTTCGTTGCGGACGCTGATCAGTTTTGTTCGTTCTTGTTCGGTCTGATGTTGGCTCAGCTTTTTTTTTATTACAGAGGGCGTTGAGCCCTCTGACCGGGCGCGCTGAGCCACGGCGCCCGGCACCACTCGGCTACTTCCCCGCGGCCCGTATGGATGCACCCGACCGCAAGTACACGAACTCGTAGATCGGCTTTACGAAAAAATGGGTCTGAAAGATGAAGAAGTGCTCGGATTTTTGTATGATTTCCTTGCGAATGCCGTGTTTGTGAAAGTCGTCAGTGGCGATCCCCGTTTACGTGTCGTGGAATTACCTGAGGGTAACACTCAAATTGTGAATTATAGAGGCGAAATCTACGAAGTGTCAGTTTCTCATGCCGGGCTCGGTCTGCGCACGGCCCGCACATTTAATCTTCCTTTTGAGATTGACCTCGATAATATACGACAAGTCGTTTCTGAATATGGTGACGTGGAGATTCACGCGGAAAAGTGGTCCGGTTTGAAGCATTTCAATGTGAAAAACGGCATGAGGAATGCTAAAAGTAGACCTTTAAAAGCATATCCCGTCCAACATTCTTGTCCCTGGATTTCGAGCTCTTGTCACGTACGAGGGGCAGCCGCGAACTTGAGTCGTCTGCGGTGGATGGGCAGGACGGTATCAGAACCACGTACGCGGACATGCTGGTGGGAACGCTTGGCACTGCAAGAGCCGGCTGCGGCCGCCGCGCTGCCCGCAGTCGACGTAAACAGCGCGGCAGACTCGGCTGTTAGCGCAGAGACCGATGCCCACGGTCGGGACGCAAACGTGCACTTTTACGCGTATGGCCGAAATAACGCCGAAACTTGCGCCTCAGAATTCCGGTATTCACACGGACGTTCCCATGGAGATTTCGGACAGAGTATTGCAAGTTCCTCCCCTTCTCGGAGTGTTGTCTCAAATACAAGTCCCTTCCGCCACAGAAGTCTCGACGAAGGGCGCGGCCGTCGCTTCTGCGGCTGACACCCAGGATGGACGCCAACAAAGAACGGTTAAAGCGAAGAAAACTTCACATAAGCAGAGTGAAAAGAAGGTCCGCACCCTGGAAAAGAAACAGCAGCGAACTATCAAGCAAATCATAACTGAGGGAACCACGATCGTCATGGACGGCGGCCAAAAAATGTTCAAATGTTTGTATAGCTTATGGGACTTAACTACGGGGTCATCAGTCCCTAAACTTACAAACTACTTATGAACTAGCCAACACTAAGGACGGCACAAATATCCATGCCCGAGGGGGGGATTCGAACCCCCGGCCGTAGTGGCCGTGCAGACCGTGACTGGCGCGCCGCAGAGCGATCGGCCACCGCGGCCGGCACGGCGGCCAAGTCTCACAACATGTGGGGGAGGCCGAAGGTATAAACGTAGACAGTTCGGGATCTGAAGACACGGACGCCAGTCGCTCGCGTTTGTCGGAGAGGGACAACTGCTGGTCTCAGGATACGGAATGACGTGCAGCTCTCTCTCTTACACAATGCAAGTTTATAAAGTAGTGACTGTGAACTTAAACAGAATCGAATCTGATGTTAAAATCAAGAGATTGACAGACTATTTTTATGCCGCCGATTTGAACATTGCTTTTCTTCAGAAAATTGTAACAGCAAACATAAGTCAGATTACGGGTTATGACGCCATAATAAATATCGGAGACTAGCTGAAAACCCGGCTTTGCCCGGGTATTTATTTATTTATTCCTGCCATTTTAAGTATATATTCATTTGTATAAGAGCTGTATGTCTGTAAAATATCTTGGGAGTATAGTTCATGGTAAAGAAGTAATAGATGAAGACTTGATGCGGGAAGGGGCTGTTTTCCAAGAATGTTACTGTTTATGTGCTCATATCTCATGAACTACGTGTCGGAATGTGATACAATTTAGAAGCTACATTCAACTATATATGTGTATACTGTCTGTAAAATTTCCTGTCGCTACAATTTGTAGTGTTCAAATTATAAATTGTAACGTCATACCGAGAGCCGTAGTTTTACTCCATAAACAGCGGAAAAGTAGTAAGCGAGAAACTTTTTTCTTTTCAACATTTTACTATGGTTGCCAGCGAGAAAAAGTTTAATAAAGGTTTGAAATTATGTTTAAAGTTTGTTACAAGTCGGTAAGTACTGTCATTCTCATACAGTGTATTTCGAAAATCTTGCCGCATTAAATGGCATTTTTTGCGGTTTCTATTGGTTATGGCGTAATATCTTTTGAACCATGAGCCGTATGTGATTCTTAACCATGCAACAATTGTTACCTCACGGTAAGGAATGTGTGTACCAAATTTGGTTGAAATCGGTCCAATGGTTTAGGAGAAATGTGCAGCATTGTCGCAAAATGCATCAGTTTTCGCGCATCTCATTGTTTATGACGTCATATTTCGTGAACTGTATATCGTATGTGATTCTTACACTTACGGCGACCGTCCTCATGGATCGAAGCTTACGTGTACAAAATTCCATAAAGATTGGAAGAAAACTGTAGATTTGTATGCAACATGTACAAACATATGTACACTCTGCTTTATATATTAGATGACGCAGGTACAGCAATTCTGTTTAAAGAAGGCATTTCTTGTACATCTACCATCATTCTACCAACAGGACGAGGCATTGCTGTTCTATTAGAGGACAACTTGATTTTACTGAACATTTATGCTCAGTCTGGATCCAGTGCCAGAGGGGAGAGGTCTGATTTTTATCGTGACGAAATCATAACCCTTCTAAGCCGTGCTCGCGCAAATATCATACTAGCTTGCAATTTTAATTGTGTCTTACGCAAAGAAGACCAGTTGCCGAATTTTAATTATTGCCACGAACTACAGTGTTTAACTGACGGTCTGGAATTAAAAGATAGTTGGCGCCCCCTCATACTAAAGGGTACTCGTATGTGACTACCACGTCTGTAAGTCGTCTGGATAGATTTTGTGTGTCCCAAAATATTTTAATGAATGTTCGTGACTGTGAAATATGGTCGCTTAGTTTTAGTGACCACTGCGCCTACCATATAACGTTCACAGCCGGCCGCGGTGGCCGAGGGGATTGAGGCACTCCAGTCACGGTCTGCACGGCCACTACGGCCGGGGGTTTAAATCCCCCCTCGGGCATGGATATTTTTGCCGTCCTTAGGATTAGCTAGTTTATAAGTAGTTTGTAAGCTTAGGGACTGATGACCCCGTAGTTAAGTCCCATAAGCTGTACAAACATTTGAACATTTTTTATAACGTTCAGACACTGGCGACAGAAGACCTCCTTGGGTCGTGGGGTGTGGCAGTTGACTACCTCACTGCTGGAAGATGCCGCCCTGCGGCTAGATACTGTAGTTAAGTGTCGGCACTGCCTTCAGAGGCAGGCACGGTACAGGGTGTGCGTTGTCTGGTGGACGGAGCTCGCGAAGCCCCAGCTTAAAAAATGCATCTGTCAGTACGCCAGGGCCAAAGCCTATTGGAGGAAACAAACTTTGGAATTCTACTTCACCAGTTTACGCCAGCTGTACAGTAGCCCTGCAGCTCTGACACATAATTTGATCCGTATTAAACGAATGAAAGCCAAAGTCACTGCTTTGGTCCGTGAAAGTTTGGTGGGTACAAGGGTCAGGCTGTGCCCTTTCAACGACGTCTCCCAAGAGTGAACGTCATTGTTTCACGTCATTCGGGAACATAGACGAGGGAAACAAAAAAATCATCACACAACTTCAGGATAACGGCGGAACGATGTATAATAAGCAGGCCACTATTAAGGCCTTCGTCTTCCATCACTTTCGACACCTGTACTCCGAGCAGGAAGCAAACACGCCGCTGGGGGAATGATTTTTTTTTATCCAACATTACTTCCGTGCTCACTCAGGACGACAACGCAGAAATGTTGGCACCGATAACAGACACAGAAATAGTCAGTCATCAAGTGTACCCCGAAGAATAAAGCTGCGGGTTTGGTCGGCCTACCACTAGAATTCTACATACAGTACTGGGACATTTTTGGAGATGTACTGACACGTATGTATAACGACTTGCTATCGAGTGATTCTTCCCCTCCTCTGTTGAACGAAGGCATGGTGGTATCGAGACGGGATATGCTCAATAACTTTCGGACAATTTTGCTCAACGCGGCTTTCAAGATCCTGATATGATTGATAAATGGGAGAATAAAGACGGTTCTTAGCAAACTACTGGGCTCTTACCAGACCAGTGTGGTCAGCGGCCGAGCAATGTTAAACGCGCTTTGTGAATACTGGGACATAATATTTATAGCGGATATGTAAGACTAAACTCGCTGTCCTATTCTTTGACTATGACAAGGCGTTTGACAGTCAGTCAAGAATTTTTATTAAAAACAATGGAAAAAATGGGGTTCCACAAGAGTTTGCGACACTCAGCAGGAATTATTAATTAGTCATTGATCCACAATGCACAGTTCCAGTACAAGCGAACAAAATATTATGCAAGGTTATGCAACGTTAAATTGCAAGGGGAAAAAAATCGCACTGACGTGTTTTACGGCCCACTTTAGATTTGTAGTTTTATAAGTTTTTGCAAACATTTTGGACCAAAATAATAATCTAAATAATAAAAAATTAATTATTAAGTGTCTGAAAACCTGTTAGGAAAAAGAAAGTATGTAGTGGCGGCTTTTGTACTACCGACCTTTCACGCCATAGTCCAGCACCTTGCCCACTACGCTACGGCTATAGATCAAAACAGAAGCTCTTTAATCTCATAATATTGACGGGCGTTGTTAACTGATGTTAATATGGCATTTGTAGACATTAAATTATCATTTATCGTTCGAAGAACGATGTGTGTGTGTTAATACCTCAGTGTGCCTTTGGTTTGAAATGACAACGTGTAAGTTACAATAAGAAAATCATCAAATACGCGAGGAATGTCACGTGACATCTCCGAACGGCTGGTTTTCGTTAATTCAATGGAGGGTGTCAAATCTTGCCGGCCGCGGTGGCCGAGGTGACTGAGGCGCTCCAGTCACGGTCTGCACGGCCACTACGGTCGGGGGTTCGAATCCCCCATCGGGCATGGATATTTGTGCCGTCCTAGTTCGTAAGTAGTTTGTAAGTTTAGGGACTGATGACCCCGTAGTTAAGTCCCATAAGCTTAACAAACATTTGAAACATTTTGTCAAATCTCCGTTATTTTTGCAAATATGTCTCTAACGATACGAGATATGAAAAAAACATAAGGGAGCTAAGTTGTAGAGAATTTTCTCCTCTACAAATTCGGTTATTCAATTTCCTTGACAGATGAATGGTTAAGCCGTTATTTTCATTTAAATTTCGGGCTGTCAAAAGACGATCGCAAAGGCCCACTTTTAGTGTTACTACCGTAACCTAAAGTGGGCCAAAATCGGAAAAGGAGCTGATGCAATAGACAGCAGTTAGTGTTGAGCACACAGCTATGTTCAATGTTAAAATGTTTGTAAAGCTCAAGGACTTAACTGCGGGGCCATCAGTTTCTAAACTTACAGAAGGCCACGGCGCTCTATTTTGACGTCAGGCAGAGTAGGTTGCACGCGCATAGCTGACTGGCTCGCTGCTTCGGCATAGTGGGCCGTGCCACAGCGGCTACCCAGTCAGCTATGCGCGCACAACCTACTCTGCCTGACGTCACACGAGAGCGCCGCGGCCTTCTCTCTCGATGGTGGTGTTCCAACCCCCGAAGGCGGACGGCCGCGCGCATCGCAACACGACGCTTCAGTACGCGTGGCTAATCCCCCGCGGCACACAGCTATGAGAAACTTTTTGTGGTACGTAAGGAAACAATGTGGGGACTAACTGCTGTGTGTGTCAATACTTAATTCCTTTCTTGTTGGTGCATACTTAAATATTGTGTGACATGAAAGAAGAGTTATAACGAATAGCGCCTAGTTGACCGCCATAATTGCCAACCTTCAAATTGTCCGCAGTTTGGAGTAAACCACTTACGGCAGCGGTTACCAACATTTTTTGCTCTGCGGCCCACTCATTGCATAAAAATATCCGTGAGAGCTAGCAACTAAATAAAAAGTAAAAATTACAAACAAACAAAAACAGGTGTGCTCATGCACGCACGTACTTGTACACACACACACACACACACACACACACACACACACACACACACACATACATATACATACCTACATACATACAGTAGGCATTATTAGTAAAACCTATATCTATAAATGTGAATGTCTGTTCGATGTACGGTTATCACGTCTGAACCACAAGACATAAAGAGCTACAAATTTGTACAGTTACTATTGTCTACCCGGGGAAGGCTTTAGACACGGTTTTATGGCGATCGGATAGCTATTTATGTATATATATATATAAATGTGAATGTCTGTTCGGTGTACGCTTATCATGTCCAAACGACAAGACGCAGAGACTTAAATATTTGTACAGTTACTAATTTATTCCTGAGGAAGGTTTTTGGCACGGTTTTATAGCGATCTGATAGATATTTAGTAATTTGAAGAATATAACGCGAAATGCGGAACAATAATGATTCTTTGAAAATTATATTTACTATTTGAAAATGGTATTTTTAGTTGCATTGTTGCTTGAGGATTGATAAAGATAAAAGAGTAGAGTACATTGGGATGGAAAGTTATCGGTGTATATAAAATTGTACGTGTGTGTGTTAATATTTCGCTCTGTAGCGAAAACTACAGAACGCAAAGGTCTGTTTGTTATTGATGTCCGAAGTCTCCCGTTGTACACCATAGCAGTTCCATGCCGACAGCTATAAGGGGGGGGGGGCATATGGCGGTTGAAAGTCGTCAAATTACAAAAAAATTCGGACTGAAGGCCAGCGGTGACGTTTGCGACTCTATAGCAAGGAGGTTACGTGCAGCGAAATATGCCACAGACCATGTCTTTGGTCTATGGCAGTCTGTGATGCGTGCTACAATGCCTTAGCTCTTTCTCTGTAAGGATAAGCATACGAATAAGGAAATATAAGAATAAATATATAAAGCAGTAAAAAAGAATTTTTTTTAAATACATCTCTTTAAAAACTCGATTTGACGTTTTGCGCATTACATCAAGTGATCCATCTGTTATATTATTACAATCATTATTGTTGAATTTCGTGATTGGATTCTTCGAAACGAGTGCATTTTTACCTGTGATTTCTTATATATTCTCTGATAAATGTAACATGTTCAAAATGTTTGTTAAGCTTATGGGACTTAACTACGGGGTCATCAGTCCCTAAACTTACAAACTACTTACGAACTACCTTATACTAAGGACGGCACAAATATCCATGCCCAAGGGGGGATTCGAACCCCCGACCGTAGTGGCCGTGCAGACCGTGACTGGAGCGCCTCAGTCCCCGCGGCCACCGCAGCCGGCAATGTAACATGTTTTAGAAAAAAGGAGATGGACAGAGAGAGAGAATAGATAGGAAAAGTATTAACTCAAGGTTCGAATAAATAAATAAATACCCGGGAAACGCCGGGTTTTCAGCTAGTATACTATATTGGAACATTTCTTTCTTTCTTTCTTTCTTCTTTGTAAATCGTATGGGACTTAACTACGGGGTCATCAATCCCTAAACTTACAAACTACTTATGAACTACTTACGAACTAGGACGGCACAAATATCCATGCCCGAGGGGGGGATTCGAACCCCCGACCGTAGTGGCCGTGCAGACCGTGACTGGCGCGCCGCAGTCCCATCGGCCACCGCGGCCGGCTTGGAACATTTCGACTGCATTGGGGGATTGAAATAAATTCAACAACGATGTTGAAAATTAGTGTTGGACTGAGATTCGAACCACTTTTCTTGACTGAAGAGACTTTGTTGCCTAAAATAGATTCGGAAAGCATCCACAATGTGAAGAAGACACGAATATTTCTCATTAGGCTAAGATGCCATTAGCGCTGAGATGGAGACGATTTCCATACGATGAAGCTGAATTTCAAGTCTTGTGTCATTGGGCAATTTGTTACTTTAGTTGTATTACTTAACACGTTGTCCGCCGCAATGCCGTCAGAGGGGCCCCAGAGCCGCCTGCTGTGGCCGCCGGCGGCCACACGGTAGCCAACGTGTCAACTGAAAAAATGTGTTGTTGGGCTGTGTTAATTTCAGCTGTTTTGTGTTGTTTTAGAGTGTAAATTGTAAGCATAATTGAAGACGGACTAGAATATGCTGGAGTACATAATTGTCGATGTTTTTACTGTGCTCAATCTGAGTACCAATGAAACTGAACCTGTAGCAGTTTGAAGAGAGGAGGAAAGGCAGTAGCACGTACGTCAATTGTTTTCTTCACTTCTACAATTAATTACAAATAATGTGAATAAATTGCTTTTAATTTCTTGGTTTACGTAACTTCATTACCTATATTGCACATTACAACAGGAAAAAAATTGTGTTTAACCTGTCCTATATCATTTTCTTTCCTCCTCCATGTTGCCATGGATGACACATACCAGTTTGCGTTTGTACCACAATGACAGTGTACGTGATGGTTGTAGTTCCTACCCACTGCACTGTGTGAAGAATAGGAACTCTAAAGTTCGCCAGCCTGACGACTTCTATAGATGTCGTCCCCACACAGATGATAGCATGCAGGTCGGAGTTCTTGAAGTGAGGCTGAACTTATTAAACTATTGGCAGGAATTCATCTAATTACTGAATAATACTGAAGTTCTTGGGACGCCAGCTAGTTTATTTAAAGAATGCAGAAAACTAGCAAACTGCATGATAGTATACACTTGCCACACATTGTTTTAACTGAAAGTTCAATATATTGCCTTTTCGCATTGTTCTAAAATGATTAAACTATGTGTTATGACCGCATACGTATGTGACATGTTACTCCTCCGAGTGTGTGTTCTGGACTGAAGAGTGGCGGCTCGATGCAAGGCTGCCTTCGCCCAGCAAAAGAGCATAAATTTCATAATACGATATCAAACTTTAGAAAACTGGCGTTTACTTTGTGAATACACATACAGTCAATGTAAAGCTGAGTTTTTATTTGATATTTTAGGGTAAATTTTACATATTTCATGAAAAGGCGACAAAATGAGTTTCAGTAGAGGTTTATATACTTTATTTTTCAATTTATTACGTGTTCTCGACATTTCAAAAATGTTCAAATGTTTGTTAAGCTTATGGGACTTAACTACGGGGTCATCAGTCCCTAAACTTACAAACTACTTACGAACTACCTTATACTAAGGACGGCACAAATATCCATGCCCGATTCGAACTCCCGACCGTAGTGGGCGTGCAGACCGCGACTGGAGCGCCTCAGTCCCCGCGGCCACCGCGGCCGGCTCTCGACATTTTAGGACTCGCCAAATACCCCACAGTTGAACAATGACTTACTGGTTATAATTGTTGCACGTCATTGTAACATGTTTCTTACAAACAAACTTTTGGCATATATTACACATGATGGTTGTTGATACATCTTTTGACTTTCGAGAAGTAGGCGGTGAAACGTTGTCCTTTTCCAGAGGCTCTCGATATTTACTCAAGAATGCTGAAATATTACCAGGCAGAGACATTATTTTGGATCTTCCTATTAGATAGGGTTTCATCAGTGCCATTTCTAAATTCTTCAAAAAGTTTCTTCTTACATAAGGTGGGTTATTTGGATTTGAGGAATACAAAATTTGTGCTCTGGTTCCTGCTACATTCGTGTACGAGTAAAAGACGCGCATTGGTCACCGTCTTGTTATGCGCGAGATATTGTAGGCACTTCCCTTCCGTCACGTCGTAGTCCATTATTATTTCAGTAGTGGCCGTGCAGACCGCAACTGGAGCGCCTCAGTCTCCTCGGCCACCGCGGCCGGCCCAGTTAGAATGTTCAAATGTTTGTATAGCTTATGGGACTTAACTACGGGGTCATCAGTCCCTAAACTTACAAACTACTCATGAACTAATTAATACTAAGGACGGCACAAATATCCATGCCCTAGGGGGGGATTCGAACCCCCGACCGTAGTGGCCGTGCAGACCGTGACTGGAGTGCCTCAGTCCCCTCGGCCACCGCGGCCGGCACTGCAGTTAGATATAAACATCCCAGTACAACCAGTCTCCTTTGCATCTCTATCACGAGAATATTGTACTGATTCACTTTTCTTCTGAATATACAAATTTGTATGGGTGACAATATTATCTACCATACTTTCTGTGGTGTCGTACAAGTCTGAAGTGCGCGACACGTACTTTCGCCGCTCACCGCCATGCACGCACGGCGCGGCGTTCTTACGACGTCAGCCACGAGCGCCCTCTGCTGCAACTCCGCTCGTGGCCACCACTGAACTGCATCGGCCACTTGGGAATCAGGTAGGCACCAGTTAAGACTTGGGGCCGGCCGCGGTGGCCGAGGGGACTGAGGCGCTCCAGTCACGGTCTGCACGGCCACTACGGTCGGGGGTTCGAATCCCCCCTCGGACATGGATATTTGTGCCGTCCTTAGTCTTAGCTAGTTCATAAGTAGTTTGTAAGCTTAGGGACTGATGACCCCGTAGTTAAGTCCCATAAGTTCTACAAACATTTGAACATTTTTTTAAGACTTGGGTTTAGGACAGGCACTAGGACTCATCAGTAGGCAGACCTTTATCTAGTTAAACGATGTATCTGCATTCCAGTAGTCTTCAGTTAACAAAGTTGAGTATTGTGAGATTTCTGCTAGCCGCGGTGGAGTAGCCGAGCGGCCTAAAGCGTCTCGCTGCGGAGCGCGGGTTGCTCGCCGTGGAGGTTCGAGTCCTCCGTGGGGCATGGGTGTGTGTGTTGTCCTTAGGTTAGTTTACCTAGGATTAAGTAGTTTGTAAGCTACGGACTGATGACCACGCAGTTTGGTCCGATAGATCTACAAACATTTTGATTTCTGCTAAATATATATCTTTTTCTAATCTAGCTTAGTGTTTCTAGTTTCTGCTCTCCCACTGGCTGGTCACCTCAGATTCTGTACCCACACACGCATGCATCCTAGTTTCCTGTCGGTCTCTCTCTACTCGGACACCGACACCCAGGACAACCGGCGGAAATGAGACACAAAAGTGGCGACGAGGATGGGTTACAAAACTTTCGTCTATCATTTTATGAAATGCAGAAAGTTCGCTAATGAGGTCATCTGCACTGCTTCTAGGACCAGGAACGACATTCACTATATTCTTACTTCTCTCTTTACACCTCTTGACGTATTGAGTTTTTCTCCACTTTGTGATGTTATCTCTGCCTATAAAAAACGCCACTTTTGCACTCGAATAACTGTCACCTTCAATATCAGACAGACGTCTTGTTCCTGATCACTTTCCGGAATTACTTCCTCTTCCTGACCACTGTCACTGCTGCACAGTTGGTGATCAGATTCGTCTGACAACTCCTGCACAGTTCTGGGTATTTCCTCAGACGTCATTTTCCTGAATAAGTAAGAAGCTAATCAGTTTTTCAAACTACTGTTCTGATATGATTAACGATGCACGTTTGTGTGTACATAAGAAATATGTATTTACCTACAGCAGCAGACACGTGATGTACTTTATACACCACAGAAAGATCCACAGGAAAACTAATTGCAGCTGCGACAACAGGAGAGTAATACGTAGCGTGCACGCAATCGCTCACGGGAGGCAGCATTCTCACTAGCGGTAAACAAGACGAGGGGTAAAAGATGAAATGTTCAAATGTCTGTAAATCTATCGGACCAAACTGTGTGGTCATCAGTCCGTAGCTTACAAACTACTTAAACCTAGATAAACCTACCTAAGGTAAACACACACACCCATACCCCAGGGAAGACTCGAAGCTCCACGGCGAGCAACCGCGCGCTCCGCAGCGAGACGCTTTAGACCGCTCGGCTACTCCACCGCGGTAAGACGTGGGGTACTCTATATCGCCCGCTCGAGGGTTAAATTGATTGTTTTGTTTGTTAATTTTGCAATAGTTAATATATGTCATCTAGTCAGGGAATAGCTTGGCTTTGAGATGTTTTCTAACTTGAATTTGACATGGAATAAATAATTAGTTTATTAAGTATTCATAAAAATATGATTGCGTTTCGGTGCGTGACCGCCAGTACTACAGGAAATCGGCGTCCAGTGCCTGCCGCTCGGGGACTTCCCTAGAATTCGGGGAAACTTGCCAGTACTCTTTTCCATGGGAACCCGACCTACTGGTAGCACCTGTCGTGGTTCTCACCAGCTCTTACCATCTGTCTCCTACTGGTTCTAACCGGCTGTACTGAAGCAATACTCAAGATCTTAATATGATGGCTTTAAGCTAGAAATATTACAACATTCGAATAATATTATTGCGTATTGTATGGTTTCTTTGATTAGTACGCACATTTTGGGTTTCTTTGTATGCAACAAATATTCTTCAAGCGATTACCACTTAAAAACAAAGTTATGTTTGATACGATTAATGTGGTTTTTCAAAACAATTCACTTTTGGCAGAGTGTCAGAAGATATCACTGTAGCATAAACAACGTAGAGTTGTTTTGGATACAACAACGTCAGAACCTCAATAAATAATATGAAATGTTCAAATGTTTGTAAAGTCTATGGGACTTAACTACGGGGTCATCAGTCCCTAAACTTACAAACTACTTATGAACTAACTAAGACTAAGGACGGCACAAATATCCATGCCCGAGGGGGGATTCGAACCCCCGACCGTAGTGGCCGTGACTGGAGCGCCTCAATCCCCTCGGCCACCGCGGCCGGCAATATGAAATGTGTTCTTTTTCCGTCTCATTACTCATTAAATGAGAGTGTTTTACTAGAACACAAACTGTCTTTACTAATGAAATGATTCACAGATAGATGTTACTAGTACTCGCAAGTTAACTCTGACGTCACTTCATATCGCTTAGGGGCGGGAAGCCTGCTTGTTGTTAGGAGAGCATGGCACTTCAGGAGGTCAAATGCTGTAGCTCCGCCCAGACCACGCCCCGTTCCACCCCCTATGCATTAAACGACCTCGGCGCCCTTTATGTGACCGATCAGTAACAGGATAGCAGAGGGCTTATAGAGGTAGACAGTTCCAACGGCTATTTTATTGGCGCTCAGTTTATCGATTGTATACATGCAGTGAGTGAGCTACCGTGTAGACGCTTCCGCGATCGCTCCCGTTCACAAACCATTTCGTGGCGATAAACTTCGTGTATGCCACTTCACACATCACCACCACATCAGTAGCGTAGCTACCATAGGGCTAGGCGGGGCAGTGCCCCGTGGCCCCCGTGCTCCAGGGGCCCCTCGGCCTTCGTGAGCGACGATCGAAAAAAGTTACAGTAGAGCGAAGATTTTTTTTTACCCTCCCACCCTATCGTCCATCATATCCCCTTCCCCTCAAACCAAGTTTCTCACAATAGCCGCTCTGGGCCACCAGCTGACGGAACAATGCTTCTAATTGGGCCTTCACAAGACGCCACTATGTGGCGCTGCTGACAGGCGAACCTACCAGCCAATGTGTCCAACAATCGGCACACTTCAGTCGGCAGAAGTAGCGGCAGCATCAAAGCTGCTCACGGCAACAGCTGCGGCTTCCAAGTGTTGCGGCGTGCCGGCTCGGCGCAATGTGGAGGATCCTCCAAATACAATATAAATACATTTACTGTACTGTACTTCTTATTGGCAAACAGAAGTGTACAGTTCGAAAATCCGAATAAACGGTTTTCCGAATATCCTTGTCCCCAAATTATTTCGGATAATAGACGTTATACTGTATATAATATTTTAGTTGAATGAAGGAATTTCGACTTTAATTTCTCCTGCCGAAATTGACCCCAACGTGGACAGTTCGTCAATTATGTAAGGAAATTATAACAGAATATGCATTATTAGAATCTGACGTTACGGAGGTATTTACTTTTATTCTTCTGCAGCAGCCGAAAGGTCGTCCAGCAAATAAAAATTATCAAAACGCATCCGGGGTACAGTATGTCTCAAGCTCGACATTTGCCACTCATAGCAATCGAAAACAAGGCTGCATCACGTCTAGATTTAACAGAAATTATTGATAATTTTGCAAAAACCAAAGCCAGGAAAAGATTGTAAAGTAGTTGTTAAAATAAAATTGACAACTTTTTAATTATGTACCCATATTATTACTATAATGTACTGCAGTCACGAAAACGCTTACCGATAATTACCGATCAGAAATCATATCTTTGCCAACATCTGCAATCTAACAGTTTGAAGCATTGTATTACTCCAGCAGTTATTCTTTCATTCTGACTTTGGTGCGTGAGGAAATACGAATGAAATCCCCACGACTTGAAAAACGCCACTCATTAAGCTCGCGATATTCAGTGAGGCGCGAAAAATAATTATGAATTTTTTTCAAGGACTAATAGTATTCGTGTTACAAGAAATAGAAAAATTCCCAACTTTTAGAAAACAATGTTTTAACACATTGACTGCCACGAGAGTTAAATATGTCACAGGAAGTCTTCTCTTCGGGCCACGTGAAATAAATACAACTCACGGATATTTTTCCATTTAAAGCTCCGTGGTGCAGTTGTAACTCACAGTAGCGTGCTGTGACGTGGTGTTACAGTACGTTATGGCCCCAGTAACAAATCCTGTTCGTGGCCTCCAGTTTTCAAGAGCTCAAGAGTAGTTATTGACACTTGAAATCGTGAATTATATATAACTCACATGGCCCAGTCATATTGGAGTTTCCTTTTTCTTATAATTTATTATTTGGTGTTACATATTACTTATACTGTAGATTGTAAATCACATACAGTTTTAATTAAATTCTTCAACTCTAATTGCAACAACAGTGAAACAGACTGAAAAAATTGGGTAATCCCACTTTGTATCTCTAACACCTGCATGCACTGTGCTTTATGAAAAAATACTCTTCGCAAAAGTATGAGTCACAATTTGTTACATTTCCATGTAATTTGTTTGCATTTCTTGACAGCTTGCTCTCGTCCAAATTTTTTCGTACCATCCGTACCGTACACCTATGACTTGCTGCTCCCGTGTTCATATGAGCACAATCTGCAGGCAGCTCGGTGTCTACGGTGAGAGATTTCTCAGGGGCATCGACGTCTTCTGTATGGAGTAGTCTCATAGTCACTTCCTCTATGAATTCTGTGATTGTGATGATCTTGTTGATGTATTGGTAAATCACAAGAGCATTTACCAGTGCTGACCCTGTCAACAGTATAACTGCAAGCTTCCTGTACCATTTCACATTCCGGCTTAGACAGTATAGGACTTCATTTGGTGAGAGAGTTGACTGATTATGTCAGTTATCATTGCTGGTTTTTTCTTTGCGGCCCTCTTGGTTTGAACTTCAGCTACTTCCTCTCCATGAACAGTACTCAGCATCAACACATTCCTCTTATTTTTCCATGTCAGTAGTATCTTCATCTAAAAGCTTCTGTACATGCCTTTGTTCATCTACATAACTTCTACGAGACACTTTCTTCTGCTACAATATCACTGTGTTACGGAGCAAACAACACTGAATTAAGACTTTAGTAACAATGCAGAAAAACAATAATGGAACTGTACGCAAATAATGTTGTGGAATGAAATACTTACAGGAGTACTGACCCAAAATTATTAGCGACATAGAAAATGACACACCTGGCACTTTACTCTGGCGCCATGTGAGTCATATGTAACTCACACAAAAAAACATGAATTAAGGTACTAAATAGCAATATTTTTAACTTATTTGTACTTAAAGAGCTTACTTCAAGCAAACTAATATGGAGTATGGAAAAAAAAAGTAAATGATCCCCGATGATCGGTAACCCAAGTATACCTTTGGCAGCCAATATGTTAATATAGTTATTGTTAAACAGAATGGGCTAAGACAAAATATTAAATGTATAAAGCATATTTAAGTACCGTAGAACAGTATTGGGCATATGATTTGTTGTGGGGATGTGACAGGTGACAGCAGGAAGGGGGGGGGGGGGTGGAGGGCAGAAGGTGCGGGAAAGGGCAGACCGCTGGAATGATCAGGCATTGCCGTTCTTTGTGCGCCTGCAAAACGAATAGCGAGCCCCCACTCTGTCTACCCCATTACGTCGCAAAAGGAAATGACAAGGTGTTTTACAAAGTTATACAGACCCTTCCACAGTGCACCTCATAAATCACAGATGACGTACTGCGCAGATACACCTGGAGAGTGCGCATTTTCCACGAAATGCGTTGCGACAGGAAACAGGCATGTTTATTTTCCACAAATGCGTTAATACTGAAAGGAATACCGAACAGAATCTACATACCTTTCTACACACTACCTTGCAATGGAAGGCGGGAAATGGATTCGGCATTCTGTGGCTTTTTTCTGGGAACGGCGCCTTCCCATACCATACGAACTATTCGCTCTTCAGTTTACGTTCCTACTAACACTATACTCTCCGCCAGAGTCTGCTCAGTTCTTCTATGTGAAAAACAAACAACTTCACTGTGTTTTAAAGAAATGATGAGAATTCAGCACTACATTCACGGATCAGAAGTTTCATGTAATAATTACTTTGTCTGAATAGTGAATTGTGCATCAACACGCTGCCCTCTACCGCACTGTCACGATGATAAGCGAAGATATCGACTTAGTTATTTTACTTATTACTTTTTCCTGGCTAGACACTAACATATACTTCAAGAAGTCTGGTAGGGACACGGCTCAATCCAAAGTGTTTCATCAAACAAAATCCGGCAACTTACTTTTGATGAAACCATCCTACAAGAATGTTTTTCCTATTTTCCTTCTTTGACCTGGCTATCAGCGAAATGAGCTAACAGTGCAGTAGTTTAGCGAGAGTGAGTTGTCGGCATTGACAAAAGTCCGCCTGCTGTCACCGCTGACGAAAAGTATCCCATGGGGCATTTCATCTGTATGTCTTACCCAGGTCCAACTCTATCTCTATCCCTCTGCAAAATTTCATCCAAATCACCTAGTAATTTCTGCGTGGAAACATAAAAAACAAACAAACTTTCACAATTATCTTAAAGAGTACGATTAAACATTATCTGCTGCGTGACACATAATAATTTACTTACTAGTATTTAAGTTTGCCTTATTATGTATTCAAAATTCAAATGTTTGTAAAGCTTATGGGACTTAACTACGGGGTCATCAGTCCCTAAACTTACAAACTACTTATGAACTACTTACAACTAAAGACGGCACAAATATCCATGCCCGAGGGGGAATTCGAACCCACGAACGTATATTATGTATTCCAGTGGGCGGTAAGGAGCTGATGATGAATTAGTTTTGCATCTGTAGTGTATTAGTGTAAAGAGGGCCGCCATGTTATTTTTGCCCTGGGGCCCTTGGTGACATAGCTACGCCACTGCCCCCACTGTGCATTTAGATTTCTAATAGACTAAACGTGAGAAACAGTGCCCATCTGTTTGTACACCTTTTGTCCGCGAGTTTAATCGAACTGATAAACAGTGCCCATCTGTTTGTACATTTTGTCCGCGAGCTTAATCGAACAAAGTCCGAAAAGTGGGTCACCACGCGCACGCTACAGGTGATATCGATTTGGGCCCAGTGGAGCCGACACCTCCGAGAAACGGTGGAGCAGCAGTTTGACAGAGAGACAGCCGCCGGCCGCAGAGCGCAGCACCTCCCGGGCTCTGCCACCCTGCCATCTCTCGGTCGCCTCGCGAACCACATAGTCAATAGCGAAGGCGTTTGCGCGTCAACCTGCGCCTGGCGGGCGCAGTAGATGGAGGGGTTATGCTCCGCCGTTACCCGGGAGCGCAGCAACAGCGACACAACACCCAACACATCGGGCAGAACAAAAAAAAAAAAAAATGGATAAGCTAGAAACACCACAACAGAACAACACCATGCAGTCTGAAGACGAGTACACACCTATGACCATCATCATCATCATCATCATCATTAGAGACTGATATGCATTTCAGCGTTCAGTCTGGACCATAGTACCTCTAATAAAATTCCTCCATGATCCCCTATTCAATGCTAACATTGATGCCTCGTCTGATGTTATGCCTTTTACTTCAAAATCATTCTGCACCGAATCTAAGTACTTTCTTCTTGGTCTACCTCGACTCCTCTTACAGGGCCGGCGCAAGGCACGTGCGAAATGTGCGGCCGCACGGGGCGGCACTTTCCGAGGGGGAGGGGCGGCAAATCTGCCACCCCCCCACCCTTATTTTTTAATTTTTTAGGACAAACTCAACATTCATGCCTACGAGGGATTCGAAACCAAACCTGGGAGGGAGCGGCTTTGGGAACTGTGGCACGGTGCCTCGACTACCCGCCGGCGTCCCTGTTGAACAACGGTAGGGAGGAGGACTAATTTCTTGCTCGCCACTGTGGCAGCATCGTCGTGTTTACGCCGGAGGAAAAGAGAGGAGGAAGCAGCCTGGCGTACACGCCAGTATTCTTGAGTAGAGCGCTGCCAGCCTGTTACGCGCCGTGCGTTTACTCACAACTAATTTTGCCTAAGACTAAATCTAATTTGTAAATTCGAATGCAATGTTTGTTACTGTGGTTCCTTGTTAAGTCTGAAGCAATTTTGCTAAGCCCTTCAATGACAGTTTCCGAGTGTTTCATTCTTCCCGTATTATGGAAAAAAAAATTTTGAACATTGCTACAGTCAAACATGTCCAACACCTACAATGGCTAGAAGAATTCCAAATGAGTAAATACTCTGCGAGTAATTACACCGGATAAAGACATTAGTAGTAAGCCTGGCATAAGTTGGGTTTCGACGTATTTTTGAACATTTTTGCTATCCGTTTCTGAGTGATAGTCGCACGTTTCGGTCAAACTCTGACCGGCCGTTTTATTTGACAATACTACTCGCACACTATCACTTTGCCAACATTTATTTGCTGTATAACGCGTGTGAATCCACGTTTCATCTAAGTAAACTACTGGTCTCTTTGATTCTGATGAATACTTGAGAATGTATGGTCTTTTAGCAACAATGCCCTCTCGTCCGCACAAAACAAAACGTTAAATTTGACACCTTGTAAAACGAAAATCCATAGACAAAACATTGCTTCTAAGAGTTTCCTTGCTAGCTTTGAAGCTCATTTCTGTTTTACAAAATTAGTGCAGTTTTCACAAAGTTCGTATTTCTTCGTATTGTTCGTAATACCATAGAAATTGCTGCCTGATAATACATTTATCCATATCATTGGTGACATACTTATTGTGAGCTGCTTCTTCTTCTTCTTGGGCGCTACTTTAACCGTAGCCTCGCTGTACCTCGTCACGTGACCTAGTTCCTGGCACTGTCGCGTCATCACTTCGCCTTTCCAGACAATAGGTATCGTTGCGTTCTCTACAACGAAACTACAGAAATCGTTTCGATAGTTGGCCGAGAGAGTCAAGATTGGTCAGAAGCACTTTCGTTGCGTTTCACAAGAACAGAAGAATTGGTGCGTCCGAATTTCTTGCAACTTGAGATGTAACGACAGGTGTCGAGTGTCAGTTCTTTGAAATGAACAACCGCAATGCAGTGAGTTAATATATTTCGACAAGCATTAGTAACAGTCGATTCCCGGGTGTGTATTTATTGCATTATATGTTACTCCATCTCCTTATTCTTCCTCTCTCCATTGTGTTCCGCCCCACTCTTTGACCGTTTCACCTGCGTCTGTAGTGAAATTCGGTCTGAAATGCAATTTCACGTGGCTCAAATCTAATGACTTCAACTCCTGTACAGTGTATCCTACAGTAATTTAAGATTTCACACACATTTGAACATTTTTGTAAATTCACAAGCCTTATTAAAATTGACTAGATTTCTTCAATCAGGTTTGACTCCATTTTCGAGCTGGTGCCCAGCGACTGTTTTGTACAAATCTGAAGAGAATGTCACCAATTAGTCATAATTTTCGTTTATATTTTCCAGATCTTCATAGATTTCGGGCACAGTGTGGCTCTTCTCAATGCTTTGTGTTATGTTTACATATATACCGTTATGCTGAACGTAATTGTAAAATGTTCAAATGTTTGTAGATCTTATGGGACTTAACTACGCGGTCATCAGTCCCTAAACTTACAAACTACACATGAACTAGCTAATACTGAAGACGGCACAAACATCCATGCCCGAGGGGGGATTCGAACCCCGACCGCAGCGGCCGTGCAGACCGTGACTGACACGCCGCAGACCACTCGGCCACCGCGGCCGATGATCGTAACTGTAAACATGACGGTTAGATGGAAGCACATATTAAAAACTTTGAGACCGGCCACTCATTGGCAGAAACCTAGATAGATCGGAAAAGTAAAAACAAAAATTTCGATTGACTGGTGGTATTCCCTACAGATTTGTTTAAATAATATTCGACAATCGGTTTGTAAAAAAAAAAAAAAAAAAAAAAAAAAAAGTGTGGGAGGGGGGGGGGGCGGCAATTTAGCAGCTCGCACGGGGCGGCATTTGGACTTGCGCCGACCCTGTCCTCTTACCCTCCGCTGCCGAGCTCATGAGTCTCTTAGGTAACCTTGCTTCTCCGATGCGTGTAACATGACCCCACCATCTCAGTCTGTTCGCTCTAACTGCTTCATCTATGGAGTTCATTCCCAGTTTTTCCTTGATTTCCTCATTATGGACACCCTCCTGCCATTGTTCTCATCTATTGGTACCTGCAATCATTCTTGCTACTTTCATATCTGTAACCTCTACCTTATGAATAAGGTAACCTGTATCCACCCAACTTTCACTCCCATACAACAAAGTTGGTCGAAAGATAGAGCGGTGCACCGCTAACTTAGTCTTGGTATTTCCTTCTTGCAGAAGAGAGTGGATCTTAGCTGAGCACTCACTGCATTAGCTTTGCTGCACCTCGATCCCAGGTACTTGAAAGTGTCTACCTGTTCTAACTTTGTTCCTCCTATTTGGCACTCAATCTGTTTGAATCTCTTTCCCACAGACATTACTTTCGTTTTGGAGATGCTGATCTTCATATCATAATCCTTGCACCTCTGATCGAGCTCTGAAATATTAGCTTGCAACCTTTCAATTGAATCGGCCATTACAACTAAGTCATCCGCATATGCGAGACTGCTTATTTTGTTTTCACCTATTTTAATCTCGCCCTGCCAGTCTACTGTTTTCAACATATGATCCATGAATAGTATGAACAACAGTGGTGACAGGTTACAGCCTTGTCTTACCCTTGAAACTACCCTGAACCACGAGCTTAATTTGCCATCTACTCTAACTGCTGCCTGACAGTCTACGTAAAGCCTTTTAATTGCCTGCAGAAATTTGCCTCCTATACCATAATCTTGTAGAACTGACAGTAGCTTCCTCCTAGGGACACGGTCATAAGCCTTTTCTAGATCTATGAAACATAGAAACAATTCCCTGTTGCACTCATAGCACTTTTCCATTACTTGCCGTAAGCTAAAGATCTGGTCCTGACAGCCTCTAAGAGGCCTAAACCCACACTGATTTTCGTCTAACTTGTTCTCAATTGACCACCAGTCAAAAAAATCGCACTGACGTGTTTTACGGCCCACTTTATAATTTTTTGCACACATTTCGGACAAAAATAATAATGTAAGCAATAAGAAATTATAGTGATACGATTGTTGTTATGGTCTTCAGTCCGGAGACTGGTTTGATGCAGCTCTCCACCCTACTCTATCCTGAGCAAGCTTTTTCATCTCCGCATAAGAACGGCAACCCACATCCACTTGAATCTGCTTACTATACGCGTCTCTCGGTCTCCCTCTGCGATTTTTATCCCACACACTTCCTTCCAATGCTAAATTTACGATTCCCCGATGTCTAAGAATGTGTCCTACCAAGCGATCCCTTCTTTTAGTCAGGGTATGCCAAAAATTCCTTTTCTCACCAATTCTATTCAGTACCTCTTCATTAGTTATGCGATCTACCCACCTAATCTTCAGCATTCTTCTGTAGCACCACATTTCAAAAGCCTCTATTCTCTTCCTGTCCGCACTGCTTATCGTCCATGTTTCACTCCCATACAAGGCAACACTCCACACAAATGCCTTCAGAAAAGACTTCCTTACCCTTAAATTAATATTCGATGTTAGCAAATTTCTCTTTTTCAAAAATGCTTTTCTTCCCATTGCCATTCTGCATTTTATATCCTCTGTACTGCGACCATCGCATGTTATTTTACTACCCAAGTAACAAAACTCATCTACCACCTTCATTGTTTCGTTACCTAATCTAATTCCTTCAGCATCACCTGATTTTCTAAGACCGCATTCCATTATTTTTGTTTTGCTCTTGTTAATGTTCATTTTATACGCTCTCTTCAACACACTGTCCATTCCATTCAACTGCTCTTCCAGGTCCTTTGCTGTCTCTGACAGAATTACAATGTCATCAGCAAAACGCAATGTTTTTATTTCTTCCCCCTGAACTTTAATCCCTATTCCAAATTTTTCCTTACTTTCCTTCACCGCCTGCTCGATGTACAAATTGAATAACATTGGAGAAAGGCTACAACCCTGTCTTACTCCCTTCCCAACTGATGCTTCCCTTTCATGCCCTTCGAGTCTAATAACTGCGGTCTGGCTTTTGTACAAGTTGTAAATAACTCTCCTTTCCCTGTATTTTACCCCTGCTGACTTCAGAATTTGAAAGAGTGTATTCCAGCCAACATTGTCAAATGCTTTCTCCAAATCTACAAAAGCTAAAAATGTAGGTTTGCCTTTTCTTAATCTATCTTCTAAGATAAGACGTAAAGTGAGTATTGCCTCCCGAGTTCCTATGTTCCTCCTGAATCCAAACTGATCTTCCCCGAGGTCAGCCTCTACCAGCTTTTCCATTCTCCTGTAGATAATTCGTGTTAAAATTTTGCAACCATGACTTATCAAACTGATGGTTCTGTAATTTTCACACCTGTCTGCGCCTGATTTCTTTGGAATGGGGATTATTACATTTTTCTTAAAGTCTGAGGGCATTTCGCCTGTCTCGAACATCCTACACACCAGTTCAAATAGTCTTGTCATGGCTGGCTCTCCCAGAGACTTTAGTAGCTCTGAGGGTATGTCATCTACTCCTGGGGCCTTGTTCCGACCTAGGTCTTTCAAGGCTCTGTCAAATTCATCTCTCAATATAGTATCTCCTATTTCATCTTGATCGACTTCCTCTTCCCTTCCTACAACATCGTCTCGAAGTTCATTTCCTTTGTAGAGCTGCTCTATGTACTCCTTCCACCTTTCAGCTTTCCCTTCTTTGCTGAGAACTGGTTTCCCATCTGAGTTCTTGATATTCGTAGAGGTGCCTTTCTTGTCCCCAAATGTCTCTTTTATTTTCCTGTAGGCAGTATCTACTTTTCCCCTTCTTATGCATTCTTCTACAGATTTACATTTGGCTTCTAGCCACTCCTGCTTAGCCATTTTACACTTCCTGTCAATCTTATTTTTTAGTCGTCTGTACTCCATTTTGCCTGTTTCATTTACTGCATTTTTATATTTTCTCCTTTCATCGATTAACTGTAGTATTTCCTGTGATATCCATGGATTTTTTGTAGGTCTTGCCTTCCTACCTATTTTGTCCTCCGCTGCCTTCACAATTTCGTCTCTCAATGCTACCCATTCCTCTTCTACTGTTTTATTTCCCCCTGTTTCTGTCAATTGTTGCCTAAATCTCCCTCTGAAATTCTCCAGAACTTCACTTTCCTTCAATCTATCTAAGTCCCATCTCCTTATTTTCCTACCTTTCTGCAGTTTTTTCAGTTCAGCCTACAGTTCATGACTAACAAGTTATGGTCAGAGTCTATATCTGCCCCTGGGTATGTCCTGCAGTTTATAACCTGGTTCCGGTACCTATGTCTTACCATTATAAAATCTATCTGATACCTTCCGGTGTCTCCTGGTCTCTTCCACGTATACAACCTTCTTTTGTGATTCTTAAACCACGTGTTAGTTACGATTAAATCATGTTCCGTGCAAAATTCTACCAGGCGACTTCCTCTTTCATTCCTTCTTCCCAATCCATATTCACCTACTATTTTTCCTTCTCTTCCTTTTCCTACTACCGAATTCCAGTCTCCCATGACAATTAAGTTTTCCTCTCCCTTAACTATCTGAATAATTTCCTTTAGCTCCTCATATATTTCTTCGATTTCCTCATCATCGGCAGAGCTAGTTGGCATATAAACCTGTACTACAGTTGTCGGTGTTGGCTGCGTATCTATCTTGACAATGATAATGCGATCACTGTGCTGCTCATAGTAGTTTACCCACATTCCTATTTTCTTATTCATTATCAGTCCTACTCCTGTGATGCCCCCAACTGATTTTGTATTTATAATCCTGTACTCACCTCACCAGAAATCCTGTTCATCCTGCCACCGAACTTCACTAATCCCCACTATATCTAACTTCAACCTATCCATTCCCCTTTTTAAATTTTCTAATTTTCCTACTCGATTAAGGGATCTAACATTCCACGCTCCGACCCGTAGAATGCCAGTATTGTCTTTCCTGATGATCACATCCTCCTGAGTAGTCCCCGCCCGGAGATCCGAATGGGGGACTATTTTACCTCCGGAATATTTTACCCGAGAGGATGCCATCATCATATGTTCATACAGTAGAGCTGCATGTCCTCGGGAAAAGTAACGGCTGTAGTTTCCCCTTGCTTTCAGCCGTCCGCAGTAGCTGTGTGGCAAAGCCACACTAGCTGATATTACAAGGCCAGCTCAGTCAATCATCCAGACTGTTGCCCCTGTAACTACTGAAAAGGCTGCTGCCCCTCTTCAGGAACCACACGTTTGTCTGGCCTCTCCACAGATACCCCTCCGCTGTGGTTGCACCTACGGTACGGCTATCTGCATCGTTGAGGCACGCAAGCCACCCCACTTCGGCAATGTCTGTGGTTCATGGGGGTGGAGTGATACGATTATGACACTGCTATTGTGATAATATGTTCAAATGTTTGTTAAGCTTAAGGGACTTAACTACAGGGTCATCAGTCCCTAAACTTACAAAACTACTTATGAAACTACCTACAACTAAGGACGGCACAAATATCCATGCCCGAGGGGGGATTCGAACCCCCGACCGTAGTGGCCGTGCAGACCGTGACTGAAGCGCCTCAGTCCCCTCGGCCACCGCGGCCGGCTATTGTGATAATATCTATGCGCCCAAGAAGTAATATTCTTTCTTAGTGTATTTTAACAGACAGCCAAACCAACTTCCACAAAGTAGCGATCAAACCCGCTGGCCACGAATCAGACGGAAGAACCAATGAAAAGAGGGATCTACTAAGACCGCCTGAAGAGAAGGCCTGTGCCCTCCTGTGCCACGCCACGCGATCCCGATCTATCCTGCATGACGTGACGTGGCGCGGCAGTGCACACGCTTCTCTTTAGGCGGTCTTGGTTCAACGCCATCTGTAATAAAAAAAAATTCTCAACGAACAACCCAAAACGAACATGAAAGAACAACTGCAAAGCATCAATCTCCCTGAAGATTACATATAACCACTGACAATTTTTTCCCTCTTGCTTCCTAAAAGGTTTTCGTACGCTAGTGTTAACTGAACACAACTATATTCTGAAATACTCAGAGTTGTTCAAAGGTAACAGCGCTATTTCTGAAAAGTGCATTTGTTCTGTTTCGAGAACATGCCATGAAATACATACCAACGAATTGTAAACATTTACATAAACTGGGGAGATACTGTAACAATGACTTTTGGACTTTTGTAAATGACGTAATGATAGTACTAACTTATATATATTAAGCTTTATGTAGAATTCAGTACAACCACACTTCTTCCGTTTGTGATTTTAGCTGTAAAAGAAATCGTCATCACGGTTTGAAATAGAATATTTTCTCTTTATTTTAGCACAGAACAAAGTAACAAGAAGTCATATCTGAACTACAGGAATGGTAATACCATGTACGTTAAAAGCGTCCATAGCAACCATGTAAAAGACAAACATTTTAGTAGATGCATTGATTCTAATTAATGGCTCAATATATTATATAAATAGTGAATAATTGCTTAGGAAAAATATAAACTAGGTAATTTGTTGCAATGCATACACTTCCCTTCCGTTTCATTAAGGAACTACACTTGCCACATAAATCTAGGACTTCCTTTATATACGAAACTACCAGTATCAGCACGTTGTTCAGAACATTCATTATTACAGTATCCTCCCAATTTACGGGCATCCGTTTCAGAAGACCATTGTTCAATTCGTTGTTATGTATTTCACGGCATGTTCACGAAATTGAACAAACACGAATTTTAGAGGGAGCACTCTTACATATGCACAACACTAAATATTGAGAACATAGTTCTATTTAATTAAAATCAGAGTGCCCGAAACCCTTTTAGGAAAAAAGAAGTGAAACGTTTTTGGTAGTGTCGGGTGCCGAACCACTGACCATACACATATCGATCCAAAGCGCTGACCACTACACTACGGCGAATAATTATAAATTTCGTTATTCAATCTCGTACTATTAATGGCAGTTGTTAACTGATGCTAATATGGCATTTTTAGACAATAGATTATCATTTTCGTACCAAGAACTACGTGTTTTTGTTAATTATTCAGTGCGTCATTGTTTTGAAATGACAACGTATAAGTTATAATAAGAAAATCATCAAATACGCAACGGAAGATGGCGTATGCCAGAGAGAGTTCAGGGTGTGGAATCTCACGTGACATCTCCGAACGGCTGTTTTTCGTAAAATCAATGGAAGCTGTTAAATCGCGGTTATTTTTGCAAATATCTCTCAAACGATACGGGACATGAAAAATACATAAGAAAGCAAAGTTGTAGAGAATATTCTCCTCCACAAATTCGATTATTCAATTTTCGTGTCAGATGAACGGTTTATCTACAATTAAAATCACATTACAAACGGCTTTTTTTGGTGTTACTAACGTACTTTTTTATGGAAATATTTGAAACAGCCAGGTTCTGGTCTCTGGCAGCCAACAATTGTCAGTAAATTTTGGAGCTGATCGATTGAACGGTTCGATCTAAAAAGTGGGAACACGTTACAGACATACAAACATCGTCAAATCGCCGTTATTTTTGCAAATATCACTGCAAAGATGCAAGATATTGAAACACATAAGAAAGCGAAGTTGTATAGAATTTCTCCTCTTTAAATTGGGTTATTCAATTTTCGTGTCAGATGAACGGTTCGTTTGCAATTACAATTACATTACAAATGGCCTTTTTTTCAGTGTTACTAACGTATTTTTTGTCCGAAAAATTTGAAAAAGAGAGGTTCTGGTGTCTGACGGTTTAAAATTATGTCTGTAAAATTTGGTGCTTATCGGTCGAACGGTTCGACTTAGAAAGTGGGAAAACTTTACGGACAGACATACAGACATCGTAAAATCGCCGTTATTTTAGCAAATATCTGTGGAACTATGTGAGACATGAAAAAAATAAAAGAGCAACATTGTAGGTAAATTTCTTCTCTACAAACTCATGTATTGAGATTTCGTGTCAGATGAACGGTTAAGGCGTTATTTTCATTTAAATTTCGAGCTGTCAAAAGGCGATCGCAAAGGCCCACTTTTAGTGTCACTACCGTAACCTAAAGTGGGCTAGAATGGCTGTCATTGAAGACATCATAAACCGTAGGGCATCATAGCTAAAATCGAAACGCCAATCGACAGCATTTCTAGCATCTCTTAAACAAAAAATCTTTCCCCTGGCTTTTCAGCTAACCGCTGCCGAGGCAAAGGTAGAACTGCTACAAAGCGAAAACGGACGATTGTGGAATGAAATTCCAAAATCAAATGGTTCGACAAAAGACCTTGAAATCTCATACCTAAAAGACAAAAATACCAAACTAGAGCAGGACAATGAACAACTACAAAATGAAAATCACGAACTACGCGCACAAATCAAAGAACTCACAACGAAACTCACCAGCCAGCCCGAGACACGGGCGCAAACACTAAGTTATGCAGCCGCTCTCACAGCCTCCCCCAGAAAAAGAGACGATAAAACGCACAGAACAGGCCAAGACCCAACAAGCAACAACCCTCTTTATCAAGTCAACTAATAACCTAAATCCTGCAGCAATTCAACGAACTGTTGTGCGCAATATTAACCCCAAAAAAGAAAAATTACATATAAAATCTATGATAATAACACAAACTGCAGTCATTATGGAAACTGCGACGCAGGAAGACTGTCGCAAAATCATGGACAAAACAAAAAATATAGAATCGTTAGTCTGTGAAGGGCCGAGAAAGAGAAAACCATTAGTAATAGTGTACAGGGTACCCGACACAATCACAGATGATTAAATTCTTGGACTGCCTGTATGAGCAAAATTTGACCAACGAAATCTCCAAAGAGGAATTTGAACATGATGTTAAAATTAAATTCAGAAAAGGACCAAAAGGGAAAGGTTTCAATCGCCAAGTTTTAGAGGCTACAGAAGGTCTTCATCGACATTGAGGCCCTCTCAGTCAAAGACTACACAGTGGTTAACCAGTGCTATAAGTGCTGCGACGTCAGCCACTCAACCAAAAACTGACCGGAAAAAGACACAGTCTGTGACACCTGCGGCCAATCTGGGCAGATTCGTAGCCACTGTAGGTCAAACGATAGAGTGGCGTGTATACCATGTGAAAATAGAGGGAGGAGAGGGTCAAACTCACAAACTACTCAAGGATAGACTCATCGATTCAATAGATTATGGAAACGAAAAACACTTTTAAGGACAAATACGCCTCACAAAATTATAACAGACAATACAAACCTCCTTCCACAATCAACAGAAACTTGAGAAGAGCTATCTCTTGGCGTAGACAAATGGGCCTGTTACCCAGTGACTTCACTGACACCGATCATATCCCACCACTAACACAAAACACAACACTCATCGAGACTTACATTAATACCAATCAATATATTGACGAAATGATGCTAGAAGGCACGACCCACCATATTGTAGCAAAATAAATTAAAAATCAAATAGCCTATTGGCTGCATTTTCAATCAGCACTGGTACGAGTGGAGGAATTGGAAGATGAACTCATGAATCTCGAACTAGAAAGTCAAAGAGAGATCACCATGCCAACCCTGTTAAACAATAACACACAACAAACCAGGACATACGACACTATGAAATGTAAATCTTACATTAAACCTGTAAATTTTGTCTCTGGAGGAATTCTATATCCCACCAGCACCATCTCACGAAACAATGAAAAGAAAGAGAAGAAAATAATCATACAAAACCCTACCCAAAATGATGACTCCGACAACGAAACATGTGAAACAGGCTCATCTTATCACATACAGTCTGATCATGGTGAACACCCTCATATTGTTACCAAAACCAAACTAGGGAATGTTAATGAAGAGGATGGCTCAAATCGAGACTGGGACAGTACTGCAAATGACACCCGTAAAGCCGTAAATAAAAATAAAGCAAAATCTAATACTGACACCTCGACTAACCACAACATCAACTACGACACCTCTACCAGCTGCAGCAATGCAGAAACCAGTAACAGCCAATATCAAGAGCCGGATAGAGAATCCGGACACAAATATACACAAACAAAATTACGAAAACATGGGTAAAATGCTAAAACTAAGTAGATTAGAAAGAAAAGACATTTTGCAAGCAGCCCAACGGATGTTAATTAGACAGATGGATCCTTGGGGCAGGTCGGAATGCTTTCCCACAACACAACATACTGACCGGGAAACTCTTAGCTCAGAAAACATTCCGACTGAACCCAACGAACTACTAAACCTAGTTCAGCAAGTATCAGAATGCAGTATAGCTCGTTCTGCAACTATCATACAATCACCATGTTAAAGCACATGGGAGAATATATTTCGACAATAGCCAAAATGGTAGAAAATGCTTTGTTTTTGTTAAACATCCTTAAACATGATGCAGATTCTCCAACTAAATGCAATGCACTGTAAATCAGTCAGCGAAGAACTCCCTAAAGTCATTGTAGAACAGAAACCTGATATAATTTGCCTACAAAGACCCTATGCAAAACGTGGAAAGCTGCCAGGTCTCCCCAGGGATGCAGTTGTCATAACAGGAAGTACTGACTGCAAAGCAAGTGTTATAATTTTAAATTAGAAATGTTACTGTAATAAAAATCTCTAAATTTTGTAATCAATATATTGTATCTGTAGAGATGTCATACAGGGGAGACACGGGGGTCATTGCCTCCCTCTACGCGCAATATAGTCACAGAATCGAACCGTATGACAACTACATAAAAGACTTAAGAACTACGCAGCTCGGTAAAAACTACTAATCTGTGCAGACATAATTGCCAGGTCCACTCTGTGGAACTCTGACAGGATCTGTGACAGAGGACGTTACGTTAATGACATCTTACAAGAATGCCAACTACAAATAGCAAACATTGAAGGCCACAATCCGACCCATATTGGACATTACGGATCGACCGGTAACATTGACGTCACAATCACTAACAAATCAGCTATTAACTGGATACACCACTGGACTGTGCATGATAGAATTACATTAAGTGACCACAACTAATTACCTTCAAACTACACAATCAACTCAATAATACTAATACGAATGTTAACAGAAGACTACTTTTCCATAAAGCAGACTGGAATAAATTGAGATCAACTATTGACAGATACAACATTAACAACATACAAGGTAGTGTTAACTACAGAGATCACATGCTAACGGACATCATTAGTAGAGCCCAAAAAATGGCAATACCAACGACCAACGACTTCAAACCGCAACAAATACCTTGCAACGACGAACTGACAAGACTGAAACAAGGCGTAAGACAGACGTAAAAGAAAGCAATGCCAGAGAACGACATATCGAGCGAGACAAACAAATCCGACTAGCAGCATATAGGCACGCCAAAGAGGTCTACAAACAAAAACTAAAAGGCACCAGACAGAGACATTGGGACAGGTTTGTCACTGCTCACACAGAACACAACATATGGAGTGAGCCTTATAAGGTAACAAAAGATAAAATCAAAAACCTACTGGTTCTTGGCACTTCACGCAAAGACAATGGTGTCCTGACAGTGGGATGGAGGCAAACAGCAGAAGTTTTGCTGAACAAACTGCTTCCAGACGACGACACACTTACAGACACCGAAGAACACAAACAGCTCAGAGAGGAAATGAATGCACCATACGCCACAGATAACATAACAAGTCTCTTTGTTCAAGAAGAAGTCGCGAAGGCCTTAATTGATTTGAAAAACAAAAAAGTGCCGGGTCCAGATGGGATGCATAACGAAACAATTAAACAAATTGTACCAAAGATTACGCCATACCTAACGACACTTCTCATTGACGCCCTACGGCTGGGCAGGGTGCCTCTGTTATGGGAAACCTCCAAGGCTGTCATTATTAAAAAAGGAGCTGACCGGGACCCAGCGGATCCCAAACTTACAGGCCAATATACTTAATAAACACACTCGCCGAGATACGAGAGAAATTGCTCTATAAACGATTACAGGAACTCAGGCCCCTGCACGGTCTAAATGAAAATCATTACGGATTACTGGAAATCGTAAACAACTCGGACAATAAATATGTTATTTCAATAATGATTGACATAGCGGACGCCTTTGATAATCTTTGATGGCCCGCTATGTTCTGAAGGTTGAAACAACTGCAGGTTCCAGAGTCTCTGTATCACAGTCTATTAGACTACTGCCGAGGTAGGGTAGTGGAATGGAGGACAGATAGCCAAAAGGTTATAAAGAAATTAACGAAAGGATGTCCACAAGGATGAATCTGTGGCCCCATTCTTCTGATATCTGGCGAGTGAACCGCCCCTGCATCTACTGGATGGGGATGTCAGGGTTGACGGAGTCGTAGCATACGCAGATTACCTTCTTGTGGTTGTCTCCGCCAACAACTAGGCCCAGCTAGAGGAGAAGGCACGTGAAACACTGACAACAATTACACAGTGGTGCGAACACAACAAACTCAAGATAGCAAACAACAAAATGACATACACTCTACTCAAAGGGTCATTACAAAGAAACACATTAGTAAAATTAGACAACACAAATATAAAACGAACAGTAGCCGCACGCTTTCTAGGTGTCCACATTGATGAAAGGCAAAATTTCCACGAACACATTAAGATAACCACAGACAAAGCAGAGAAAATACTACACAAGTTGGCAAGGCTTAATTCAACCACATACAGACTGCCTCTGTCAACTATACGAACATATCACTGTGCTCTCTTCGAGTCAGTATTATGTTTTGCAGCTAGTACCTATGCTCAAAGATTGAGCCTAGTAATCAACAAAACAATTTGAGACGTGGGCAGAGAAGTGTATTATTACAACTTACAGGAGCATTCAAATCGACACCGATAGAAACGCTATGCGTCCTTTTCGGTATCTGTCCAGTTAACTACGGGGGTCATCAGTCCCTAAGCTTACAAACTACTTATGACCTACCTTACACTAAAGGCGACACAAATATCCATGCCCGAGGGCGGATTCGAACCCCCGACCGTAGTGGCCTTGCCGACAGTGACTGACGCGCCGCAGTACGCTCGGCCATCGCGGCCGGCATCACAATAAGACACAGACCTGCAGTGTACTGGCTTAAAACGGAGAATATAGACAGAGTGCGCGAATTAACAGGCACACATATCGTGACAAACAAACCGTAACAAACTGAGAACATGGCGAACGGACACATGGCAACAGGAATGGGAGGCCTGCGAGGAAAGTAGACTGTATACACTACTACCAGACATTAGAGAAAGAAAAAGGATGAAGCATATCGACCCCAGCCGCGGTATGGTTCACTTTCTTACAGGACATGGTCCATATGCCACTCACCTGTTCCGAATGGGACACCAACACTTGCACCTGCGGAAACACCGAAGGCTCCCCTGAACACATCGTCTTACTCTGCGGACGACACACACATGTCAGAGATACACAGCAGCTTGACTTTACACCAGACGATACGATATATGACGTAATAAGAGACGAACAAAAATGGACACAACTCAACACACTAGCAGATAAGATATCCAATGTGACCTATGAAGAATACAAAAGGACAAGACCCTACAGGAGGCGTGCCCGTATGCCCCGCAGAATGGACAGGTATAGATGGGAACAAACTGACGAGGAAGAAGGCAATGAATCTTTCACAAATTAGTGACACTGATGAGAGTCAACATTGACAGGGGAGCAATCTCCCACTGTCATAAACCCAAACCAGACCTTTTTTAAATTAATGTGGATACTAACACCTGAGACACAAGAAAGAAAAACCAATATAAAGAAAAGAGACTAATATCACCAAATCCATGGAAACTGTGCTGGTTGATCGGTGGCTTGAAGGAAACATTCCAAGGTACTCAACGCCCATCACAGTACAATGAAGCTAACCATAAGGACAGAAAACCCCCTTACTGTTAGATATAATTTCATTCTTTCCTATTACATTGTTTAGCCCATAATTACAATTAACAAATTTCAGAATACATTGAATTTCGACATGTGTATAACAACCATGTAACTTAGCATGCTTTTATATTCTCCACTACATCCAATTTATTGTTAAATACGCGAATTGTAATGTGTTATATTGTAATTGTAGCAACAACTGTAAGCATTTGTATATATGTATTTTCTCTTTGCTTTTATTTTTTTTTTTTTATTTTTTTCTTTCTCTATCTGTCTCAAATAATTAAATTATGTAACACCAATAAACTAAATTATAACATGTAAAACTACAAATGTACGTCCTGCTTCATATTAAAAGGTAGTAGGATTATAAATGATAAATAAATAAATAAATAAATAAAATTAACGATTTGATCACTTCCTTCTGTTGCTCAGCACAACAGTGCTTGGTATCTGTAATTACGATTTTAACAACAGTTTTAACTATCGCAATGCATCAGTGAATAATTTAAAGTAAACGTATAAAACTGTATCAACGATATTAGCAACTACTGCTGGATAAAATAGTTCCCAATCACACATGTCACTTCTGATAACAGTATAGTAATGGATTATTGGTCGTTCTTTGTGCTCCTAAAGGGGTTTTACACGTGAAAACGTCCATTTTGTAAGGTGAAGTAATTTCATATGTGTCTCGTTATTTGAGTAACCGATTTCATTGGAAACAACTAATTTTTTATTTTATTATACGCCGTGTTTAAATCGATGGAAAAAAATTAGGTTATCTTTCTTCCTGCGACCTATTCCAGAATAATATAATAAACAATTAGTATGTAAGTAGTTCATTTCTTTCTTAGTTGCAGAGTAATCACGTATATGTGAAGGGTAAAGGTGAAGCAATCAACAATCCGAAGATTGGTTTGAACACCACAGTGCTTTACTAGGCATGATCCTGTTTGGAGGTGGTATGCCATTGCCTTCCTCCGACCTTGGAACTGACTTACCCAGCCAGTTATAGGGGGACCTGCAGTTTAACGTGGGTTCCGAGCCACGGTGCTACTCGGTATTTTTCACATCAGCAACACTGCCAGAGGTGAAAGAAGTGGAAAGTGACAGATAAAATCCTAGGACCTGGTGGGGATCGAACCCGCGACCTTTGGATTTGTAGTCTTGCACTCTACCACTGTGCTGCGGACCACGTAAATGAAGGTGTTGACTATATTGTCATGTTCTAATTACAACCATGACAAGCTACGGTGGTTGTGAAGGAGGGAGGATGGCTCCTCGGTACATAGTGGGCATGTCGCCAAAATGAATGGAGAAATTTGGTGTAGTGTGATCGGATATGGTTAGGTCTTCTAAGAAACACGGAAAACGGTCCTGCCTATTGTGTGTTCGCTAAAATCAGAACTTTCAAATATTTATAATTCTGAGGGATGAAACTTCTGAGGTCTAAGTTCCATATTCTTACATCAACTTAAGCTAATTTATCTAAGGGCTATTAACAGACTCTTCCGGTGACAGCGATCGTGCAACCCGTACCATGCCGTGCCATGTACCTTACTGCGGATTAATAGAACTTGCTCACCAATGAGCGCAATCAAACCTAAATCAGTTTTAAATTAAATACTACAAGTTTTAACAAATTCTCGTAACAAACAACACAACCGTCTGACCAAGCCAAATTAGATATTCAAGTTCAGTTTTAGATAAGAAGTACTTAATACAACAACGTACCAGTTTTGATTTAAACAAGGGATACAATTAATACGGCAAGCAAATCTGTCCAGTAACCTGTTTTCCCGATTCTTGCAACTATCAAAAACAAAACGAAAATTAACGGAAATATGACATACATTTAAAATTCATGACTTACAATAAAATAATTTCTTTATCGAAACGCAACTGCTAAACAGTAACAGAGCCACTCGCAGAAAATACAAGTTTGAAAAAATGTTGAAATGTTTGTAATTCTATGAGGCCAAACTACGTTGGTCATCAGTCCCTAGACTTACAAACTACTTAAACTAAGTTAAACTAACCTAAGGACAACACACACATCAATGCCCGAGGAAGGATTCGAACGGCCGACGCGGGAGGCCTCGCGATCCGCAACGTGGCGCTCCGGACCGCTCGGCTACTCCCATCGCGGCTACAAGTTTCAATCCAGTATTAATTTTACGGACTTTCTGGACATTAATTGAGAAAAGAGAGTGCACAAATGGAATAAACTGTTCAATGGCGTAACATAGAAAACAGTTGATGCACTATGATAATGAATGAAGGCTTCATCAGATGGTGATGAGTTCCTAGCGTATGAGTACCCGCACAGTAATCAGAGAACACGGTGTAAAAACTTGACTGTCAACTGACACAACTCAACGTTTCTTAAATTTCATGTTTTCATTTAGCCAAGAAACAACATAAGATTCTTGCAGAGTAGCAGCACTCCGAGACCTTAACAGTCATACAGTTTGCAGCTTCAACTGTTTCTGGTTATTAGCGCCGAACTTCGACTGCTCAATTTCCTAACAAAATGAACAACAGACTATAACTGCGAACTGACTGCGCCTCGTATTCCGCGCAAACACAGATATCGTTCCACTCCAATATAATAACAACTTCGTTCTGTGGAGCAGACTCTACTTATCTCAGCAATCAACTTCGTACTAACGTTCATTAATCACATTAGGCACTATACGTGCCCTCATCATAGTGCGGTGCCGGCGGCAGTGGCCGAGAGGTCTGTATAAGGTAGTTCATAAGTAGTTTGTAAGTTTAGGGACTGATGCTCCCGCAGTTAAGTTCTTTAAGCTTAACAAACATTTGAACATTAGAACATAGGGCGGTTATTGTGACGCCCGATGCACCGATAATGACACAATGTCATCAGCCATCGACTGCGGCCGGCGAACCCACTGAGCAGCCAAGTTTCTCCGTCGCCGCTAGTCACCGGGCTGCACAGCTCCTGCCAGACGTTCGCGTTCTTCTGGTTGGACGATCAGACGATCAGAACTGCTCCGGTTGGCGACGCCTGGTGGTGACCATGGCGTTCTCCTTATTCTCTCCACTAAAATTGCCGAAATTTACATAAAGCACATTCGGATATCAGTGGCAACAAATAAACTGAACAGACTACATGAAATGTAATTATTTCAAGATCTACAGCAACAAAAATTCTGTCAACAGTGGTCGATGGAATACAGGCTACAGACAAGACAAATTTTAATTTTTCTCTCTTACTGTGAGGTTCGCGTCAAGGCCAAGGAAAAAAGTCCTTCGACCTCAGTAATAGTTTCGACGTATAGTCCGTTGTTGATAAGAGCTCTGAGCCAGCATGGGCTGCCTCGCCCGTTACGGCAGTGGCCAAACCTCCTGAGAGTTGCGGACCGATGCAGAGGCTGGGTTTGCTATTCATTCGAAGCTCCAAGGTAAAAAAAAAGTTCACATTTTCCTTAAGCTTATGGGACTTAACTGCGGGGTCATCAGTCCCTAAACTTACAAACTACTTATAAACTAACTTATACTAAAGACACGACAAACATCCATGCCCGAGGAGGGATTCGAACGCCCGACGGGAAACGGCCTCGCGCATCGCAGCATAGCGCCTCAATGCGCTTGGCCACTCCGCCGCGGCAAGCTCCAATGTAATTCGGAGATAGACATCCTTAGAGGAATAGCAGTAAGGGCGGAAAAGAATGCCAGTGTGGTGCACTCTGCTTACTGGGTTGGGGGAAGGGGCGCGGCTCATGGCAGATGTGGAGAACGCTCTGCCGGCGGCTATAAATATAGAGGACACTAGGTGCACCTGGCTGGAAGTCATCGGCACCAGTGCCTCCTGCCGCCTTTACAGAGGTTTTCTCTGGGCCCCTTCAGAAGTGTGGAAGATTATTTGATGAAGGCAAATTGTCGCGCACGCGGGTTAGAAGCGCAGAGCGATCAATTTGCAGCATCGTTCCTAGAACCGTTCGCGGTCCTCTGGTATGGAACCGAATAAGATGCTCAGAAGATTCTGTGGCGATCTTTGGTGCTAATTTCGTGACCTCCGTTATCGAGAGGAGAAATTTAGGACTCCTTTGAATAGGTCAGGAATGCACTAAACGCAAGAAGCGGTTACTAGGGTAGCGGAGTACGTGTAGAGTGGAGATGTGGTTTTATTTTAGGCTCTAGGAATCGCTCCACAGACCCGCTAACACGCTTACTGATTCTGGTCAGCGCATCACTCGGTTCTATATATCAGAGAATGTTATGATATAGTAGCATTTAAATGCAGGCGAGTATATGGATAGATCTTAGTACTGCTCTCACTTTTTGATAATCACAATGCCCACATAGTGCTACGGACGGAAAGTTGGCTAAAACCGGATGTCACTTGTAATGAAATCCTAGTCTCAGACTGGAACGTATACAGCAGAGACATGTTGAACACCGAAGGGGGACTTTTGTTCAAAGCGATAAAGAATACGAATGTATAGTGTGAATTAACATAGGTTCGAAATATGAAATACTTATGGCGACGAATAGTGGGTAATGTGATTTTAAAATGGCTATATGGAGGTTTTATACACCACCTTGTAGTGGCTGAACTTCTGAGGAAAAACTTTAGAAATATATTTAAAAAAATATGTTCAAATGTCTGTAAATCTATCGGACCAAACTGCGTGGTCATCAGTCCGTAGCTTACAAACGACTTAAACCTAGGTAACTAATCTACGGACAAACACATACACCCATGCCCCAGGGAAGACTCGAACCTCCACGGCGAGCAACCGCGCGCTCCGCAGCGAGGTGCTTTAGACCGCTCGGCTACTCCACCGCGGCAATATATTTCATAGAAGTCCTAGTCACATTATAGTTTTAGGTGGTGATTTTAACTTACCGGATATAGACTGACAGATGAACGTGTTTAAGATGGGTGTCAGGGACAGAGAATCTATATCTACATAAATACTCTGCAAATCACACCGAAGTTCAAGGCAGAGGGTTTATTGAACAGCTTTTATGATACCTCATTACCGTTCCAATCACTAATACCGCGCTGGGAAAAGGAACCCAAAATGTTTCCGTTTCTCATTTATCTTACATAATTATGAAGATGACTACTCCATATCTGGGTGAGTGTGAGTTTTGGTACAATATATTACATCTCGTCGAAACGATTAAGGGGTTGATTTCCGCCAAAACTCGTGCATCATTTCCGATAATACAAAACGAGCTGACCGTCTCTGAACTTGATTTATATTCTCCCTCTGTCCTACTTGATGAGGATCCCATACATGTGCTGAAAAACTCAAAAGGATGATGCACTAGTTCACTTTAGGTAGTTTATTTAGTAGAAACGTTGCATGTTCTAAGTGTTCTGCCAGTGACATGTAGCCTTTGATTCGCATTCAATATGATAATTTCTATAAGTTCTTTTGAATTAAAGTTGTCCGTTATCGTTATTCCTAGCTATTTATCTCGATAGCCTTGACCGCTACCAGGAATGCTGATATCATCCTTCCAGTAATCATACTATGGTCAGAACTTTGCTGCATTCCATCACGTTTATTCTGGGAATTGTGCTTACGTCAGTATTTTACACAAGTGTGCATTACATCATGTTCAATCTGAGTATTATATTACACAACTGCTGAAATCGCTTTGCCCTGAAAGGGTTAGAGTTGGATCTAATGTGTTGTAAACTGTTGTAATACAGTATCTTTTTCGTGATGTGGAGATCGAGTTAGACGCATTCTAGGTTTCTTCCCTTTGTGGAAAGAGCCTTTTACTCTTCTGCGGTGTATAAAGAGCACCCCTATGAGGTGTTTGCTGTAGGCCCTGAGATCTGTAGGGGGATCAAATGTGTTGAGGAGCACTCCACCGTCAAAGGAGTCATACAACCTCGCGATGTGTTTGGATTTAAATAGGTCTCCGGCTATAATATTAGGGGTCCATTTACATTAGAAATGGATGGAGATGGGTCTGTTGTTGTTGTTTTTTTTTTCGTAGCCCTGTGCATTTTTTGCGATGCAGGATGTGACATATAAACAACCTACATGGAGCACTGGTCTAAACTTTACCTTCTGCGCTGAGAAATTACGTATACAAACGTTACTTGTTGTTTGCCGTAGAACATAAGATGAATGTCACTGGGTCTGTTGTATACGAAGATTGGTGGAACACGCGGTTCTTCGTATAGAATAATCACGCAAAAAGCATATTTCGAGTAATATTTGTGTATCTTACTATGTGTAGATCGTTTTGTCCTAAAAAGGGTTGGATGTGTTGTAATCCTATGGTTTTGATGTGTATATCATCGATCTGTGGGTCACTATGCCCTAAAAAGGGTTAGAATTGGATCTAATATGTTGTATGCTGTCGTAGCACAGTATCGATTTCGCGATGTTGGAATCGAGGTAGACGCATTCTAGGTTTCTTTCCTCTGTGGAAGGAGCAGTCTTCTCTTCCATGGTGTATATACACCAACCTTAAGAGAAGTTTGCTTTAAATCATAAGATCTGTAGTCTGATTAAGCGTGCTTAGGATCGCTCCAACGTCGATGTGATTACCTGAAATATGTAGTAGTTTGCATCTGCAACAGCTATTTGTTGTTAAGTCCTACAGATTTTCATGTAGAACGTTTCGGTTTTACAGGTCTATAGATCTAGGAGAAAATACCGGAAGACAACTTACGTGTCAGAAGAGCAGTGCTTCGATTGATCTACAATCTATTAGTTGGTCACTTATTGGAGTTGTACTTCTGTGCTGGTCTAGTCTACAGCTAAGCAAGCGCTCGTCTGAATCGATGTTGTGTTGGTGTATGGACTGGAGCTTGACTCTACATCGCAATTTAGCGCTACTCCAAATGTGTGTGTAAAATAGGTTATAGCTAACTATATTTTCATTATGCAAGGTATAACAGCTGTTGTAGTCAACTCCTACGGTAAATACCTTGGATGTGGCAATTGCAAGAAAATGATGCATATAAGTGTTGCAATATTTGTCGGTAATACGATTGTGCACGGATATCTCTTTATGGCCTGTAGAGATGACCTTTACTGTGTCGATGTTCCATTAAGAGCTCTAGTATGGCTGTGACAAATCGTTGGTAATGTAATAATGTAAAACGGACGAGTGTGGTGTACCGTCTCTTGGAATGTGGCGTATGAAAAGAATAATAATAAAGATGTACTGTGTGGTATAAAAGAACACTCTTCAGTCTATATGGCTCCCGTGTGAAACCACAGCAAGATTAAATGATTCAAAAGAACATGACGGAATGTTCATGAGCGACGGCAAAAATAATAAACAAAAGAACAATACCGGTACACTTGAGCACAGAAAACGGCTCTCTGGTTGTTTGCTAGTACTGTTGACGATCTGCTCAGGGCTCCAATGACTAATGTATTCAGTTTTATAAGGAAATTTATTTAGCTATGTTTACATGTTTTTATCAGTTTATAGGCCCTAATAGTTCCCATTACAGTATATTAGCACGATTACATTATTTGCTCGCGAGATTAGTGGCATCAGTACATTTCTTTCATTCCACTGTCTTCGTATGGCACCAATACTTTTTCACTTTAATAGGATCACAACAACCTCTAACATCTAAAGGATGATAGTACATTGCTCGCCTTTTAAAAATTCTAAACGTCACAAGCAGGAATACAAAATCATTTAGAACTACATCACATCATATGTATGTGTGTGTGTGTGTTTGCATACAAACCTGCTGTTTTATAGTAATTTGGACGAAATTCTGTACACTTGACCTTTAAACCAACAGGAAGATCACTGTCTACATAAAATGTTGTATGATGCATGGCAGCGGATAATTTACAACAGACTTCGACATTGTTTGACCAGTGACACTGTATGTATGCTTTCGTGGAGAGTAGTTGTATACTTCAAAATCCAACGTTCGGTGCTCGCTAACGGCAAATGTTAAAACTCGTTTCTTAATCTGCTTCATTATAGTCGCCACTTGTGAATTGGATAACGGAATAACGGAACAGTTGCTTCTTACGAGAGTCAACAATAAAAGTATTCGAAGTTCATAAATACCACTTTCTTGACAAGATCATCAACCAACATCCGCGAGCGCATCCGAAGGCAGAGCTCTGCCACCTATGAAGTACTATAAATAGATATACAGTCGTATTTGCCACCTGGGTAATGTGGCAAGTGGCAGGGTACGTGACATGTCATTAGACTGGCATACCACCCGAACTTCGTCTGAGCACACTGTAGCAGTCTAATAGGGCAGTGATGGAGCCTACAGGACAGGCGCAGCGAGACCGAGGCACAGGACGTGAGCTACCGGTAGTTTAACAAAGTTTCTGATTTAGTTATACGGGTTCTTCTGTACCCAGCAGAATGAGAAACGATTCCAACTGTGCTCGTTATTCATATCTGTTAATCTAGTGAGCCGCGGTGGAGTAGCCGAGCGGTCTAAAGCGTCTCGCTGCGGAGCGCGCGGTTGCTCGCTCTGGAGGTCGAGTCCTCCTTGGGTCGTGGGTGTGTGTGTTGTCCTTAGGTTAGTTTACCTAGGTTTAAGTAGTATGTAAGCTACGGACTGATGACCTCGCAGTTTGGTCCGATAGATTTACAAACATTTGAACATTTGTTAATCTAGTGAAAACAAAACCCTATATCTCCAGTCACGAACGGAAAGTCTGTAAAACTTCAGTAAGATAATTTAATTGGTATTTATTTAATTTGTGTCTCGAAGAGTGTATATACACACATAGAAAAAAAATGCCAGGCAGCGCTTCCGCGTTTAGTTGGTAAAATGCCGAATTACAAATGTAAGAATCATGAGTTCGTAACTTCGCCATTCCATTCAACACTTTTTATCCCTAACGTATGACGTCTTACATTTCTGGTAATGTTTGTAAACGTGAAAAATACCAAGGCGCAACATAATAAGGAATCCACATTTCATTGTCTGCCATTCCGAAGGTTGTAAAGGCAAACGGCATACCAACTCTAACAGGACCATGGTCCATTTTAGCATGTGCACACGCAAGTGAGAGAAAATAAATTAGAATAGTTAAAAAAAAGTGTCGTTGGCACTGAAGAATCCGCTGTGCGACACACAAAACGGAATTCCTCAAGAGAAAAAGTACAGTTTATTGTACAAAATGATCCGTCTCCAATATCGTACAAATCCAACGTTAAACACTAACTATAAACAAAAGTCCACCATAGGTGGAGAAAACAGAATAAAAACTGTCTCTACAGTTAATAGAAAAAACCAAACACAGTCTGCCTACTTCGGCGAGAAAAGCAGAGTTACCAACAGTCAGAACGCCAGGCGTGAAGTCCTTCCACTGTCGGCGATGCTACGGAGGCCAGGCGGTGTCCACGAGTGACGCGGCTGATCAGCAGCGAGGCAAGGGCGGCGGCGTGGAAAGGACAAGTCCTGGCTGTCACTGCGACTGTCCTCACTCGGCCGCGTCAGAGCTTGAGTAACCGCGGTCGGCAGGATACGTAGTTCCCTCACAGTGTGCCCGCTATCTGTGCTCCTGATACCACTTCAAGTCTTCCTCCGACACGTCGCCTGGTTTTCTGATCGGCAGGCAACCCGCGCCTTTGTTGTGCTTGGCGGGTTGCCAGTCGCACAGGCTGAGTGCCGCAAAATGTGTCCGATCAGTACCAGGATAGCAGCCGGCTGGAAGAGGTAGACAGATTCAGTGGCTGCTTTATCGTCTCCACCTCTTCCTTCTGTAGCACAGCGCGACTACGCTTGTTAAATGTATTTACGATTTTAACAACAGTCTGAATGATCAGCAGTGAATCACAAGTCGTTAAAATCTGACGCATTTTTTTAAGTTTTTTTTATTTTTATTTATTTATTTAATTTTTTTTTTAATAGATGGAATGCGACGATGGTAGTTGGTGGTGTAACACCACATAGACATCGGAGTCATTTCTGGTGATTGATGGAGAGTATGTGGTCTACAACAGAGTCGGAAAATAGAAACAATGTAAAGAAGAGACTAATATTTTTCTGTAGTATATTGGTGTTGCTGCCTGTTCTTTCGGACATGTCCGAATGAACAGACACCACACCAATATAATAAGTATTTACACGTGAAGACGGCATTGGCTTCAATTACTTCACTGCAGATGCGGTCATAAGTTCGGGAATCCGTAATGGCGGGTGTAAGAGGGCATGAACGATAGGTGTGCTACAGCCATATCGTGAGACTTGTGGGAATTTGAGACGGAGGGGAGACATTTTCACTTGTCGCCATTGTTTCATTTCAATGCCCTAATGCAGTCATTGCTATTTCTTTCTTTCCTAATCCTTCTTCCTTCCTCTGCTTTATCAATAATTAGCAAATTTTTCATTATGCTAAGATACCATTAGCGTTCATGTTTGATGTAGATACGGTTACAATATGATGACGTCGAAGCGCAGTTCTTATTTCATGGGGAAATTAGTTACTTTTGTTTTATTACTTATCTGAATAAATGTGTTGATGAGCTAAATCAATCTTAGCAGCTGTTGAGTATGTGGTTTTACATTATATACATAATTGAAGACGAGCTTTAATATGGTGGAGTACATAGTTTTCGATGTTTGTAGTTTGTTGAATCTGAGTACTAATGAAATTTAACCTGTAGCAGTTTGCAGAGAGGTGGAAAGGCAGTAACGCATAAGGTAATTAGTGTCTTACACTACTTCTCTTAAACAATTTAATTTCATTTCCTGTTTCAAGCATTCGGATAAAATTATTGCCTAGTTTGTGGGGTCTTAATTGGATATAGGCATTATTTTAAATATAAATATTTCTCTCAATGTATCTTATAAGCAATAAATAATTCTTAATAATGTTATGAAAATAAAATATATTAGTTGAGTAACATGATTTTTTAAAGAAAAGAATATCCAACATTTAAGTTATATTCAATACGGAACGAACATCGAAGATAATTTTTTTTATCACCCACAAGCAATCTTTTGAGATGTTGAAGTGTTCATTCTACTGTCAGTCGTTGACGTATTTCCCCTTACTAAACTGTAAACAGAAATGTTTGTTGTATAAATGAAGCGTTGGTCAGATTTTATGAAATACCCGTATTATGTAACAGTTTCATATTGCTGGTGCACCTAACGCAAGTAGAATTTCAAAATAGTCTGAGGCAAAGTGAACATCATTTTGTGAGTATTAGCTTCAGTAGGAAGCCGTGTGCCATACGGGAGTAGCCGAGCGGTCTGGAGCGCCACGTTACGGATCGCACGGCCTCCCGCGTCGGAGGTTCGAATCCTCCCTCGGACGTGGTTCTGTGTGTTGTCCTTAGGTTAGTTTAAGCAGTTTGGTCCCATAAAATTAGAAATATTTGAACATTTGAGGAAGCCGTGTAAGAAGTAAACTTTGTTTATCCGAAATCGCCGCTCTGTCAAACGTCTCTGTTTACTCCGGTACAGAACTCGCGCCGGCCCCAAACACCGATTAGACGACGAGACAACCGCAGCGATTAACTAGAATAGAGGCATGAATCGAGTTGCCTTAACTACCAACTCATATGTGCGCACCTTTCTTTACTTACAGGTACTGTTTTCTTAATGCGATATTGTTTTGCTGATACAGAACTTCTAATATGATCTGCTTCTAGTTTATAATGTTGTGCCGTGAATTGTGCCGGAGTTGCATATTTTGTGATTTTCGCAGAGTCCATCAGTGGGTTGCCATATTTCGTGCTAATTCTTTGTTGCTAAACATAACAAGTCGTGTCGCAAAAGTGTTCAAATATTTGTAAAGGTATGGGACCTAAACTTTCAAACTACTTAAACAAACTTAACCTAAGAAGAATACGCACACCCATGCCCGAAGGAGGACTCGAACACCCGAAGGCGAACGACCGAGCGCACCGCATGATGGTGCCATAGTGCGCGCAGCTATTGCGCCGCGGCGGTCGTGAAGCTTTGGAACAAGTGTGTGTGGTGAATTAAAATTGTATTTTTTGAATATGTTCACATTAAATTGGAACGCTGCGACAAGAAGTAGCTTTTCAAAAGGAAGTTATATACTAATGATGACAAGGCAGTTATATATTAATTTCAGCACTGATGTCGCTAACTGTTTCTAAGTTTTTTTGTTATTTTTTTATTTCTTTTTATTTTTTTTATTGCGAAAGGTTTAGCTTCAATCAAGTGATGTGGGTAGAATCGCATGGTTAAACTAAGTGTGATGATGTACGGCAAAAAAACTTAGTCACGTTCGACCATCTGGTCATTGAGTCTCTGTATCTCTCAGTGGCTTAAGAAGTGGGTATTCAAAAAATGTTCAAATGTTTGTAAAGCTTATGGGACTTAACTACGGGGTCATCAGTCCCTAAACTTACAAACTACTTATGAACTACTGACGAACTAGGACGGCACAAATATCCATGCCCGAGGGGGGATTCGAACCCCCGACCGTAGTGGCCGTGCAGACCGTGACTGAAGCGCCTCAGTCCCCTCGGCCCCCGCGGCCGGCAAGAAGAAGTGGGTATTGGAGACTATTTGTTCATCGTGTTAACTAGGGTATATAGCAGAATACTTGGAACATAACTGGAATGTAGCCGCCGAAAAATTCGGTGAACTAATGATAGAATTTGTTTGTAGTATACCGCAAAGAAAGGAAATGTTATGGTTACATGGAACTCCGTGGTGTAAAGTTTAGAGATAATATATATTGAATAATACAGAAAGTTCCATATGATACACACTGCGTAACTACTTTGATTGATAAGCACGAGGACAGTCGCTGGTCTTTATTTTTAACTGACGATATTGAGCGGATTTTTAGAATTAGTATTTACTCAAATTAACATCGTACCATGGATAAAAAAAAATAAATTGTCATAAGTGCAGTAAGCTGTCTCTCACGTTCTGTTGAAAATTATGGTTTTCGTATATAGTAGCCCATCCTACTAACATTTTTGGTGATTAACTTATAGGAATATTTGTGAGCTAAGAAAACATATTTTGGTGGTAGTGATATTTGTTGTTATTGGAGTACTGGTCCATGATTTGTGCAGTAAAAGTAAGTTACGCTTACTTCACATAGCCTATGGATGTGTATTGACGTGTATCTTCATTTTACCGTTATCTTAGAGATGTCGTAAACGTTTTTGCTACCACTCGTCTAGACGAGTGTTGAACTCGACTTACGAAATGTATACAAACTGCCTGTAGACAAACTGAAATCGAACACTTGTATCCCCGAAATAAAAGCACGGCGAGCAGGTACTGTGACCCTGTGCTGTGCTGGTTGGTTGTTAGTAATGGTAAACGTAAGTGAAAGGGGCACAACTATAAATGCTGACAAATATTTCAGAATTACGAAGAGACCTAAGTTGCCAGATTCGATGTTAGAACGGGTCGAATGTTGTTCAAAGGCTCATCACGTGTCCCTTGACCAATGAACATTCTAAAAGTACTGTAGATGATACGCAAAGATTTTAATAGAATTTTTTGACGAAATTGTTTCACACAACGCAGATCAAAATCTGATCTTACCTACGACCTACACGAATCCTATGTGTGTGGTGAAAACTGTTTTGATTGGTTGTTGTCGTTTGTAATTTGTACTAGTCATTCATAACTAATTCGATGTTATTAAAGCTGATCTAATTAGGGAACATTGAGTGGTCTTCGGTGTGGTGTTGAAATCTGTTCTGCATTTCCTATCACTTGTTGTTAACATTAGGAGCAACGTAAATGACATACTTTAGCTACAAAATTGCACTGGAAACTTCGTAAAATAAATGGCGGAAACTGTGAGATTTTTTTCTTCGCAGATGTAGTCTGCTAGTCGTGCTGTTGAAGTAGCAAACGTCCGGATTTGCCAATGGCGCTATTGCCTCGGCCTAGTAAGATTCCAGGTTTTACCAAAGGATAGTTACCGGTAAAGAAACCATAAAAAGGCTTAAATATTTAATGAAATATCTAGTAGCCCACTGGTCGACAGACTTGCCGCCGTTGACACACTTTTTTTCCGTCAGAACACCGAGGTTAAACACTATTTGCAATCAGCCCCTGTGAGGACAAGTTGAGGAGCTACCAGATTCACAAGTAGCGTCTCTGGTCACGAAGACTGACTTCCGGGAGTGCGGTGTGTGTGCCGGAGAGTACCGTCGGGCCCGGGCGGAATGGCAGCGTGCTCTAAGGCATAATGCTACGGACTGGATCCACGTTCCCGCCGAAGTTTCGTCATCCCTCGGGCATGAGTGTGTGTGTTGTCCCCTTAGTGTTTAAGTAGTATGTAAGTGTAGCGATTGATGACCAGAGCAGTTTGGTCCACAATGTTTACAAACAAACATCCATCTACATCCACACTCCGCAAGCCACTTCACGATGTATGACAGAAGGTACTTTGTGTATCATTGTCACATCCTCCTGTTCCAGTGGCGTATGGTTCGCAGGAACCATGATTGTCGGTGAGCCTCCGTGTAGGCCCTAATCTCTAATTTTATCTATGGTGTCGCATTGTGAGATATAGGTGGGAGCAAGCACTGTATTGGTTGACTGCTTATGAAACATCTGCTCTCTTAACTTTGTCAGACGCCCGTAAAGCAATCCAAAAGTCACTCCTGCAGCGTCTGCCACTGGAGTCTCCTAATAATGTCGCAGGCGCTATCGCGCTTACTAAATGAACCAATAACGAAGCGTGTTGCTCCGCTGGATCTTCTCTATGTCTTCTGTTAACCCTACCTGGTACGGATCCCATTCTGATGAGCAATAATCAAGCTCTGGCTGGACAAAAGTTTTGTAGCCTACTTCACTTTCTTAGTATTCTTCTTATGAATCTTTCATCCGCTTTAACCGCAAATGTTATGTGGTCGTTCCATTTCAAATGGCCCCTTATTTCTACTACCAAATATTTTATGGAAATAACTGCTTCCATTGTTTTTCTGGTATTGCGTAATTATAAGATAAAGGATCTTTCTTTCTATGAAAATGGAGCCCTTTCCACTTGATTATGTGAATTACCAATCGCCATTCCTTGCACCATGCGACATTAAGCTGCAGATAACCCTTCATTTCGCCACCTTTTTCCAGAGTTGCGACCTCTCGACAAACAACAGCACCATGCGCAAAATGCCTCACTGAACTTCCGATGTTATCAACAAGATCATGTCTGTATAAACTGAGATCACTTTATCATCTGAAGACCCTTCTCGGTTGAGAATGATACGCCGTGTTCTCGTACCTAGAAACGCCGCAATGCATTCACATAGTCGATCTGATCTAGTATATGCTTTGTTCATTAGGCGACGGTACGAAAGGGTAAGGAATACCTTGTGGAAGTCAAGAAACGCGACATCAATATGTGATCCTGTATCTAATGCCATCTGGATGTCATGGAAAAAGAGCATAAAATGGATTTCTAAATTTTGCAACTGATCTAAGTCAGAGTTATAAGCCTATGGTTTTGCGCATCTGATTGACGCCTATTCTTGTAAACGGAAATGACCTGGGTTTTTTTCCAATCCTTAGGAACGCTTTGCTACTCTAGAGGCTTTCCGTACACTGCTGCGAGAAGGGGGCAAGTTCCTGTAGATACACCATGGAAAAATCAAATCGCTATCACATCAGGTCAAGTGATATTCTGTCTGTTTAGCGATTTCAATTGCTTTTCTATCCCTCTGACATTTATTTCAATATCTGCCATTCTGTTGTTTGTGCGATGGTTTACAGGAGGAAATAGAGGTTTAGTACAAGACATTTGTATTCCCGCCTTTTGTGTGTGTTATCCGCTGTTTCAACACCATTATGGTCATAGAGAGTCGGAATATCTCGATCCGAACCGTTTACCCATTTGACGTAGGGCCAAAAATAGGATTTTTTCCAAGTTGATACGTAAGACATTGATCTCAAAGTTGTTGAACGCCTTTCGCAAGGCAAGGCAATTTTAATCAACAAATACTTATTCACGCGTACTGTACAGTGCACTTGAAAATCGTTTAGAGATGCTCAACTCTGTCAGAGTTAGAGTTAGTACTCTGAAATGAGTCCCTTTTTGCTTTTGATAAACAGGATGATCTTGTAACCTTTTTTGATATTTCTATTTACGGCCTTATGATCGCTGCGCCATCTTATACGCGAATTAAGTCGATATGTACGTGTCTGATTGTCATCAGTAGGTCCAACACGTTATTTCCACAAGTCGATTATGTAACTGCTCGAGGTAATTCTCAGTTACTGCATTAGAATAATATTGCTAGATTCTTTGTATCTGCCATCCGTCTTAAACACGTTTGTATCCCAGTATTTATCCGGTCATTTAAAATCTCCACCTGAAACTGAAACATTAGTAAGATATCTGCGGCATAAGTTATCCACGGTTTCCGTCATGTGTTCCGCCACTATTGTTGCTGAGCCAAGTGGTTTATAAAAACAACCAATGACCATGTTCGAGCCGCTGCGTGTGCATGTACGAATTTAGGATTTCATTATTGTTGACATCTGGTTTGAGCCAGTTTTCCATCCCTATCACTATGTGGACATTTAGACTATCTAAGAGTGAGGGCATTACTGGGATCTTTCCATAGACGCTCCTACATTTAACTTTTACGAAATGAATTCAGTTCTAATAATCCGTGGTAGGGACCACGGCACGGCAAATCGTAGTGAGATTATTATTCCGAGAGAAGATAAAATCGGAAGTACAATGATGCAAAATTAGAGAGATTAGTGCCCACATGAAGGCACACAGACAATCTTTTCTCCAGCGAAACATACGCGACTAGAACAGGAAGAAGGGACACCGTGATGTGGCTTGCGGAGTATGGATTTAGCATTACATTTTATTCATGAGTTTTAATAAACAGTTAATTGCCGCCCAACCCAATATCACCGCAACAAAGAAACAGCTTCACTATAGGAATGGTAGTTGATTTCGCCTTCACACGATAGAAGTCGCGCATCTAAAATTGCAAACACTCTCATTAACGTTGAAAACTTCGTTGTGTTTTAGCATTTCATGAGAGTGGTTATGTGATTTCAGGTTTGGTCAGGTAAATATGGCGATTCCATATTTTTGGTGGGGACTCCTTACAGTAATATCCATGCAAGAGGCTTTGGGGCAATGGATGTTGTAGTTTGCGACTTTACGTTGTCTGTATGACAGGTCAGTAGTGGGATTAGATAAATGAATAATTCATAAAAGAGGTTTTCTCTAAAGTTTGCAAATGATGTAGCCAACTCCAGATAATTCAGTTGAATAATGTTTGTTTAAACAAATGTTTTGATTCATAGTAAGTGATCCTAAATAAATAATAGTAGCCTAATACATAGGAATAAATATTATGAATCTACAAATACATATGCGTTAACTGCGTTATGACAATAGTAGTAAATTTCCCAACTAAGATGCTCAGACAAGTCAATTTGATCACACAACAAGAAAAGTCGTTAGCTCAAAACAGATCAAACTTTAGCCCGACGAATATCATACCAGCACTCGTAAAATCTCGTGTAGAATCACATATACTATTCCGTTACAGTCTCGTAATGGAATCAGGAAAAGTTATTTCTTAAACTGGCCCTCATAAGTCCTTTCCATAATTAAAGTCCCTACAAACTGATTGTTTGCTGCGCAGGTTTTTAACAATGTCGCAAACGAATCAATTTAGCTGGACTGTCATGTGTACCTTCATCAACCACGAATGGCAAAGAACCCTTACTGCCTCAAGAAGCTCTCCGCACAAACTGTTCAAGTATTTCACTTGAGTCCTCTCTCATGGGATAGCGCCATCCTATCATAAAGTATCAGAGTTCTTAATACGAAAGATTTATTTTGACTTAATTTTAACCACGTCCAAACTAAACTAACATTTTGAGAATAATAAATAAAAAAGTTATAAAAATTCAGTTAAATTTGGAATAATTACTAGCAGTACAAGAACGTATAAAATAAAAAATAAACAATTCAGCTTTCATGAACTTGACCATTCATACTACACAATATTTACTTATATTTAAAGGAAAATTATACAAACATACATTAAGTAACGTAACAAGTTCCTTGTCGTTTTTGAGTTACTGTGGAGAATACGATGTTCTACTATATTACCTTAATAAATTGATACAAGTGTAATGAGTCTTTAAATAAAGACACATAAGTGTTTTGCTTTCAAGATGATAGCTCGAGGTAGTACCCTATCATGTATTACATAGTATGTTTAAATTTCATGATGTATTCAAAAGTTGGTAACTGTTAGTTTCCTTTTAGTATATTGAGATATTGAAGACACTAACGTTTATAGCTTTGAAGATATTAAATGCACTGTTGGAACTTGAGATGCACCTGCTTTTATGTCGTTGTGGATGCCTTCGTAATTGATGGGAACATAACACTGTAGCCGCCCGCGGTAGCCGAGCGTTCTGCGGTGCATCAGTCACAGTCTGCACGGCCACTACGGTCGGGGGTTCGAATCCCCCCTCGGGCATGGATATTTGTGCCGTCCTTAGTATGAGCTAGTTCATAAGTAGTTTGTAAGTTTAGGGACTGATAACCCCATAGTTAAGTCCCATAAGCTGTACAAATATTTGAACATAACACTGTGATTTATTATTCATTTCTAAGTTAAGAGAGGTACTTCTATTAAAGTATCGACCGACGTCCATTATGACATCTCCCTGTCGCCGGCTTTCTTTTCTCAGCTACCTATTTTCGGCTGTTCGTCATTTTTCACTAATGTCTTCCGCAGTCTTAAGCGCTTCCTGGGCACAAACCAAGGCTACTCTAGTCGTTGTTTTGTCCCTCCAGAAGCGAATGCTAGACGCCTTGGTCCGAGTACAAGTGTGCCGCCATGCCTCGCAAACATTTCCGACAATCGCAACTATTATGTGACATACCGAGTATGTATCCCTTTTTTACAACTACCAGTGATTGTCTTGCACTAGAAGGATATCACATTTGCATTCCTTACAGATATAAAAAATAAATGCTGTTTCCATGTATAGGATCTCAGATGACTCTGGACTATATACCAGGTCATCTTTTACGAGGATGTCCTATTCTGGGTTGACCAGTGGCGCATGAAACAGCAACAGCCAATAAACGACGTTGTTTCCGTTACCGTGGGGTAATTAGCACATTATTCGAAGAAACAAAGGGTTTTGTTGTGCAGCTTTTCTGACGACATACCCTTCAAGCAAAGAAAAGGAAGATTAGGGTTTGATTTCTCGTCGAAATCGTGGCAATTATGTCAGTTTAGGCAGAGTGTTGAGGCGAGTAAAGAAGAGCTAGCGGCACTCTCACAGGAACCTTGAGTCTGTGGAGTGTCCGCCATACCATTCTGGCAAGTTCAGTAAGCGACTTGACAGTGAATTTGCTTGCTGCGTTTACAGTTGAACTTTCATAGTCTTACGAATGGCGGACCATGATCCAAAAGTACGTTCGTTTCTTGTTAAAACAAATGTATGTGGCGAAAAAACCCCGTTTTCACAGAAAAATGCCTTTATTACAAGACGAAGATATGTAAAAGACGATTCATTACATGAAAAGGATTACGTTATACCTAACCATTGACACTTTCGGTTTTTACATGAGTTACACATAGGCGGCGTATATTTTTACACATCCTCCTGTATCCTGCCTAACGTCGATGTGGTTATCCAGATTGCAGGGTGATGATATTTTCTTGAATGTGATCGTCCACCTACGACGATGACTATAATGATAGCTGCGCTGATGCTATCATGAACACGTTGTTGACAAAAGCATTTCGTAAGGTAATGACTGTTTTCATCGATCCATTATGGGGAAAACTGCTGTGTCCACAAAACATCGAATATATGTATCTCTTGCATAATGTAAAGCCGCGCATATTCGGCGACACGGCCGCTCCCGCCAGAGGATTGATATACTCGTAGTTATTATAGTTCACAAACAAGAATACGAGCTGATGTGTTGTGCACCAAGCAGGTTGTGGCAATAGCGCCGTTATTTAAAAATTTATCTGACACTGTTATTATAAGAGCGAGATACTACACGAACTATATGCACTAATTATGATACTGTTTCAAGCCTATTATGTAGTAACTTTCTCTTCGTAAGCGCACTATTGGTTTCATCATGATGGAACATTTTGCAAATTATGCTATTATGCAAAGTTGATATGGCTGTGTAACGCGTAGAAATTTTCGAAATGTTCTAATGTAAAAAACTTGGAATCAGGGCCATTATCAATCAGAGATGTAAGAGGTCTTGGGTTGAGTATAGTCGACATATAAAGCGAGAATTACTACGTATGACGTATTCCTAAGGCTACTTATTCTCCTATATCTACTTGCGTTTGAATTCTATTACGCATTTCCTTGTAATACAATGCATGGTAACTATTTCCATCGACTGAAACAGGTACTAGGTATTATAAGACGAATATGTAGTCGTAAAGATGGAACTGTGAATACAGCAGAGTATCAAATATGGAAAATTTCAGCCGAGTACAAACCTGCTTAGCACTGAAGATGCTGACATTAAGTTTGCAAACGAAAAAATACAAACTAGAAATAAATTAAATGAATAAAAGAAACTGCAGACGTCTAAAAAGTGCAGAAAGTGAAAAAGGTGAATCATGAAAATTTAATGGAGAAATGAAAAACAATTAATGACATGGTATTTGTTCTTTTCGGACATGTCCGAAAGAACAAACACCATTAGTTGAGAGTAACGGCCGTAAACTTACACAATCGAAATATTTGAAGATTTCGACCGTTTCGGGGGATTGAAATAAATTTAACGACTAAGTAAACATGTTGTGCTCGTCTGGAATTAGAAGCAATTTCTTGACTGAGAGATACTTTATGTTACCTACAACAGATTCGTAAAACAGGCAATGTGAAGAAGACACGAATATTTCTTACTAGGCTAAGATACCATTAGCTCTGAGATGCAGAAGATTACCATATGATGACACTGAATTTAACTTCTTGTGTCTTTCGGTAATCTGATACTTAACCGCAGAAATGTGTTGTTGGAATATACCAATTTCAGCTACTTTTTAGTTTGTGTGGTTTTAGAGTGCTAATTGTAAACATAATTGAAGGCAATCTACAATATTTTTATTTTTCATAAATGAGAATTTCTCTTAGAACACAAATTATTTTTACTCACGAAATAATTCACAGTTAGTGTTACTAGTGTTCACTAGTCAACTCTGTCGTTACCCCACATCGCTTAGAGGCGGGGAGCCGGCTTGTTAGGAGAGGATGGCACGTCAGGATGTCAATTGCTTTAGCTCCTCCCAGACCACGCCCCATCCCGCCACCTATTTATTAAACGACATCGCATTGGTTGAGCCCATCGGCGCCCTTCGTGTGACCGATCAGTACCAGGATAGCAGAGGGTATGTATAGGTAGACACTTCAATGGAAATTTTAACAGTTAACATCATCAATTACTTTCATTGCTCAGCGCTACTACGCTTATTTCTAGTGTACTGACGATTTTAATGACGGTTTAAATTATCAGCAATGCATCACTGAATGATTTAAACCAAATGTTTAGAACTCTATCAACGAAATTAGTGACCACACTTGGATAAAATAGTTCCCGTTCACACATGTCAGCTATTCAAAGAATATAGTAATGGATTATAGCTAATTAAATATGATCCAAAAGGGGCTTTTCACGCGAAATCGGCCGTTTTGCAAGGTGAAGTAATTTCGTTTGAGGCTCACGATTTGTACCCTTTGGATAAATAGATCGAAGAAAAATTAGGTGATCTCTCTTCTTGCGACCTATTCAAGAATGTAATAATACATTAATAGAGGTTCGATAAAACATCGTCTAGGTACTTCTTTATTATTTGTAAACCACGTAGTTGTGTAGGATAACCAAGTTGATGCAGACGTAGATAACATTCTCATGTTCCAACTACAGCTATGAATAACTGAATCTGACAAGTAACGGTGGTTGGAAAGGAGGACTGCTCGGTATAGAGTGGTCATGTCGCCTAGATGAATAGAGAAATTTAGCCTCGTGTGATCGGACAGAGGTGCAGAAAAAGATCCTGGATACAATGTGTTCAAAATAGAACGTTCATATATTTTTAACCCTGAAAAAGAAGCTGCTGAGGTCTTTGGTAAATAGTCTTACAAACTACTTAAGCTAAATTATCCTAAGTACTATTCATGGACACGTACTTGCAAACAGACTCAATCCTCTGGCGGGAACAACCGCGAAACTCGTACCACGTATCCGTACCACGAATTTGCGTGGCGTTACTTTATGCAAGAGACACATATATGCGATGTTTGGTGGATACACCAGTTTTCTGTATTAACGTTCATGGGAAGTGGACGATAACATTAAAGAAAAGATCACCTCCATGGAAACTGGACAACCACATCCATGTCACTGTTCGGACGTTAGACAGGGTGCAGGAGCATGTGTAAAGATATACGCCGCCTATGTGTAACTCATGTTCAAATGTTCAAATGTTTGTATAGTCTATGGGACTTAACTACGGGGTCATCAGTCGCTAAACTTACAAACTACTTATGAACTAACTAAGACCAAGGACGGCACAAATATCCATGCCCGAGGGGGGATTCGAACCCCCGACCGTAGTGGCCGTGCAGACGGTGACTGGAGCGCCTCAATCCCGTCGGCCACCGCGGCCGGCTGTAACTCATGTAACAAACTGAAAGTGTCAGTGGTTGGGTATGCCTATGACGTAATCCTTGTCAGGTAATGAATCGTCTGACATATCTTGGTCTTGTATTAAATCCATTTTTCTGCTAAAAGGGGATGACGTAAATCTAAATTTTCACCACAAAATGTTCAGATGTACATACCAGGTAATCTTTTACGAGGAGGTCTTCTACTGGGTTGAGCACAGCCGATTGAAACAGCAACAGCCAATAAACAACGTTGTTCCCATTACCGTGGTTGATTAATACATTCTTCAAGAAGGCCTCTCACGTGCATCCCGTTGTCATTCCTAAGGCGATGGTCCTATGGGACGTGTAACAGATAGTATGAAAATACCTAGCAGATATATGGAAGTATGAATCTCGTATCGGGATTTGTCCAAGAACAGCCGCGGCGGAGTTGCGAGGGATTCAGGCGCTATGCTCCGATGAGCGAGGTTGTTCCCTGTCGGGGGTTCGAATGCCCCCTAGGGCATGGATGTTTGTGTCGTCTTTAGTATAAGGTAGTCCATAAGTAGTTTGTAAGTTTAGGGACTGACGACCCCGCAGTTAAGTCCCTTAAGGTTAACATTTTGACTAAGATCATAATGCTCAGAACGTGGGTTTAACCAGTTAGGCTTTGTGAATCGCGGTCTGTTACGTACCAGTAAATAAACAAAAGGGTATAAAGAACGAATCTAATTTAAAGGTTCAGATTTTCGATAATTTTCACTAGGATTTAAAAACCGAAAATTTGTATATCGCTTGCATGCAAACTAAGGGTTTTGGTGGGCAACTTTGCTTAGGACATAGGCCATTAAGAAAAGAAATTGATGATAAAGGGTTTGATTTCCCGTCGAAATCGTGGTCATTATGTCAGTTGAGGCAGAGAGTTGAGGTGAGTGGAGAAGGGCTAGGAGCACTCACACAGGAACCTAGAGTCTGTGGAGTGTCCGCCATACCATTCTGGCAAGGTCAGTAAGCGACATGAGAGTGAATTTGCTTACTGAGTTTACAGTTGAACTTTCGTAGACTTACGAATGGTTTAAGATGATCCAAAAGTAAGTTATTATGTTAGTTCATTGTTAAGAGAATAGGTTGTGATAAAAATTTGAATTACGTCATCCCCCTTTTAGCAGAAAAATGGCTTCAATACAAGACCAAGATATGTCAAAGACCATTCATTACCTAACAAGGTTTACGTCATACGCATACCCAACCATTGACGCTTTTGGTTTGTTACATGAGTTACACACAGGCGTCGTATATATTTACACATGCTCTTGCACCATGTCTAACGTCCGAACACTTGAACGTGGATGTGGTTATCCAGATAGCTGGATGGTGATGTTTTCTTGAATGAGATCGTCCACCTACGACGATGACTATAATGATGGCTGCGCTGATGCTATCATGAACACGTTGCTGACAAAAGAATTTCTTAAGGTAATGACTGTTTCCACCGAACAGTAATACAGAAAACTGCTGTGTCTATATAACATCGCATTCCTGTATCCCTTGCACAAAGTACCGCCGCGCAAACTCGGCGACATAGTACGGGTTGCGCGGCCACATCCGGCAGAGGATTGAGAAATTTTCCAAGAATGGGTCTGTGATTGGCATTAGGATAATTCAGCTTAAGTAGTTTGTAAGATTATGGACCACAACCTTTAGCAGTTTCGTCGCTCAGGATTACAAATATTTCAGTGTTCTAATTTGAGCACATTGTATACAGGATCGATTTCTGCACCTTGGCACACTGAATTAGCTATAATTCATTACTATATTTTAAGCGGATGTGATATGTGTGAACGGGAACTATTTTATCCAGGTGTGGTCACTAATTTCGTTGACACATTTTAAATCATTCAGTAATGCATTGCTGACAATGAAAACTGTTATTTAAATCGTAAATACAGTTAACAAGCGTTTTTGGCGCTTAGCAATAAGAGGAATTGAAGAATTCGGTAAACTGATTGCTGATAAAATAGCTATTGGAAGTGTCTACCTCTATAAAACCTCTACTATCCTGGTACTGATCGGTCACACGAAGGGCGCCGATGGACTCAACCAATGCGATGTCGCTTAATACATAGGGGGCGGGATGTGGCGTTGTCCGGGAGGGGCTAAAGCAGTTGATATCCTGTCGTGCCATCCTCTCCTAACAACAAGCCGGCTCCCCGCCTCTAAGCGATATGGAGTAATGACAGAGTTCGCTTGTGAACGCTAGTAACATCTATCTGCGAATAATATCGTGAGTAAAGACAGTTTGTGTTCTAGGATACTCTCATTTATGAAAGGTAAAAAATGAAATATTGTATATTTTCTTCAATTATGTTTACAATTCTCACTGTAAAACAACACAAACATAAAAATACCTGAATCTGATTTATCCAAACAACCAGTTTTGCAGTTAAGTAATACAACTAAAGTAACATATTGCCTAACAATACAAGAATTGAAATTGAGCGTCATCATATGGTAACCCTCTGCCAATACCCCATATAGATGTAATCTTTTTCATGTCAGAGTTAATGGTATATTTTAGCCTAATAAGAAATATTCGCGTCTTCTTCACATTGCGACTGCTTGCCGAATCTATTGCAGGTAACAAAGTCTCTCTCAGTCATGAAATGTGCTTCAAATCCCGGACAAGCACAACATTTTAACTTTGTCGTTGACTTTATTTTTTTCATCGAAATGGTCGAAATATTCCAATATTTCGATCGTGTAAATTTACTCCCGTTACTGTCAACTAATGGTGGTTTTTCTTCGGAGACTCCATGTCATTAATTGTACTTTATTTCTCCAAAATATTTTCATGATTCATCTTTTTTTCAATTTCTGCCCGTCTTAGTTTTAGACGTCTGCACTTACTTTTACTTAATTAATTTATTTCTAGTTTGTATTTTTTCGTTTGGATTCTTCAAGTCAGCATCTTCAGTGCTACGCAGATATGTACTCGGCTGAAATTTTCCATATTTGATACTCTGCTGTATTCACAGTTCCAACTTTATGACTACATATTCGTCTTATACGTACTGCAGGCACTAAAATGTGATTTGCAGAGTATCCGATGTAGATATAGTTAGAACATAATGGTATCATCTTCATCTGCATCTACAAGGTTATCCTACACATCTACGTGGTTTACAAATAATAAAGAATTGCCTAGACTAGGTTTTATCGTACCACTATTCATGTGTTATTCCATTTTAGAATATGTCGCAGGAAGAAAGATCATCTAATTTTTCTTCGATCGATCTAAGCGCAATGTACAATAAAATCTACAATATGTTTTCAACGAAATCAGTTTCACAAATCGTGAACCACAAATGAAAATACTTCATCTTGCAAAACCGCCGTTTTTGAGTGAAAATCCCCTTTAGGTGTGGTCGCTGATTTCTATGACTTTTATACGTTTAGTTTAAACCATTCAGTGATGAATTGCTGATAATTAAAACTAATGTTAAAATCGTAAATGCAGTTAACAAGCGTAGTGGCGCTGAGCAATAGTTGCAATTATTGAAGTCGGTGAACTGAGCGCCAATAAAACAGCCGTTGTAAGTGTCTACCTCTATACGCCCTCTGCTATCCTGGTACTGATCGGTCACACGAAGGGTGCCGATGGACTCAACCAATGCGATGTCGTTTAATATATAGGGGGCGGGATGGGGCGTGGTCTGGGAGGAGCTAAAGCAATTGACATCCTGACGTACCATCCTCTCCTAAAAACAAGCCGGCTCTCCGCCTCTAAGCGATATGAAGTAACTACAGAGTTGGATTGTAAACCCTAGTGACATCTATCTGTGAATCATTTCATCAGTAAACAGAGTTGGTGTTCTAGGACACACTCTCATGTTATGAAAGGGGAAAAATCCAAATTATATATTTTTTATTGCGTTTTAGTCGTGGCTGGATCCAAATCAACTGTATATTGTTTATTCTATAAGTGGTATCTTCTGACGCTGTGCCAAAAGTGAATAGTTTTGTAAACCACATAGATCATCAGAAACATTAGTTTGTTTTAAGTTGTAATTGACTTACGTGTTAATCCCTTTCCTCCACACTTCAAACGACTACCTGTTCAATTTTATTGGTACTCAGATTGAGCACAGTAGAAACATCTAAAATTATGTAATCCGACTTATTATAGATCAATTCTATTTACAATTCACACTGTTAAACCACACAAACGTAAAAATAGTTAATGTTGATATAGCCCAACTACACATTTTTTCAGATTAGTATTACAGCTGAAGTAACAAATTGCAGAATGACGTAAGATTTGAACTTCAGGGACATCATATGGTAATCGTTTCCATCTCAGGGCTAATGGTATCCAGACGTCCTGATTTAGGTCCCTTGAGATTTCCCTAAATCAGACCAGACAATTGCAGAATGGTTCGTTTCATGGGGCAATGACGATATCCTCCCCTATCTTTATGAAACTGAGGTCGAGCATGTATTCCATCTCTACCGACCACATGCCGACGTGATGTGAAACCCTCATCTTCCATCCTTGTTCAATTCTATTAAGAAAATGAGGTCAACTTTTATGACTTGACAACCTGAAGATAGTCATGTAAGCCAATAAGCAGTTTATTAAATAAAAATAGCTGTATAGTGCTTACAAAGGAAATTGTCCTTTGTTTAATGTTATGATGTACCACGAAACGGTAGAAGAATGGCTGAAAAAGTAGGCATTTACCTTTGCTTTAATGTTATTTAGTTTACATAATAACAGCTGCCTCTGTAAAAATAAAATTGCGACACGTTTATGTTTTATTGAAGTTAGTCCATCCTAACACCCAAAATTATTACTATTCATGCTGAAAGATTTTGTATAAAAAGGTCGAGCAGAGGAAAATATATCAGTGTAAGTACAGGGATAGAATACAATCTTGTGAGACTGCGTTGTCACAATTTCACAGATTTTCAAATGGTCCACCTAGAAGAATGGGCTATGTAGTGGCGCATAATGTAATTGCTGGTTGTGTGTAGTATACAGTTTGTCTGTAAATTCAACAGTATATTAGTCACCATGTACATATATACTCGTAGTTAAGATTCCACCTTATGACAGTTCACCAACAAGAATACGAGCTGAGGTGTTGTGCACCAAGCAGGTTGTGGCAACAGCACCGTTATTTAAAAACGTAACTCACACTGTTTTTATACGAGCGAGAAATTACTTGAACTATATGCACTAATTATGATACTGTTTCATGGCTATTATGTAGTAACTTTTTCTTCGTAAGCGGACTATTGTTTTCATCGTGATGGAACATTTTCCAAATTATGCTATTATGCAAAGCTGATATGCCTGCTGGTCGCGTTGCAATTTTCGAAGTGTTCTAATGAAGTAAATCTTGGGATCAGGACCAATATCAATCAGGGATTTAAGAGGTCTTGGGTTAAGTGTAGTCGACATATAAAGCAAGAATTAATACATATGACGTATTCCTAAGGCTACTTATTCTTCTATATCTACTTACGTTTTAATTCTATTACGCATTTCCTTGTAATCCAATGCATGATAGTTATTTCCATTGTCTGAAACAGGTACTAGGAGTACGTTATAATACGAATATGTAATCGTAAAGATGGAACTGTGAATACAGCAGAGTATCAAATATGTAAAATTTCAGCCGAGTACAAACCTGCTTAGCACTGACGATGGTGACATGAAGTGTGCAAATGAAAATAAAAAACTACAAATAAATAAGTAATAGCAAATGCAGATGTCTAAAACTAAGACGGGCAGAAAGTGAAAAAAGATGCATCATAAAACGTTGATTGAGAAATGAAGAACAATTAATGACATGGTGTCTGTTCTTTTCGGACTTGTCCGAAAGAACAAAGACCATTAGTTGATAGTAACGGCCGTAAACTTACACAATGGAAATATTGGAACATTTCGATCGTTTCGGGGGAATGAGATAAGTTCAACGACAAGGGTAAAATGTTGTGCGTGTCTGGGTTTTGAAGCACCTTTCTTGACTGAGAGAGACTTTATGTTACCTACAGTAGATTCGGAAAGCAGAAACAATCTGAAGAAGACAAAAATATTTCTTATTAGGCTAAGAAACCATTAGCCAGGAGATGTAGCAGATTACCATAAGATGACGCTGAATTTAAATGCTTGTGTCATTGTGTAATTTTTACTTTTCTTGTATTACTTAACTTCAGAAATGGGTTGTTCGGACTAGCGTTCACAAGCCAACACTGTCGTTACTTCGTATCGCTTAGAGGCGGGGAGCCGGCTTGTCCTTAGGAGAGGATGGCACGTCAGGATGTCAATTGCTTTAGCTCCTCCCAGACCACGCCCCATCCCGCCCCCTATATATTAAACGACATCGCATTGGTTTAGTTCATCGGCGCCCTTCGTGTGACCGATCAGTCTCAGGATAGCAGAGGGTATATAGAGGTAGACACTTCCAATGGCTAATTCATCAGCACTCAGCTTACAGACATAATCAATTCGTTTTATTTCTAAGCGCCACTACGCTTGTTAACTGTATTTAAGATTTAAATAAAAGTTTTCATTATCAGCAATGCATAACTGAATGATTTAAAATAAATGTTTAAAACTCTATCTACAAAATTAGCGACCACACCTGGATAAAATAGTTCGCTTTCACATATGTCACTTCCGCTTAGTGTATAGTAATGGATTATAGCTAAATCGATGTAGAAAACAAGAAATTGTTGATTTTATTGTACACTGTGCTTAGATCGATCGAAGAAGAAATAGGTGATCTTTCTTACTACGACCTATTCCAAATGGAATAATACATGAATAGAGGTCCGATAAAACCTGTCTAGGTATTTCTTTATTATTTGAAAACCATGTACGATATTCTCATGATATAATTACAGCCTTGAATAACTGAATCTGACACGTAATGGTGGTTGCAAAGTAGAGCTGCTCGGTAGAGAGTGGCCATGTCGCCAGGGTGAATGCGTCGTGTGATCAGATATGGCTAGGTGTTTTAAGGAACTGAGGTGCAGAAATCGATCCTGTGTACAATGTGCTCAAATTAGAACACTAAAATATATGTAATCCTGAGGGAGGGAACTGCTAAAGGTTGTGCTCCATAGACTTACAAACTACTTAAGCTAAATTATGATAATGACTGTTCACACACCTACACTTGCACAAAGACTCAAACCTATGGTGGGAGTGGCCGCGCAACCCATACTATGTCGCCGAGTTTGCGCGACGTTACTTTATGCAAGGGACACACGAATGCGATGTTATATAGACACAGCAGTTTTGTATTACTGTTCTGTGAAAACAGTCATTACCTTACGAAATGTTGCTGATAAAACCGTGTTCATGATAGCATTAGCTCAGCCAGCATTATAGTCATCGTCGTAGGTGGACGATCACATTCAAGAAAACAGCACCATCCAGCTATCTGGATAACCACATCCACGTTAGAGTGTTCGGACTTTAGACAGAGTGAAGGAGAACGTGTAAATATATACGACGTCTTCGTGTAACTCATGTAACAAACCGAAAGCGTCAGTGGTTGGGTATGTGTATGACGTAAACCTTGTCATGTAATGAATCGTCTTTGACATATCTCGGTCTTGTATTGAAGCCATTTTTCTACTAAAAGGGGGCATGACGTAATTTCCAATTTTTATCACATGCTATTGTCTTAACGAAACACTAACAAAATGACTTTATTTTGGATCATCGTAGGCCATTCGTAAGTCTACAAACGTTCATCTGTAAAAGCAGCAAGCAAATTCACTGTCAAGTCGCTTACTGAATTTGCCAGAATGGTATGGTGAACACTCCACTGACTCAAGGTTCCTGTGTGAGTGCTCCTAGCTCTTCTCCACTCACCTCAACTCTCTGCAACTGACATAATTCTGAATTCAGAAAGCAGTTCAATAACATAAGACAGAATGCAGGTGATGCACTAAGATATAGAATAAAGGTATCATTACATGGTGATGAGTTTCTAGCGGCTGTGTAGGCGTACAGTAATTAGAACACAATGTCTAATCCTTGACAACCAACAGACCCCTACGACCGTTCGTACACCTTGTGAAATACACAATTGAAATGTTCTTAAACCGTTTAGCCAAGAAACAGTCAAGAACATGTATGCATAATTGCAACACACCCTGTTAAAATAACAGTAATGCTCGTAGCTAACGGACTCTGATAATCTTTGCATTCAACATTGTACTAACATTCATTAGCCACACAGGTATCTGCCGTCATAACAGGTTAGTTACTGTCACGCCCGATGTCATCAGCCATCAACTCCGGTAGGTGAACCCTCTTAGCAGCCAAGCTGTCCCATCGCGACAAGCGTTCTTTCTGCTGGACAGACGATCAGCGATGCTTGTTGGCCAGAACTGGAGAGCCTGCGTGTTTGTTCCTTGCAAAGACGTTATTAAAATTAGTTGACTTACCGTGGCCTCTGTAGACGGAGGGCAGATTGAACCTTTGGCTGGACGCCATCCAGGTGGTAAGAGTCTCGTAAGCTGAAGTGTATTGTGACTTCTACGGACACTATGTATTTTTTTGTGAATACGTACATTATTAATTGATCCGCAATGTGCATGTTCTAATACAAGCGAACAAAAAGTTGTTAAAGGTTATGCAATGTTTAACTGCACCAAAAAATCTGTAAATGATCTGAGAATACCTTTCACAGATTGGTGGATTTATTTATATGTTTAATTGTGATACAGTTCGTGCTTGTGCCAATGCAATAGGCAGCAGTTAGTTTCGAGCACGCAGCTGTGACTAGCTTATTGTGGTACATAAGGAATAAGTGGGGGACTAACTATTTGTGTCAATATTTATTTCCTTTCTTGTTTGTGCATACTGACATATTGCGTTCCTGGCATGAAAAAATAGTTATGACGAACGGCGCCTAATTGACCACCATAACTGCCACCCTTCAAGGTGTCCGCTGTGAGGAGTTGTGAGTGACGGCAGTGTGGGGCGTTGGTTCCCTGGCTGCCACCGCCTTGTGGTGACGTACCTGCCACTGCGGTTTCACGTACTGCGCTCCTCGCTTCTCGTGACGGCCAGTTCCCTCACAGCGTTATCTTTATTCTTGCCGGCTGTAAGTGGCTAAATACTATGACTGACACATCTGGGTGGGGTGGGGGTGGGGAGCCTCTGACATAAGCCTTCAATTCCCAGAATACTGATTTCAGCAGTTATGTAATGTAATATTTCAAATGAACATGATGGAATGCACACTTGTATAAAATAGAAATACTGATATAAGGACAATTCCCAGAATTAACATGATGGAATGCAGCAAAGTGCTCACAATAGCGTGATTCCTGGAAGGATGATGACAACATTTCTGGAATGACCTCTGGAAAGGGGTCAAGGCTATCTAGAATGCCCACAGTCCCTCTACTTACGCCCTGTAGATTTGACTGATTTATAGTGTAAATGAAATTTCACTGATTTCTTTTAGTGCTCAGATTGCTTCAGATTTGTTGTTATTAAGGATCAACTGCCAGTTTCGCACCAGTCAGATATTCTATGAAAATTATAAAACCGAAAAGTGACGGAATTATCTGCGAACTATCTAAGAGAGCTGTTCACATTTTCTACTACATCATTTATGAAGATAACAGATACCAGGAGTACACCCAGTTAGCAGGCGCAAAATACTCGCTCATTACTCGTAAGTGCGGCCGCTGCTCGGGAGTGGTGCATCGAGTAGCTCGTGTCTCGAGCAAAGGCACGAGCGAGGCGATCGGTGAGACCAACACCACCTAGAGACGAGGTCTCACAACAGCCTGTTTCACGTCACACCGCGCAGCCCACTGCCTCGTAGCAGCCAGCCAGTAAGCTGGCGGCTGTGGCCTGTTCGGTTGACACAGGCTGTTGTGAGGCCTGTCACTCGGCGGTGTTGGCCAGACTCGAAGCGGAAAGGAAACCGGTCAAGTGGGGTGTACCGTCTCTTGGAATGTGGTGTATGAAAAGAATAATAATACAGCTGTACTATGTGGTATTAAAGAACACTTTTGAGTCTATATTGCTCCCATGTGAAACCACAGCGAGAATAAATGATTCAAAAGATCATGACTGAATGTTCATGAGTGACGGCAAAGTTAAAAAAAAAGAACAATACCCAGACACTAGAGAACATAAAAGAGAAAACATCTCCCTGGTTGTCTGCTAGTACTGTTGACGATCTGATCAGGGCTCCAATGACTAAAGTATTTAGTTTTACAAGGAAATTTATTTAGCTATGTTTACATATTTTTATCAATGTAGAGGCCCTAATAGTTTCCATTACAGCATATTAGCACGATTACATTATTTACTGGCGAGATTAGCGGCAGCAGTACATTTTTTTCATTCCACTGTCTTTGTATGGCACCAATACTTTTTCTCTTAAATAGGATCACAATGTCTAAAGGATAATAGTTCATTGACCGCCTTTTATAAATTCTAAACGTCACAAGAAGGAATACAAAATCATTTAGAACTACATCACATCATATGTATGTATGTGTGTGTGTGTGTGTGTGTGTTTGTGTGTGTGTGTGTGTGTGTGTGTTTGCATACAAACCTGCTGTTTTATACTAATTTGGACGAAATTCTGTACACTTGACCTTTAAAACAATAGGAAGACCACTGTCTACATAAAATTTTGTATGGTGCGTGGCAGAGGATACTATACAACAGACGTCGACATTTTTTGACCTGTTACACTGTATCGTTTCATGGAGAGTAGTTTTATACTTCACAAGACACCGTTCGGTGCATGGCTGACGTAAATGTTAAAATTTGTTTCTTAATCTGCTTAATTATAGACGTCACTTGTGAATTGGATAACGAAATAACGGAACCATTACTACTTACGAGAGTAAGCTTACAAAAAATTATTCGAAGGTCATGAATACCAGTTTATTGACAAGATCAGCAACCAACATCCGCGAGCGCATCCGAAGGCAGAGCTCTGCCACCTATAAAGTACTATAAATAGATATACAGTGGTCTTTACCACCTGCATAATGTGGCAAGTGGCAGGGTACGTGACCTGCCACTAGACTCGCATCCGACCCGAACTTCGTCTGAGCATCCTGGAGCAGTCTAATGGGGCACCAGTGGCGCCTACAGGACAGGCGCAGCACGACTGGAGGCACATGGCGTGCCACAAGTGAGCTACTGATACTTTAAAAAAGTTTCTCATTTAGTTATACGGGTTCCTCTGTACCCAGCAGAATCAGAAACGATTCTAACTATGCTAGTTATTCATATCTGTTAATCTTGTGAAAACAAAACCCTGTATCTCCAGTCACGAACGGAAAGTCTGTAAGACTTCAGAAAGATAATGTAATTGGCATTTATCTAATTTGTTTCTCGAAGATTGTACATACGCACACAGAAAAAAGTGCCAGGCAGCGCTTCCGCGTTTCGTTGGTAAAATGCCGAATTACAAATGTAAGAATCATGAGTTCGATACTTGCCCATTCCATTCAATACATTTTATTCCTAACGTATGACGTCTTACATTTCTGGTAATGTTTGTAAACGTGAAAAGTACCAAGGCACAACATAATAAGGAATCCAAAATTCATTGTATGTCATTCCGAAGGTTGTAAGGGCAAACGGCATACCAACTCTAACAGCACCATGATCAATTTTCTCATATGCACACGCAAGTGAGAGAAAATAAATTAGAATATTAAAACAAGCCTCGTTGGCACTGAAGAATCCGCTGCGCGACACACAAAATCGGAATTCCTCAAGAGAAAAAGCACAGTTTGTTGTACAAAATGGTCCGTCTCCAATGACGTACAAATCCCAAGTTAAACATTAACGTAAACAAAAGTCCACCATACGTGGAGAAAACAGAACAAGAACTGTCTCTAGAGTTAATAGCAAAAACTAAACACAGTCTGCCTACTTCGGCGAGAAAATCAGAGTTACCAATAGTCAGAGTTCCAGGCGTGAAGTTCGCCCATTGTCCGGGCCGTCGGCGATGCTTCGGAGGCCAAGCGGTGTCCACGAGTGGCGCGACTGATCGGCAGCGAGGGGAGGGCAGCGGCGGCGGCGTGGTAAGGACAAGTCCTGGCTGTCACTGCGGCTGTCCTCACTCGGCCGCGTCAGGGTTTGAGTATCCGCGGTCGGTAGGATACCATAAGAAACAAATCCTGACCACGTGTGTGGCGGCAGTGTGCCCGCTATCTGTGCTGCTGATTCTTCTTCAAGTCTTCCTCCGACACGTCGCCCGGATGTATGATCGGCAGGCAACCCGCGCATTTGTTGTGTTTTGCGGGTTGCCAGTCGCACAGGCTGAGTGCCGCAAAATGCGTGCGATCAGTAACAGGATAGCAGCGGGCGTGAAGAGGTAGACAGTTTCAGTGGCTGCTTTATCGGCTTCACCTCTTCCTTCTGTAGCACAGCGCGACTACGCTTGTTAAATTTATTTACGATTTTAATAACAGTCTGAATGATCAGCAGTGCATCACAAGTCGTTAAAATCTAACGCATTTTTAAAATATTTTTTTTATAGAAGGAATGCCAAGATGGTAGTTGGTGTTTTAGCACCACGTAGACATCGGAGTCATTTTTAGTGATTGAGGGAGAGTATGTGGTCTACAACAGAGTCGAAAAATAGAAACAATGTAAAGAAGAAACTAATATTTTTCATTAGTATATTGGTGTGGTGCCTGTTCTTTCGGACATGTCCGAATGAACAGACACCACACCAATATAATAAGTATTTACACGTGAAGACGGCATTGGCTTCAATTACTTCACCGCAGATGCGGACATAAGTTCGGGAATCCGTAATGGCGGGTGTAAGAGGGCATGAACGATAGGTGGTTAAGGCGACCGCTGGCACAAAGCGGGAGACCTGGGTTCGATTCACGGCCCGGCTTACATTTTCACTTATCGCTATTGTTTCATTTCAATGCCCTAATGCAGGCACTTCTATTTCTTTCTTTCCTAATCATTCTTCCTTCCTCTCCTTTATCAATAATTTGCAAATTTTTCATTCGGCTAAGATACCATTAGCGTTCATGTTTGATGTAGTGACGGTTACAGAAATGATGACGTCGAAACGCAGTTCTTATTTCATGGGGAAATTAGTTACTATTGTTTTATTACTTATCTGAATAAATGTGTTGATGAGCTAAATCAGTCTTAGCAGCTGTTGAGTATGTGGTTTTACAGTCTGAAGTACATATATAATTGAAGACCAGCTTTAATATGTTGGGATACATAGTTTTCGATGTTTGTAGTGTGTTGAATGTGAGTACTACTGAAATTTAACCTGTAACAGATTGCAGAGAGGTGGAAAGGCAGTAACGCATAAGGTATTTAGTGTCTTATACTACTTCTCTTAAACAATTTAATTTCATTTCCTGTTTCATGCATTCGGATCAAATTATTGCCTAGTTTGTGGGTTCTTTATTGGATAGAGGCAGTACATTCTCCGTGTTCTTAGCATGTAACCAACATACTTCAAGTAGTCTCCACGTACAGAAAATCATTTTATTCTTGATCAAAATGATTGTCATGAGGTACCACTAATGGTATAAACAACAAAAGAATGTTTTGGATGTAGCCGCGACATAAACTCAATAAAAGCATTTGAAATTTGTATTTTCCTCTTCATTTCAGTATTCATAGAACGAAAACGAAGTATGCACCGCCGCAAGGCCACGAGAGAGAGAGAGAGAGAGAGAGAGAGAGCCGCGACGCGCACGTCGTGTCACCTGGTCAAGGTATGCCCAAGGGTCAGTAACGTAACGTAATTTGTAGTAACGTGATTCGTGACCCGTAACTTATTAAACAGTTTTGTTCCAAGTTCCATTTAATAGTACGGTTATTGTTCTACGGTAGCCAAATAACGTTATTATCAGTTGAAACGTTAAACCGCGAAACTGAATACATTTTGGTAATAGAAAAGGAATAACGCTATTGGCCTCAATACCTTTTACTCTCATGACATACAGGGAGAACGGCACATGTTCCCATAACTGATAATCAGTGGTTCATAACTTAACAAAACGGGTTAGTAACGTTATTCGGGACCTGTAATGTACTACCTTTTTGTCATGTGCTCTATTTCATTTTAACACTGTTGAAAAAACTAAATAACATTTTTTTTTAATGTGGGGAACCTAATAAGAGAAAATTGGCTGATGAATATACTTAAAAAATAGTACGCACAAACAATGCACATACCTTACTACTTACGTAACTTCTCGTACTTACGTTTTTACGGGAGTGACTAAATCTTTCTAAATTTTGTACATAAGAGGCTGAACAGTGTGGCGCAGTACAACACTCTGGACTCCCATTCGGGAGAAAAGTGGTTAAAGTCCACATCCTGCCATCCAGATTTAGTTTTTAATTGATTTCCCTAAATTCCTCCAGACAAATTCCGAAATGGTTCCTTCGAAATGCCATTGCCGAATTCCTTCCGCATCCATAAACAAAAATACGAGCTTGAGCACCATCTCCAATGACCACGATATCGACGCAACCTTAAACCCTTAGCTTCCATCTTCCTTCATACTTAGGTAACCAGTATTTTAATGAACTTATAATTGTTTACACAGGATCTTAAGAATAATCTGTTGAGAATATTTGGAAAATTTAGTTAACTATATATCTTCAGCTGTTTTTTTTTATGTATATTGTATTTCTTTTAATATCAATATTTTTCTCAATGTAACTTGTAAACAATAAATAATTCTTAATAATGTTATGTAAAAATATATATTAGTTTAGTAAACTGATTTTTAACAAAACTAATATAATAATAAATAATAATCGAAGATATTTTCTTTTGAATCACCCACAAGCAATCTTTTGATATTTTGAAGTGTTCATTCTACTGTCAGTCGTTGACGTATTTCCCCTTACTAAACTGTAAACAGACGCGTTTGTTATATAAATGGAGCGTTGGTCAGATATTATGAAATCTTCCTATTATGTAACAGTTTCATATTGCTGGTGCATCTAACGCAAGTAGAATTTCAAATAGTATGAGCCAAACTGAACATTATTTTGTGAGTATTAGCGTCAGTAGGAAGCCGTGTGCCGCGCGGGAGTAGCCGAGCGGTCTGGGGCGTCACGTTACACATCGCACGGCCTCCCGCGTCTGAGGTTCGTATCCTCCCTCGGGCATGGATGTGTGTAGGTTAGTTTAACTTAGTTTAACCTAGTTTAAGTAGATTGTATCTAGGGGCTGATGACCAACGTAGTTTGGTCCCATAGAATTACAAATATTTGAACATTTGCGGAAGTCGTGTAAGAAGTAAACTTTGTTTATCCGAAAACGCCGCTCTGTGAAATGTCCCTGTTTACCTCGCTGCAGAACTCGCGCCGGCCTCAAACACCAACTAGACGACAAGAAATCCGCAGCGATTAACTAGAGTAGAAGCATGAATCGTGGTGCCTCAACTGCTCACTGATACGGGCTCAATTTTCTTTCCTTACAGGGACCGTTTTCTTTATGCGATATTGTTTTGATGATACAGAACTTCTAATTTGATCTGCTCCTAGTTTATAATGTTGTGCCGTGAATTGTGCCGGAGTTGTATAGTTTGTGATTCTCGTACAGTCCATCTGTGGGTTGCCATATTTCGTCCTAATTGTAGAATAACTGTATTAAATTGGAAACATAAAAAATTGTTACGCAAAGGTGTTTAAATATTTGTAAAGTTATGGCACCTAAATGTAGTCGTCATCGGTTCCTAAACTTACAAACTACTTAAACTTAACCTAAGAAGATTACACACACCCATCCCGGAGGGAGGACTCGAACACCCGATCGCGAACGACCGAGCGCACCGCAACATGGTGCCCTAGCCTTGGAACGGGTGTGCGTGGTGAACTGAAACAGTATTTTTTTTAAATATGTAACATATTAAACTGGAAGGCTGCGGCGAGAAGATGCTTTTCAAAAGGAAGTAATGTATTAATGATGAATTTAAACATTGATGTCGCTAACTGTTTCTAAGTTTTTATTTTTTTATTTTTTATTTTTTTTATTGCGAAAGGCTTAGCTTCAATCAAGTGATGTGGGTGAAATCTTGTGGCTAAACTAAAAAGGGAATGGTCAGACTTCTCATGTCGAAACCTGTGTTGCTATTTTTACCACAGTGAGTTAACATTGAAGGAAGTCTGTATGCAGACTGTTAGCTGCTGACCTGACCTGGAAATCTGTAAAAATTGTTAATGAAGTATGACATTATTGTCGCATGGTTTCCGCGCTTATAACTGCCTGTTGTACAACCCTGACCTCTCTCGCTACCAACGCCATCTAGGGACAAGGTGGCGTTAGCTACGCACCGCTCTCCAGCCACAGCAGTGAGAGAGCTGATTCCCCCAGTGAAAGCGATCGTAAGATAATTAGTAAATACGATAATAATAAATTCGTTGACAAATGTAGCTAATATGTTATCTACAACACTATTTACAAATAGCTATGAAATAGACACAAATACATATACGGTTTGGAAGACGTCAAACTTTTATTTCTTGTAATTACCGCAAAAATGCGAAATATTGATACAATGTTCAAAACATCGATTTTTTGTGCACCAAGAACGTAGAAGCAAAGACGACATAAGACGGCCCTGCGAATCACAGACGTTGTTAGACGTCCGTAGACAAAACTCGGCCGGTGTTAGGAAAGAATCAGGCATAAATATCAGCATATTTCGAGGCGTGCCACGGATATTTAATCACATTTTGAAACCGTGGGGAGGAAAAGTGATAATGTAAGACTGGTTGCAACTTGAGAATGTTGTCACGTTGATAGACAGAAAGCTGCAGTGATTTGCACACAATAATATTCTCTGCCTTCCACTGGCGGAAAAATTCTCTGTCTAACGGTTGAATTACGTTCGTCGTGCCGGGTGGAATCTGAAGTATCTCTACTTCTTTGTCAGGGTGAGCTCAAAATACAGTTTTTAATTAATCAGAACTTTTATGACCTTACCACGAATCTAGAAGAAGAGATTTGTTCCCGCATAACGGAAGAAAAGCATGACTTATGAAAAGTGTAACGTTATCATTTCCCATTTTTCCAGACTTCGATACGTCTACCACAAGATTGTCTGCGTAGAACATTGTTTGTTTGACACGTGGTCCAAAATGTCCAGTTGGTTCTTGAGGACAAACATATAGTTTAGGCAGCAATGTTCAAAATGTTCAACTGTTTGTAGAGCTTATGGGATTTAACTACGGGGCCATCAGTCCCTAAACTTAAAAACTACTTATGAACTAGCTAATACTAAAGACGGCACCAATATCCATGCCCGAGGGGGGATTCGAACCCCCGACCGTAGTGGCCGGGCAGACCGTGACTGGCGCGTCGCAGTCCCCTTGGCCACCGCGGCCGGCAGGCAGCAATGAACCATCCAGACTAATTATGGGCATTATAGTGTATGGATGGGTGAGTGCAGTCGTGGACTGCGCAATTGCCTCACTATGTTTTTCCCCTCTGAATGACAGTGTTCTTTTCGCAAGCATTTCTTTTTGAAAACCTGACTGATTTGCATTGTAAACGTAAGATTCACTAAAACTGGCGATGTTATTTTTTGCAGTCGTAAGAAAAGGTTCTATCATTTCCATTTGAGTCACTTCATTTTCAGATCTGTTTCTCGATAAAAATTTTGTTATTTTTCGTGCCACAATTTTATGTGATCTTTTGAAGCGACTAATCCAACTTTGAGAAGCTGTAAATTCTTTAGTGCCTATCGCATTGGCAATCTCTAACGCCCAATCACCTAAAGCTGACACACTATGAGTGTCGTCTGTCATCGGTAAATTGCTCAAAACGTCGCACATTTAGTTCCGTCCCAATTTCCAGTCAACTCTTACGTCGTTCAGCGACTTCCTTTTTTCATCTATGCAATTCACGTTCAGAACGGAAAAAGCAATACCATTTTGAACAGTACTGACACGTATGCGTTTCTTACCACTTTCGTCCAACCAATACTTCACCGCTTTTTCTTTGTCTGATAATGTATTTGTAGCTGCTGGTGTTGCTTTCGGAGATAATTGATGATAGTGCGTGGCACTATCACTCGAAGTCTTCATGTGTGTAACTTTCTTCCGTTTCTTCGCCGTCTTTAGATTCACAGTCTGTAATATCGAGCGTTTCAGTCGTTTCTAGCCACATGTCTGCGCTATTTACATGCTCGTCTAGAAGTTTAACTACCATGTCGCACATCACAGTCTTCACGCGCGTTTTCTGTTGATTGCTTCATTTGGCGTTCCTGGTATATCTCCATGGCAAGCAGCAAAACATTTATAGGGTTTGCCATCACCTGTGAGGGGAAAATTGAATGTTCACCGTAAAGTGGCTTGCGGAGTATAGATGTAGATGTTCAGAATAACTTTCACATCTATAACAAGTTTCAGGACGGTATGTTCGAAATACGCACGAGAGATGAAAAGGAAGTGCATGCCACAGAAACGAATATTCGTTTCCCCTTTCCACCAAAACCGTGCAACGATATTCCTCTTCAGTGAACGCCGCGATAAGACGGCCGCACCTCCCGCCATGCGCACAACGCTCACCATAACAACAGCTCGCGACTCGCCATTTCCAAGGGTGGTCAGTGTCACTGCAAGCGCCAAGCAGGAAAAACAGCCATTTTCGTGATTTTTTATGTGACTTCCACGTCATGTCTGCAGCTAACATTCTGCATACAGACTTCCTTCAATGTTAACTAACAGTGCAAAAAAAGGCAATACATGTTTCGGCATGACAAGTCTGACCATTCTCTTGTAAGTGTGATGTTGTACGGCAAAAAATTAGTCACGTTCGACCATCTTGTCACTGAATCTGTATCTCTCAGTTTCTTAAGAAGTGGGTATTGCAGACTATTTCTTCATCGTATTAACAAGGGTACATAGCAGAATACTTGGAACAGAACTGCAATGTAGCCGCGGAAAAATTCGGTGATCTAATAATACAATTTGTTTGTAATTGTAGTATACCGGGAAAGTACGGAATGTTATTGTTACATGGCACTCTGTGGTGTTTACATGTAGTTTAGAGATCATATGTATTGAATAATACGAAAGTTCCATGTGATACACACTACCTAACTACTTTGATTAAAAAGCACGAGAACAGTCGCTGGTCTTCATTTTTAACTGACGATATTCAGCGGATTTTTAGAATTAGTATTCACTTAAAGTACATCGTACCATGGATTCAACAAAAAGAATGGTCATAAGTGCAGTAAGCTGTTTCTCACGTTCTGTTGGAACTTATGGTTTTCGTACATAGTAGCCCATCCTACTAATAGTCTTGGTGATAAACTTGTAGGAATATTTGTGAGCTAAGAAAACATATTTTGGTGGTAGTGATATTTGTTGTTATCGACGTATTGGCCCATGATTTATGCAGTAAAAGTAAGTTACGCTTATTTCACATAGCCTATGGATGTGTATTGACGTGTCTCTTCCTTTTACCGTTATCTTAGAGATGTAGTAAAGGTTTTGGCTACCACTCGTCTAGACGAGTGTGAAAATCGACATATAAAATGTACACAAATTGGCTGACCGAACCGTCTGTAGACCAACTGAAATCGAACACTTGCATCCCCGACCTAAAAGCGCGGCGAGGAGGTTCTGTGACCCAGTGCTGTGCTGATAGGTTGTTAGTAATGCTAAACGTAATTGAAAGGGGCACAACTGTAAATGCTGATAAATATTTCAGAATTACGAAGAGATTTAAGATGCCAGATTCGATGTTAGACAAGGTTCGTTTCGACCAATGTTTTTCTAAGGCTCATCGCGTGTCTCTTGACCAATGAACATTCTAAAAGTACTGTAGGTGATACGCAAAGATTTTTATTGAATTTTTCGACGAAAATGTACCACACAACGCAGATCGAAATCCGATCTTGCCTACGACCTGCACGAATCCTGTGTGTGTGGTGAAAACTGTTCTGATTCGTTGATGTTGTTTGTAGCTTGTACTGGTCGTTGTTGTTGTTGTTGTGGTCTTCAGTCCAGAGACTGGTTTGATGCAGCTCTCCACCCTACTCTATCCTGAGCAAGCCTTTTCATCTCCTCATAAGAACGACAACCCACATCCACTTGAATCTGCTTATTATACGCGTCTCTTGGTCTCCCTCTGCGATTTTTACCCCACACACTTCCCTCCAATGCTAAATTCACAATTCCTTGATGTCTAAGAATGTGTCCTACCAATCTATCCCTTCTTTTAGTCAAGGTATGCCAGAAATTTCTTTTCTCCCCAATTCGGTTCAGTACCTCCTCATTAGTTACGCGATCCACCCACCTAATCTTCAGCATTCTTCTGTAGCACCACATTTCAAAAGCCTCTATCCTCTTTCTGTCCACACTGCTTATCGTCCATGTTTCACTCCCATACAAGGCAACACTCCATACAAATGCCTTCAGAAAGGACTTCCTTAGGCTTAAATCAATATTAGATGTTAACAAATTTCTCTTTTTCAAAAACGCCTTTCTACCCATTGCCATTCTGCATTTTATATCCTCTGTACTGCGACCATCATTTGTTATTTTACTGCCCAAGTAACAAAACTCATCTACTTCCTTTATTGTTTCGTTACCTAATCTAATTCCTTCAGCATCACCTGATTTTCTTACACTGCACTCCATTACCCTAGTTTTACTCTTGTTAATGTTCATCTTATATGCACCTTTCAGCACACTGTCCATTCCTTAATAACTAATTCGATGTTATTAAAGCTGATCTAAGTAGGGAACATTGAGTGGTCTTTGGTGTGGTGTTAAAATTAGTTCTGCATTTCCTATCACTTGTTGTTAACATTAAGACAAACGTAAATGGCATACTTCAGCTGCAAAACTGCATTGGAAGCTTCGTAAAATAAATGGCGGAAACTGTGAGATTTTTTTCTTCGCAGATGTAGTCTGCTAGTAGTGCTGTTGAAGTAGCAAATAGAGGTCTGCAAATGGCCGGTTTCGCTCGCTCGTACTCGGTCGAGTGCGCAACGCTCGTCGGTGGCGCACCGAGTGTGTTACGCTCGCAGCGAGCGTGTTGACACTCGAACGAAGCTGCGTGGGGCGGGGCGGGCACAGGCCGCACAGCGTGGTGCTGCCGCTGTACTCACGAGGAAACCTACCCAAGTGTCACTCTCCGATTTTTATGAAATTTGCATATGTTATAATACATGAAAAACTATGGGACAAGTAACTTTTTAGCGGCGGAGAAACGTATTTAAGGGATGAAACGGTCCCTCCAAAATTGTCGCTAAAATAGAAACATGGCGATAACTTAGAGACTAGTGAAGCGATTTTCAGGATTTTTGGTATGAAAGTATCTTTTGATAAAGGACAAATTTCATAAACTTCGATTAAATCAAAATAATTTTTGAGCACAAAAAATTGGTCACTTTAGGGGTACCTGTCCCTCTAATTGTTACTCCCCCTGCAATGTACCTAGGCCGATCTCTTATCAAGAGATACTTTCATACCAAAAATTATTAAAATCGCTTCACTAGTCTCTAAGTTATCGCAATTTTTCTATTTTAGCGACAATTTTAGAGGGACCGTTTCCCCACTTAAATATGTTTTTCCGCCGCTAAAAAAATTCGTGTCCCACAGTTTTTCATGTATTATAAGACATCCAAATTTCATAAAAATCGGTGACACTTGGGTAGGTGTCCTTGTCAGTGGCTACGGCAGCGGCTCTGTGGCTCTGTGGTGTGGGCTGCTGTTGCGTCTGACGAACCCCCACTAACTAAAGGAACTAAAATCAGTTATGCTGTAGACGTGTATTACTGTATAGTAGCATGTAACCACAATATCATTATACCGCAACGAGACAAAAACGTTGTTTTCACCAACTACAACATCTGGAAGTAATGTAAAGGATCCAAAGAGAAACTACGGAACGAACGACGTTTTCATTGCAATGTAATTGCAATGTATTGTTAAATATCATTGACACGTTGTAGATCGAGTCGAGATATAAAATACTATCACTTCCTCGATAAGACGGCAAGTAACACCTACCACTAAACAGACACTAACAGTCCCCAAAATGGGAACAAGAAAGAAAGAAAGATCCTGGAAAAATCATTTAGTAAATGATCTTAGTACAGAAACTTTATAGTAATCACGTATAATAACCTGTATGGTAAAGTATAAAATGCGAAACTGAATGGTTAATTCAACTGGATCGAGAGAACAGCTTTCAAAGCACCCGGGAAAGGAAACAATTCCAAATTTCGCAGTCAGGATGTATTCTCTAGTGTCTAGTTTGCTGCCGACACTCGCCTTGGACTCGAGTGTCGCTGCGGTGGGCGACCGAGTGGCGAGCGGGCAGTGTGGACGGTCGGGCCGGTCGAGCGTGCGCCGCTCCAACGAGCGTGGAGGAAGTCGAGCGAAGCCACACGCCTTGCCGCAAGCTGCAGTACCGACACCTGTCGGACTGTCATAGAACGACATGTATCTCGCGGTTCGAGCGAGCAACCGAGCGAGGTGCAGACCTCTAGTAGCAAACGTCCGGATTTGCCATAAGCACTATTGCCTCGGCCTAGTAAGATTCCAGGTTTTACCAAAGGATAGTTACCGGTAAAGAAACCATAAAAAAATTTAAAAATTTAATGTAATATCTAGTAGCTCATTGGTCGACAGACTTGCCGCCGTTGATACACCTTTTTCTGTCAGAGCAGCGAAGTTAAGCACTGTGGGTTTCGGCGAGCACTGCGATGTGTAGCCGCCCGCGTCTGGCGAGACCGCTTTGCACTCAGCCCCTGTGAGGACAAGTTGAGGAGCTACCAGATTCACAAGTAGCGTCTCTGGTCACCAAGACTGACTTCAATGGCCGGGAGTGCGGTGTGTGTGCCGGAGAGTACCGTCGGGCCGGGCGGAATGGCAGCGTGCTCTAAGGCATAATGCTACAGACTGGGTCGACGTTCCCGCCGGAGTATCGAGTCATCCCTCGGGCATGAGTGTGTGTGTTTTCCTTAGTGTTTAAGTTTTTTTGTAAGTCTAGGGATTGATGACCATAGCAGTTTGGTCCACAATGTTTACAAAAAACATATACCTACATCCATACTCCGCAAGCCACCTCACACTGTATAGCAGAGGGTACTTTGTGTATCATTGTCACATCCTCCTACTCCAGACTCGTATGGTTCGCGGGAAACATCATTGTCGGTGAACCTCCGTGTAGGCCCTAACCTCTAATTTTATCTGTGGGGTCGCATTGCGAAAAATGTTCAAAAGTTTGTAAAGATTATGGGACTTAACTACGGGGTCATCAGTCCCTAAACTTACAAACTACTTATGAACTACTTACAACTAAGGATGGCACAAATATCCATGCCCGAGGGGGGATTAGAACCCCCGACCGTAGTGCGCATTGCGCATAGGTGGGAGGAACAACTATATTGGTTGACTGTTTATGAAACATCTGCTCTGGTAACTTTGGCAGAAGCCCGTACCGCAATCCAAAAGTCACTCCTCCAGCGCCTGCCACTGGAGTCTCTTAATCATGTCCGAGACGCTATCGCGCTTACTAAATGAGCCAATAACGAAGTGTGGTGCTCCGTTGGATCTCCTCTGTCTCCTGTTAACCCTACCTGGTTCGGATCCCTTTCTGATGAGCAATAATGAAGCTCTGGCAGGACGAGAGTTTTGTAACCTACTTCATTTGTTGACGGACTACACTTGCTCAGGATTTTTCCTATGAAACTGTCATCTGTCTTACCCACAAATAATATTGTGTTGTCGTTCCATTTCAAATTGTCCCTTATTTTACTACCAAATATTTTATGAAAATAACTGCTTCGAGTGTTTTTCCTGCTATTGCGTAATTGTAAGGTAAATGATCTTTCTTTCTATGTAAACGGAGCCGTTTCCACTTGATTATGTGAATTAACAATCGCCATTCCTTGCACCATGTTCCATTACGCTTCATTTCGCCACCTTTTTCTAGAGTTGCGACCTCTCGATAAACTACAGCACCATGCGCAAAATGACTCACTGAACTTCCGATGGTATCGACAAGATCATATCTGTATAACCTGAGATCACTTTTTCATCTGAAGACCCTTCTCGGCTGAGAATGGTTCGCTGCGTTCTCGTACCTAGAAACGCCGCAATGCATTCACATAGTCGATCTGATCTAGTATATGCTTTGTTCATTAGGCGGCGGTACGAAAGGGTATGGAATACCTTGTAGAAGTCAAGAAACACCGCATCTATATGTGATCCTGTACCTAATGCTCTCTGGATGTCGTCGAAAAAGAGCATAAAATGGATTCCTAAACTTTGCAACTGATCTCAGAGAGATAAGTCTATGGTTTTGCGCATCTGATTGACGCCTATTCTTGTAAACGGAAATGACCTGGGCTTTTTTTCCAATCCTTAGGAACGCTTTGCTACTCTAGAGGCTTTCGGTACACTGCTGCGAGAAGGGGGCAAGTTCCTGTAGATACATCATGGAAAATCGAATCGTTATTCCATCAGGTCAAGTGACATTCTGTCTAGCGATTTCAATTGCTTTTCTATCCATCTGACATTTATTTCAATATCTGCCATTCTGCCGTTTTTACGGTGGTTTAGAGTAGGAACTACAGCTTTGGTAAAAGACATTTGTATTCCCGCCTGTTGTGTGTGTTATTCGCTGTTTCAACACCATTATGGTCAGAGAGAGTCCGAATATCTCGATCAGAGACCCGTTTACCCCTTTCACGTAGGGCAAAAATTTCATAGGATTTTTTTCCAATTCGATACTTAACTAAGTCAAAGTTGTTAAATGCATTTCGCACGGCATTCCTTACGCTAATTTTGGCATCGTTTAACTTTTGGCAACGTTTATAATTTCAGTGTAGATCCCTCTGCTTTCGTAACAATTCCCTAACTCGGTAGTTGAACCACGATGGATCCTTCTCATCTCTTACAATTTTAACCAACAAATACTTATCCAACGCGTAATGTACAGTGCACTTGAACTCTGTTCACAGATGCTCAAGTCTGTCAGAGTTAGAGTTAGTACTCTGAAATCATTCCCTTTTCGCTTTTCATAAACAGGATGATCTTGTAACCTTTTTTGATATTTCTATTTACGGCCTTATGATCGCTGCGCGAATTAAGTCGATATGTACGTGTCTGATTGTCATCAGTAGGTCCAACACGTTATTTCCACAAGTCGATTATGTAACTGCTCGAGGTAATTCTCAGTTACTGCATTAGAATAATATTGCTCGATTCTTTGTATCTGCCATCCGTCTTAAACACGTTTGTATCCCAGTATTTATCCGGTCATTTAAAATCTCCACCTGAAACTGAAACATTAGTAAGATATCTGCGGCATAAGTTATCCACGATTTCCGTCATGTGTTCCGCCACTACTGTTGCTGAGCCAGGTGGTCTATAAAAACAACCAATGACCATGTTCGAGCCGCTGTTAACCCTGTCCTTCGCCCGAATTGATTCTCTTTCCGGATGTGTAAGAATTTCACACGATACGATCGTATTTTTATCGCTATAAACACGCCTTCCCCTTCAGTGTTCAGTCTATCTCTGCGGTATACGTTCCAGTACGGATTTAGGATTTGATTATTGTTGACATCTGGTTTGATCCAGCTTTCCATCCCTAGCACTGTGTGGACATTTAGACTATCTAAGAGTGAGAGCATTTCTGGGATCTTTCCATAGACGCTCCTACATTTAACTTTTGCGAAATAAATTCAGTTCTAATGATCCGTGGTAGGGACCACGGAACGGCAAATCGAAGTGAGATTATTATTCGGAGAGAAGATAAAATCGGAAGTACAATGATGCAAAATTACAGAGATTAGTGCCCACATGAAAGCACATAATCTTTTCTCCAGCGAAACATACGCGACTAGAACAGAAAGAAGGGACACCGTGATTTGGTTTGCGGAGTATGGATTTAGCATTACATTTTATTCATGAGTTTTAATAATCAGTTACTTGCCGCCCAAGCCAAAATCACCGCAACCAAGAAACAGCTTCACTATAGGAATGGTAGTTGATATCGCCTTCGCGCACCTAAAATTGCAAACACTCTCATTAACGTTAAAAACTTCGTTGTGTTTTAGCTTTTCATGAGAGTGGTTATGTGATTTCAGGTTTGGTCAGGTAAATATGGCGATTCCACATTTTTGGTGAGGACTCCTTACAGTAATATCCATGCAAGGGATTTTGGGGCAATGAATGTTGTAGTTTGCGACTTTACGTTGTCTGTATGACAATTCAGTAGTGGGAGTAGATAAATGAATGATTCATAAAAGAGGTTTTCTCTAAAGTTTGCAAATGATGTTGTAAACTCCATATAACTTAGTTGAATAATGTTTGTTTAAACAAATGTTTTGATTCATAGGAAGTGATCCTACACAAATAATAGCAGCCTAATATATAGGAATAAACATTATGAATCTACAAATACAGATTCGCTAACTGCGTTATGACAATGGTAGTAAATTTCCCAACTAAGATGCTCAGACAAATCAATTTTGCGATCACACAACAAGCAAAAGTAGTCAGCTCAGAATAGTACAAACTTTAGCCTGACGAATATCATATCAACACTGGTAAAATCTCCTGTAGAATAACACATACTATTCCGTTACTATCTCGTAAAGGAATCAGGAAAAGTTATTTCTTAAACTGGCCTTCATTAGCCCTTTCCATAATTAAAGTCCCGACAAACTGGTCGTTTGCTACGCAGATTTTTAACACTGTCGCAAATGAATCAATTCAGATGGACTTACATGTCTACCTTCAACAACCACGAATGGTAAAGTACCCTTACAGCCTCAAGGAGGTCTCCACACAAACTGTTCAAGTATTTCACTTGAGTCCTCTCTCAAGGCATAGCGCCATCCTATCATAAAGAATCAGAGTTCTTAATGCGAAAGATTTATTTTGGCTTATTTTTAAACACGCCCACACTAACCTAACATTTTGAGAATAATAAATAAAAAAGTTATAAAAATTCAGTTAAATTTGGAATATTACCAGCAGTACAAGAACGTATAAAATAAACAATTCACCTTTCATGAACTTGACCGTTCATAATACACAATATTTACGTATATTTAAAGGAAAATTATACAAACATACATTAAATGGTTACACAAACATGACACAAGAGGAACATAACACACAAGTGTGTTGCTTTCAAGATGATAGTTTGAGGTAGTACCCTATCATCTATTACATAGTATGTTTACATTTCACGATGTATTCAAAAGTTGGTAACTGTCAGTTTTCTTTTAGTGTATTAAGATATTGAAGACACTAACTTTTATAGCTTTGAAGATATTAAATGCACTGTTGGAACTTGAGATGCATCTACTTTTATGTCGTTGTAGATGCCTTAGTAACTTACGGGAACATAACACTGTGATTTATTATTCATTTCTAAGTTAAAAGAGGTCCCTCTATTAAGTATCGACCAACGTCCATTATGACATCTCCCTGTAGCCGGCTTTCTTTTCTCAGCTACCTATTTTCGGCTGTTCGCCATTTTGTACTGAGGTCTTCCGAAGTCTTACTCGCTTCCTGGGCACAAACCAAGGCCACCCTAATCGTTGGGCTGTCCCTCCAGAAGCGAATGCTGGACGCCTTGGCCCGAGTACAAGTGTGCCGCCATGCCTCGCAAACAGTTCTGACAATCTGAACTATTATGTGACATACAGAATATGTATCCCTGTTTTTACAACTACCATTGAGTGTCTTGCACTAGAAGGATATCACATTTACATTCCTTGCAGATATAAAAAAATAACGGTTCTGTCCTTGTGTAGGATCTCAGATGACTCTGGACTACATAACAGGTAATCTATTACGGGGATGTCCTATACTGTGTTGACCAGTGCTGCATGAAACAGCAACAGCCAATAAACAACATTATTTGCGTTACCGTGGGGTGATTAGCACAGTCTTCGAAAAAACAAAGGGTTTTGTTGTGCAGCTTTTTTGACGACATACCCCTCAAGCAGAGAAAAGTAAGATTATGGTTTCATTTCTCATAGAAATCGAGGTCGTTATGTCAGTTTAGGCAGAGTGTTGAGTAGAGAAGGGCTATGGGCACTCTCACAGGAACCTTGTGTCTGTGGAGTGTCCGCCATACCATTCTGGCAAGTTCAGTAAGCGACTTGACAGTGAATTTGCTTACTGAGTTTACTGTTGAACTTTCGTAATCTTACGAATGGCGGACCATGATCAAAAAGTACGTTCCTCTGATCGTTTCTTTTTAAAACAATTGTATGCGGTGAAAAATTACAACTACATCTTCCCCCGTTTTAGCAGAAAAATACTTTTATTAAAAGACCAACATATGTCAAAGACGATTCATTACCTGAAAAGGATTACGTCATACCCAACCCTTGACACTTTCGGTTTTTTACATGAGTTACACATAGGCGGCGTATATCTTTACACACACTACGGTCCGGGGGTTCGGATCCCCCCCTCGGGCATGGATATTTGTGCCGTCCTAGTTCGTAAGTAGTTCATAAGTAGTTTGTAAGTTTAGGGACTGATGACCCCGTAGTTAAGTCCCTTAAGCTCTACAAACATTTGAACATTTCATCTTTACACATCCTCCTGCACTCTGCCTAACGTCTATGTGGTTATCCAGATAGCTGGTTGATGATGTTTTCATGAATGTGATCGTCCACCTACGACGATGACTATAATGATAGCTGAGCTGATGCGATCATGAACACGTTGTTGACAAAAGCATTTCGTAAGCTAATGACTGTTTCCATCGAACCTTAATAGAGAAAACTTCTGTGTCCACAAAACATCGCATATGTGTGTCTCTTGAATAATGTAACGCCGCCGGAGGATTGAGTCCTTTACGTGTCTATGAATAGTCATTAGGATAATTTAACTAAAGTAGTTTGTAACACTATGGACCAAAGACTTTAGCAGTTTCGTCGCTCAGGATTACAAATATGGGAATGTTCTAATTTGAGAACATTGTCTCCAGGATAGCTTTCCGCACCTCGGTTCGTTAAAAGACCTAGCCATATCCCATCACACGACTCCAAATTTCTCCATTCATCTTGACGACATGACCACTCTGTATCTAGCAGCCCTCCCCCCTCCTTCGCAACCATCGTTACTTCTCAGATTCAGTTCCTCATGGCTGATTTCCATCAGGTTTTTAACTCCGTACCTAGCAAACGGCTTTTAATCGGAATGCGTGGTTATGGTATATCGTCCCAAATTTGCGACTGGTTAGGGGATTTCATGTCAGAGAGGACACAGTTTGTGGTAATCGATGGCAAGGCATCGTCTAAAACAGAGGTGATATCCGGCGTTCCACAGGGTAGTTATTGGTCCTCTGCTGTTCATTATTTACATAAACGATTTGGGAGAAAATCTAGGCAGATCTCTTATGTTGTTTGCAGATGACGCCGGCATTTACCGTCTAGTAAAACCAACTGCAGAACGACGTGAATAAGATATCACTATGGTGTAAAAATCGGCAATTGACTCTAAACAATGAGAAGTGTGAAGTCGTCCACATGAGTATCGAAAGAAATCCGATAAAATTTGTTTTCAAGATAAATTAATCAAAAGTAAAGGTCGTTAACTCCACTAAATACCTAGCAATTACTATAACTACAGACTGACACTGGAAAAACACTTAGATGATGTCGTAGGAAAAGCGAACCAGAGACTGCGTTTTGTTGGCAGAACCCTTAAAAGATGCAACAGAACAACTAAAGAAACTGCATACAATACGCATGTCCGTTCATTTTTGGAGTATTGCTGACCAGTGTGGGATCTTTATCAGGCGAGTTTGATGGAGGAAACCAAAAGAGTCCATAGAAAGGCAGACGTTTTGTATTGTCACGATAAAGGGGAGACAGCGTTACGGAAATGATACGGGATCTGGAATGGGAATCATTACAACAACGTCGCTTATCGCTGCGGCGTGAGCTACTTACGAAACTACAATCGCCAACATTCTCCTCCGAATGCGAAAGTATGTTGTTGACATCCACTTACATAGCCAGAAAAGACCATCAAATTAAAGTCCGAGAAATCAAAGATTCTGAGAGATTCAGGTGTTCTTTCTTCCCGCGCGCTATTCGAAAATGGAATGGGGCATAATCTGTATAAAGGTGGTTCGATGAAACGTATGCCTGGCCTTTAATATGATTTGCAGAGTATTCCATGTAGATGTGGATGTAGTTAGAACATGATGATATCATTTACATCTGCATCTACTAGGTTATCCTACATTTCTACGTGGTTTACAAATAATAAAGAAATACTTGGACGAGGTTTTATCCAACCACTATTCATGTATAATTCCATTCTCGAATATGTCGCAGGAAGAAAAATCACCCAATTTTTATATGATCGCTCTAAGCACAATGTACAATAAAAACAACAATTTTTTGCTTTCAACGAAATCAGTTGCACAAATCGTGAGCCTGAAATCTAATTAATTCACCTTGCAAAACCGCCGATTTCGCGTGAAAATCCCTTTAAGAGCGCATTGAATTAGCTATAATCCATATCTATATTCTTAGCGGAAGTGACGTGTGTGATCAGAAACTATTTTGTCCACCTGTGGTCACTAATTTCCATGACAGTTTTATACATTTAGTTTAAATCATTCAGTATTGAATTGCTGACAATTAAACCTGTTGTTAAAATCGTAAATGCAGTTAAGAAGCGTAGTGGCGCTGAGCAATAGATGCAATTGACGAAGTCCGTAAACTGAGTGTCAATAAGACAGCCGCTGGAAGTGTCTACCTCTATACGCCCTCTGCTATCCTGGTACTGATCGGTCACAAGAAGGGCGTCGATGGGCTCATCCAGTGCGATGTCGTTTAATATATAGGGGATGGAAATGGGCGTGATCTGGGAGGAGCCAAAGCATATAACTACTTTAAGTGCCATGCTCTCCTAACAATCTATCATACCAAACTGCGTGGTCATCAGTCCGTAGCTTACAAACTACTTAAACCTAGGTAAACTAACCTAAGGACAACACACGCACCCATGCCCCTGGGAGGACTCGAACCTCCACGGCGAGCAACCGCGCGCTCCGCAGCGAGACGCTTTAATCGTGGTTGGATCCAAAACGACTGTATGTTGTTTATTCTTTAACTGGTATCTTCAGCCCCTGTGCCAAAGGTGAATAGTTTTGTAAACCTCATTAGTTTGTTTATAAGTGGTAATTGTTTGTAATAAAATTTGTTCCATGCGAAGAAATACAAACTGTGCTTACTCATATGTAATTTACTTACGTGCTACTGCCTTTCCTTCTCTCTTCAAACTGCTACCTGTTCAATTTTATTGGTACTCAGATTGAGCACAGTAAAAACATAGAAAACTATGTAACGTGCCATATTACAGAACGTTTTCAATATGTTTACAATTAATACTGTTAAACCACACAAACTTAAAAACAGTTAATGTAGATATAGCCCAACAACAATTTTTTTCCGATAAGTAACACAACTAAAGAAACAAATTGCTGAATGACACAAGATTTGAACTTCAGCGTCATCATATGGTAATCGTCTCCATCTGCGCGCTAATGGTATCCAGACGTCCTGATTTATATCTCTCGTGATTTCCACAAATCAGACCAGACAAATGCAGAATGGTTCGTTTCAAAGGACACTGCTCATATCCTCCACCATCTATATCAAATTTAGTCCGAGCGTGTATTCCATCTCTACTGACCACGATGCCGACAGGATGTTAAACCTTCATCTTCCGTCCTTCTTTCCTTCTATTAAGAAAATGCGGCCAGCTTTTAGGACTTTACAACCTTAAGATGGTCATGTAAGCCGATAAGCGGTTTACTAAATAAAAATAATTCTATAGTCATTACAAAGAATTTTATGCTTTTAACTCAATATTGTGATGTTCTACCACGAAAAGATATAAGAATGGTTGAAAATGTATTCATTTACCTTTGCTTAAATTTTATTTAGATTACATACTAACAGCTGACTCTGTAAACATAATGTGCGACTCGTTATTGCGATTTTATTGAAATTAGTCTATCCTACTAGTGTTGCTAGTGTTCACAATCCAACTCTGTCGTTACTCCATATCGCTTAGAGGCGGGGAGCCGGCTTGTAGTTAGGAGAGGATGCACGTCAGGATGTCAATTACTTTAGCTCCTCCCAGACCACGCCCCATCCCGCCCCCTATATATTAAACGACATCGCATTGGTTGAGTTCAACGGCGCCCTTCGTGTGCCCAATCAGTACCAGGATAGCAGAGGGTATATAGAGGTAGACACTTCAATATGGCTGCTTTATTAGCACACATCATCGATTCCGTTTATTGCTCAGCGCTAGTACACATATTAACTGTAATTACGATTTTAATGAAAAATTAAATTATCAGCAATGCATCACTGAATGATTTATACCTAATGTTTAGAACTCTATCAACGAAATTAGTGACCATACATGGATAAAAGAGTTCCCGTTCACACACGTTACCTACTCAAAGAATAAAGTAATGGATTATAGCTAATTCAATATGCTCCTAAAGGGGCTTTTCACGTGAAATCGGCGGTTTTGTAAGGTGAAGTAATTTGATTTGAGGCTCACGATTCGTACCCTTTGGTTAAATCGATCGAAGAAGAATTAGGTGATGTATCTTCCTGCGACCTATTCAAGAATGGAATAATACATGAATAGTGGTTCGATAAAGCCTCGTCTAGATCTTTGTATATTATTTGTAAACCATGCAGTTGTGTAGGATAACCAAGTTGATGCAGATGTAGATAATATTCTCATGTTCTAACTACAGCCATGAATAAATGAGGCTGACAAGAAACGGTGGTTGGAAAGGAGGACTGCTCGGTATAGAGTGGTCATGTCGCCAAGATGAATGGAGAAATTTGGCGTCGTGTGATCGGACAGAGGTGCCGAAAACGATGCTGGATACAATGTGCTCAAATTAGAACGTTCATATATTTTTAACCCTGAGAGAAGAAGCTGCTGAAGTCTTTGGTGAATTGTCTTACAAACAACTTAAGCTAAATTATCCGAAGGACTGTTCATAGACACGTACTTGCACAAGGATTCAACCCTCTGGTGGGAGTGGCCGCGAAACCCGTACCACGTCGCCCAATTAGCGCGGCGTTACATTATGCAAGAGACACACAAATGCGATGTTTTATGGATACAGCAGTTTTCTGTATTAACGTTCGGTGAAACCAGTCATTACCTTACGAAATGCTTTTATCAAGAACGTGTTCATTGTAGCATCAGCGCAGCTATCATTATAGTAATCTTCGTAAGTGGTCGATCACATTCTAGAAAAGATTACCTCCCTGGAAACTAGATAACCACATCCATGTTAGAGTGTTCGGACGTAGCAGGAGCATGTGTAAATATATACGAGGCGTGTGTATAACTCATGTAACAAACAGAAAGCGTCAGTGGTTGGGTGTGCGTTTGACGTAAGCTTGTCAGATAATGAATCGTCTTTGACATCTCATGGTCTTGTATTAAAGCCATTTTTCTGCTAAAAGGTGGTATGACGTAGTTCTAATTTTTCACCTCAAAATGTTCAAATGTACATAGCAGGTAATCTTTTACGAGGAGGTCTTCTTTTGGGTTGAGCACTGCCGATTAAAACAGCAACAGCCAATAAACAACGTTGTTCCCATTACCGTGGTTGATTAATACATTCTTCGAGAAGGCCTCTCACATGCATTCCATTGTCATTCCTAAGCCGATGGTCCAATGTATCAGATAGTATGAAAAATACCTAGGACAGATGGAAGTATGAATCTCGTTTGGGGATCGGACAGCCGCGGCGGAGTTGCGAGGGAATTGAGGCGCTATGCTCTGATGCGCGAGGCTGTACCCTGTCGGGGGTTCGAATGCCCCCACGGGCATGGATGTCTTTAGTATAAGGTAGTTCATAAGTAATTTGTAACTTTAGTGACTGACGACTGAGGCTTTGTGAGTCGTGGTCTATTACGTACCAGTAAATAAACAAAATGGTATAAAGAACGATCCTAATTTGTATATGGCTTGCCTGAAAACTAAGGGTTTTGTTGTGCAACTTTGCTTAGGACATAGCACCTTAAGAAAAAATTGATGATTAGGCTTTGATTTCCCGTCGAAATCGTGGTCATTATGTCAGTTGAGGCAGAGTGTTGAGGTGAGTGGAGAAGGGCTAGGAGCACTCACACAGGAACCTTGTGTCTGTGGAGTGTCCGCCATACCATTCTGGCAAGTTCAGTAAGCGACTTGACAGTGAATTTGCTTGCTGCATTTACAGTTGAACTTTCGTAGACTTACGAATGGCTTACGAGTAGGTTATTATGTTAGTTTTTTTGAGAATAGCATGTGATAAAAAATTAGAATTACGTCATCCCCTTTTAGCAGAAAAATGGCTTCAATACAAGACCAAGATATGTCAAAGACGAGTCATTACCTGACAAGCTTTACGTCATACGCATACCCAAGCACTGACGCTATCGGTTTGTTACATGAGTTACACACACGCGTCGTATATATTTACACATGCTCCTGCGCCATGTCTAACGTCCGAACACTAACGTGAATGTGGTTATCCGGATAGCTGGATGGTGATGTTTTCTTGAGTGTGTACGTCCATCTACGACGATGACTATAATGATGGCTGTGCTGATGCTATCATGAACACGTTGCCGACAAAAGCATTTCGTAAGGTAATGACTTTTCACCGAACAGTAATAAAGAAAACTGCTGTGTCTATATAACATCGCATTCGTGTGTCCCTTGCATAAAGTAACGCCGCGCAAACTCGGCGACATAGTACGGGTTGCGCGGCAGAGGATTGATTAGTTGTGCAAGTTTGGGTGTGTGAATAATCATTACGATAATTTAGCTTAAGTAGTTTTTAAGACTATGGACCACAACCTTTAGCAGTTTCGTGCCTCAGGATTAGAAAAATTTCAGTTTTCTAATTACAGTACATTGTATACAGGATAGATTTTTGCACCTTTGCACACTGAATTAGCTATAATCCATTACTATATTTTTAGAGGATGTGATACGTGTGAACGGAACTATTTTATCCAGGTGTGGTCATTAATTCCGTTGATAGATTTTAAATCATTGAGTCATGCATTGATGATAATGAAAACTGTTATTTGAACCTTAAATACAGTTAACAAGCGTAGTGGCGCTTAGCAAGGAAAGGAATCGATGAAGTCGGTAAACTGAGTGCTGATAAACGAGCCATTGTAAGTATCTACCTCTATATACCCTCTGCTATCCTGGTACTGATCGGTCTCGCGAAGGGCGACGATGGACTCAACCAATGTGATGCCGTTTATTATATAGGGGGCGGGAAGGGGCGTGGTCTGGGAGGAGCTAAAGCAATTGACATCCTGACGTGCCATCCTCTCCTAACAACAAGCCTCTAAGCGATATGGAGTAGTGACAGAGTTGGATAGTGAACGCTAGTGACATCTATCTGTGAATCACATCGCTAGTAAAGACAGTTTGTGTTCTAGGACAACACACTCTCATTTACGATAGGTAAAAAAAATGTATATTTTCTTTAATTTTGTTTACAATTCGCACTGTAAAACAACACAGACATAAAAACACCTAAAATTGATATATCCCAACAACCTATTTTTGCAGTAATACAACTAAATACAATAGTTAAGTAATACAACTAAAGTAGCAAATTGCCTAATGACACATGAATTGAAATTGAGCGTCATCACATGGTAACCCTCTGTCAATATCCCATGTAGATGTAGATGCAATCTTTTTCATGTCAGACCTAATGGGATCTTAACCTAATAAGAAATATTGTCGTCTTCTTCAGATTGTGGCTGCTTTCCGAATCTATTGTAGGTAACATGAAGTCTCTCACAGTCAAGAAATGTGCTTTAAATCCCGGACGAGCACAACATTTTAACTTTGTCGTTGAATTTATTTCAATCCTCGAAATGCTCGAAATATTTCGATCGTGTTAATTTACGTCCGTTACTGTCGGTTACTGGTCTACCTCTATACGCCCTCTGCTGTCCTGGTACTGATCGGTCACACGAAGGGCGCCGATGGACTCAACCAATGGGATGTCGTTTATTATAATAGGGGGGGGGGGAAGGGGCGTGGTCTGGGAGGAGCTGAAGCAATTGACATCCTGACGTGCCATCCTCTCCTAACAACAAGCCGGCACCCCGCCTCTAAGCGATATGAAGTAACGACAGAGTTGGCTTGTGAACGTTAGTGACATCTATCTGTGAATCATTTCATCAGTAAACACAGTTGGTGTTCTACGACACAATCTCAAGTCATGAAAGCGAAAAAAAAATGCAAATTTTATATTTTTATTCCGTTTTACTCGTGGCTGGATCTAAAACAACTGTATGTTGTTTATGCTATAACTGGAATTATGTGACGCTGTGCCAAAAGCGAATAGTTTTGTAAACCTCATAGATCATCAGAAACATTTTTTAAAGTGGTAATTGTTTGTAATAAAATTTTCTGCACGCAAAGAAATAAAAAATGTGCGTACTCAAATGCAACAAAGATACCATACAATGGGCGATAATATTATTCGAATGTGTTATATATTTAATGAATTTACATAAACCAAGAAAGAAATTAAAAGTAATTTATTTACGTTATTTTTATTTAAATGTAGAAGTGAACGAAAACAATCGACTTACGTGTTACTCCCTTTCTTCCACTCTTCAAACGGTTACCTGTTCAATTTTATTGGTACTCAGATTGAGCACAGTAGAAACATCGAAAAATATGTAATCCCACACATTACAGAACAATTATATTTACAATTTACACTGTTAAACCACACAAACTTCAAAACAGTTAATGTTGTTATAACTCAACTACACATTTTTACAGATACGTATTACAACTGAAGTAATAAATTGCAGAATGACGCAAGATTTGAATTCAGTGTCATCATATGGTAATAGTTTCCACCTCAGCGCTAATGGTATCAAGACGTCCTGATTTAGGTCCCTCGTGATTTCCCTAAATCAGACCAGACAATTGCAGAATGGTTCCTTCCAAAGGATACTGACGATATCCTCCCCAATCTTTATCAAATTCTATCCGAGCGTGTATTCCATCTCTACTGACCACGATGCCGACGTGATGTTAAACCCTCATCTTCCATCGTTCTTTCCTTCTATTAAGAAAATGAGGCCAACTTTTAGGACTTTACAACCTGAAGATGATGACCATTACCATGAAGCCGATAAGCGGTTTACTAAATAAAAATAGTTGTATTGTGCTTACAAAGAAAATTTTGCTGTATTTAATATTATGATGTTATACCACGAAAAGGTATAAGAATGGCTGCAAAAGAACGCATTTACCTTTGCTTTAATGTTATTTAGTTTACAACTAAGAGCTCTGTCTGTAAAAATGATATTGCGACAGATTTATATGCCATTTTATTGAAATTAGTCCACCCTAACACCTAAAATTATTACTATTCTGCTGAAAGATTTTGTATAAAAACATCGAGCAGTGGAAAATATTGTACGATCTCAGTATAATTATAGAGATACAATACAATCTTGTGAGACTGCGATGTCACCACTTGAAAGATTTTCAAATGGCCCACCAGAGGAATGGGCTACGTAGTGGCTCATAATGTAATTAGCTGGTTGTGTGTAGTGTACAGTTTGTGTGAAAACTCAACAGAATATTAGTCGCCATGTACAGATAAACTAGTAGTCAAGATTCCACCTTATGACATTTCACCAACAAGAATACGTGCTGAGGTGTTGTGCACCAAGCAGGTTGTGCTAAGAACTGTTATTTACAAACTTAACTGACACTGTTTTTATATTTTGTTTTAAATTACACGAACTATATGCACTAATTATGATACTGTTTCATGCCTATTATGTAGTAACTGTTTCTTCGTAAGCGCACTATTGTTTTCATCATGATGGAACATTTTCCAAATTATGCTATTACGCAAAGCTGATATGTCTGTTGATCGCGAGCAATTTTCGAAGTGTTCTAATGATATAAATCTTGGAATCAGAACCAGTATCAATCAGGATGTAAGAGGTCTTGGTTTGAGTGTAGTCGACATATACAGCAAGAACTAATACGTATTTCTACGTGCGTTTGAATTCTATTACGAATTTCCTTGTAATCCAATGCATGGTAGCTATTTCCATCGATTGAAACAGGTACTAGGTGTACGTTATAACAAGAATATGTAATCGTAAAGATGGAAATGTGAATAAAGCAGAGAATCAATTATGGAAAATTTCACCCGAGTAAAAACCTGGGTAGCGCTGAAGATTCTGACATTAAGTGTGCAAACGAAAAAATACAAACTCTAAATAAATTAAATAAGTAATAGTAAATGCAGATATGTAAAATTAAGACGGGTAGAAAGTGAAATAAGATGCATCATGGAAACTTCATTGAGAAATGAAGAACAATTAATGACATTGTATCTGTCCTTTTAGCTCATGTCCGAAAGAACGAAGACCATTAGTTGACAGTAACGGCCGTAAATTTACACAATCGAAATATTAGAACATTTCGACCGTTTTGGGGGAATGAGATAAATTCAACGACAAAGTTAGATTGTTGTGCTCGTCTGGGATTTGAAGCACCTTTCTTGACTGAGAGAGACTTTATGTTACCAACAATAGACTCGGGAAGCAGCAACAATGTGAAGAAGACACGAATATTTCTTATTAGGCTAAGATACCATTAGTCCTGAGATGTAGAGTACCCTGAATTTAAATTCTTGTGTCATTGTTAAATTTGATACTTTAGTTACTGAACTGCAAAAATGGGTTGTTGGGATATATCAATTTCAGCTATTTTTTGTTTGTGTGGTTTTACAGTGCAGAATTATTCACATATAGATGTTACTAGCGTTCACAAGCGAACTCTGTCGTTACTTAGTATCGCTTTGAGGCGGAGAGCCGACTTGTTGTTAGGAGAGGATGGCACGTCAGGATGTCAATTGCTTTAGCTCCTCCCAGACCACGCCCCATCCCGCCCCCTATATATTAAACCACATCTCATTGGCTGAGTCCATCGGCGCCCTTCGTGTGACCGATCTGTACCAGGATAACAGAGGTTATATAGAGGTAGACACTTCCAATGGCTTTTTTTCAGCACTGAGTTTACCGACTTCATCAATTCCTTTTATTGCTAAGCAGGACTACGCTTGTATTATATAATACATATGATTTATAATTCATTTTTATAACTCTATCAACGTAATTAGTGACTACACCTGGATAATATAGTTCCCGTTCACGTATGTCACTTCCGATTAGAACATAGTAATGGATTATAGCTAATTCAATGTAGAAAACAACAAATTGTTGATTTTATTGTACATTGTGCTTAGATCGACCGAAGAAGAATTTGGTGATCTTCCTTACTGTGACCCATTTAGAAATGAAATAATACATGATTAGAGGTTTGATAAAACCTCGTCTAGATAGTTCTTTATTATTTGAAAACCACGTTCATGAGCAGGATAACAACGTAGATGCAGATGTAGACGATATTCTCATGTTCTAACTACAGCCATGAATAACTCAATCAGACAACAGTGGTTCGGAAGGAGGGCTGGTCGGTAGACAGTGGTCATGTCACCAAGATGAATGCAGATATTTGGCGTCGTGTGATCGGATATGGTTAGTTATTATAAGAAACAGAGGTGCAGAAAACGATCCTGGATACAATGTGTTCAAATTGCAACGTTCAGATATTTGAAATACTGAGGGACTAAACTGCTATAGTCTTTGGTCCATAGTCTTACAAACAACTTCAGCTAAATTATCCTAAGGACTACCCATAGACACTTGCTTGGAAAAGGACTCCATCATCTGAAGGGGGGAGGGGGGCAGCCGCGCAACCAGTGCCATTTCATTATCTTACGAAATGCTTCTGTCAACAACGTTTTCATGACACCATCAATGCAGCTATCATTATTGTCATCGTCGTAGGTGGACGATAACATTCAAGAAAATAACCACATCCACGTTCAAGTGTTCGGGCGTTAGACAGGGTGCAGGAGCATGTGTAAACATATACGTCGCGTGTGTGTAACTCATGTAACCAACTGAAAGCGTCAATGGTTGGGTATGCGTATGACGTAAAACGTGTCAGGTAATGAATGGTCTTTGACATATCTAGGTCTTGTATTAAAAGGCATTCTTCTGCTAAAAGGGGAATAACGAAGTTCTAATTTTTCACGACAAACAATTGTTTTAAAAAGAAGCGAACATATGAACGCACTTTTCGATCATCGTATGCTATTCGTAAGTCTTCGAAAATTCATCTGTAAACTCAGTACGCAAATTTACTGTCTAATTGCTTACTGAACTTGCCAGAATTGTATGGCGAACACTCCACAGATAGAAGGTTCCTATGTGAGTGCTCGTAGCCCCTCTCCACTCACCTCAACACTCTACCACAACTGACAAAATGACCACGATTTCGACGGGAAATCAAATCCTAATGTTCATTTTCTTTGCTTAAGGGGCTATGTTATAAGCAAAGTTGCACAACAAAACCCTTAGTATTCAGGCAAGCCATATACAAATTTACGGTTTTTAAAATCCTAGCTACAATTAGCGAAATTAATGTACGTTTAAACTAGGATGGTTCTTTATACTCTTTTATTTACTGCTACGTAGTAGACTATGATTCACAAGGCCTATGTGGTTAAACCCTCGTTCTGAGCAATATGTTTGTTAAGCTTACTAACTACTTATGAATTACCATATACTAAAAACATCCATACCCAAACGGGGCATTCGAACACGCGACGGGGAAAGGCCTCGCGCATCGGAGCATAGCGCCTCAGTGCGCTCTTCCGCTCCGCTGCGGCAGTTCTTAGTCCTTTCCCGATACGACATCAAGTGGGACATACTTCCATGTGGGCTAGGTATTTCCATACTACCTGATACATGTACCATAGAACCATCGGCTTAAGAATGAAAGTGGGATGCATGTGAGAGAACTTCTCGAAGAATGGTAACGGAAACAACGTTGTTTATTGGCTGTTGCTGATGCAACCGGCATTGCTCAACCCAAAAGGAGACCTCCTCATAGAAGATTATCTGGTATGTAGTCGACAGTCATTTGAGATCATACAGATAGAAAGAGCCCTTATTCTTAGATCTCTGTAAGGAATGTAAATGTTATATCCTTCTAGTGCAAGACACTCACTGGTAGTTGTAAAATAACGGATAGAAACTTGGTATGTGACATAATTGTACAAATTTTCGGATCTGTTTGCGAGGCAAGGCAGCAAAGTTGTATTGGAGCCAAGGCGTCAAGCTTTCGCTTCTGGAGGGACAACCCAGAGATTCGGATAGTCTTGCTTTGTTCCCAATAATTGCTTAAGACTGCGGAAGAACATAGTGGAAAATGGCGAAATGCCGAAAGAAGGTAAATCGCATACTGTAAGTAGCGTGAAGAAGAATTCTGGCGACATTTTTTTTATGTACTTGCTGAAGATTTCTTCCTAATACAGAAAACAGTACAATAACAAAAGATAGAAAACAGTTGCTGCACTATGATGAAGAATAAAGGCATCATTAGTGGTGATAAGTTTCTAGCGGCTGGGAAGCCGTACAGTAATTAGAAGAGAATGTGTAATACTTGACAACCAACAGACGCCTACGACCGTTCGTACTCCTTGTGAAATACACAACTGAACTGTTCATAAATTTCAAAACCATTTAGCGTAGAAACAGTCAAGCAACATGTCTGCATAATTGCAACACACCCTGTTAAAATAACAGTAATAAACTTGGCAGCTTCAACTGTTATGGGCTATCAGCACCATACCTGGAATGAACAATTTTCTAGAAACAGAACAACAGCATATACCATTCAACTAACTGGGCCAACAGTAAATACAGTAAATCACAACTTCATATGCTCGTAACAAATGGACTCTGATAATCTTAGCACTCGACATCGTACTAACATTCATTAACCACACAGGTATCTGCCCCCATAACAGGTTTGTTACGAAAATGTTTGTTAAGCTTATGGGACTTAACTACGGGGTTATCAGTCCCTAAGCTTACAAACTACTTATCAACTAGTTTATCCTAAGGACGGCACAAATATCCATGCCCGAGGGGGGATTCGAACCCCCGATCGTAGTGGCCGTGCAGACCGTGACTGCAGCGCCTCAGTCCCCTCGGCCACCGCGGCCTGCAGGTTAGTTACTGTCACGCCCGATGTTATCAGCCATCAACTCCGGTAGGTGAACCCTCTTAGCAGCCACGCTGTCCCGTCGCGACAAGCCATCCGGCCACACAGCTCCTGCCTGTCTTCTTCTGTGTTCTTTCTGCTGGACTGTCAGACGATCAGAGCATCTCGCTGGTCAAACTTGGTGACCCAGCGTTTGTGTTCCTTGCAAAGACGTTATTAAAATTACTTCACTCTATCATAGGCTCTGCAGCCGTGGGGCACATTGAACCTTTAGGTGGACGCAATTGTGGTGGTAAGCCTCTCGTAAGCTGAAGTGTATTGTGTCTTCTACAGACATTATGTACATTTCTTCAATACGTACATTATTAATTAGTCATTGCATGTTCTAATACGAGCGAACAAAAGGTTGTGGAAGATTATGCAACGTTTAATTGAACGAAAATAAGCTGTAAATGAGCTGATAATACCTTTCACAGATTGTTGGATCTTTTTATTTGTTTAATTCTGATACAGTTAGCGCTTGCACCAATGCAGTAGTCAACAGACAGTTTCGAGCACGCAGCTGTGACAAGCTTCTTGTGGTACATAAGGAATAAGTGGGGGACTAACTGCTGTTTGTTTCAGTATTTATTTCCTTTCTTGTTGGTTGCATACTGAAATATTGCGTTCCCGACATGAAAGATTAGTTATGACGAATGTTGCCTAGTTGACAACCATAACTGCCACCCTCCAAATTGTCCGCTGTCAGGAGTTCTCCACTTATGGCTCTAGTATTGACGTACGTGCCTTTTATTGTGTTTTACCTGCCACTGCGGTCAGGTCGTTGCGACGACAGTTTCATGTGCTGCGCTCCTCGCTTCTCGTGATGGGCAGTTCCGTCAGTGTTACCATGTCGTTAACTTTATTTTTGCTGACTAAAACTGGCTAAATACTATAACTTTCACAATCGGGTATCAATGGTAAAAGACTGAAAAACACGGAGTACCGAATAAGCAGATAAATTACCGTCTATAGCACCCAATATCCATCAAAGTGCTCGATGGAATAGAGACTACAAATAGTATAACTTCCGTTCTTTCTTTTTTTCTAAAATCGCTGCATTTTGCGCGAAGGCAAGTTTATAGTACAGCGTCTGTGATGGGACTGTTTTTACATGCGTGTTGTTACCTTCAAATACAGTACATGTGTCTCTTCAATTACATGCAGCAGAGCAATACTACTTGATTATTAAATAGTTCGTGTGTGTTAATACTTCGTGAGGGACCGTAGTTCTGCTGCGTCCGAAAAATTATATATATTTCTTTCAGTTCCAAGAAAGATCTGTCTTTCCAAGTATTATGTGGAAAATAAATTTCCTGTTTTCATTATGCACCATATGGCTCTTGTCACTTCACCAACCTGAGTAATCCCTTCTCATGTCTTGTTTACTGCCTTGTTACGTCAAAGATCACACATACTATGTTAATTAATATTCAAAGTGGGATTGAAAGACGATTAAAAGGTGGAGGAGAATTATAAAATAGTCCATTCAATATATCCCTCGTTGTAATTCAACAACCTGAGCGCATTACAATTGCATTTTAATGTTTGACACTTGCAGTGGTAATTTCACTAGGCCACAGATTGTATGCTGCCGCCTAGCTGAAAATTGTCCTCTCTGACAAACTATTTACTTATTACGTTGAATTAGAAACAAAATTAAACAGTCCTTTCCTTTTAAAGCATGGTTTTAAACTCTTTTCGTAGGTTCAACTTTTCTACAAAAATTTATTTAACCCATCATACTAGGAACAGGCATATTTCTGAACTGTTAAATCACACAATACATTTTGGCAACATGAATCGATAATTAAGATCGCAATTTAAATGAAGGTTAGTTATATGTTACATTTAGATTACAAGTTGTCCTCTCAACCAAAGTCGCCTTCTCCCAAAATCATTTAAAAATAAACATTTGTATCTCCAATCATCTTGCGACCTTCCTATCGATATTCACCAATTAGAATTGGGTAATACATAACTCAGGGTAGTAAAAGTTTATGGCTCGTTGCCCGTTTTCATAGGGTGAGTTATGTATGTCATAAACAGCTACCCAATTTGTTTAAACAAGATCAATAATTAATCTGTAGTTCAGCCAGTCTATCAATCTCCTGAATAACGAACAAAATGGATTCTAAGTGAATGAATTAATTCTTTATAAATGAAGTTTTGGACATGAAAATGCGGAGGTGATCCTACTTTATACATCGGTAAGTAACCGAATATTTCCCCAACTTTTGTACTGGGAGCCACAAGAAGTATCACACGCACTCGAGGGTAAAAGTTCCAAATTATTACAAGTAAATTAATGAAGTCCATCGAACTTTGTAGATCCAAATTAATCCGTGATTAATTACAGTATTTGTTAAAATACACATTTTAAATCACATGAGTACACTATTGCTGAAATATCACAGCTCCAAAGCCCTACTAACGTCGATAGTTTACCACTTTTCACCAGAGACTAAGTTCTGCAGTCACAATCCAGTAAATTTTCCAAGTCAACACATGCCTATCTCTTCAAAATATTATACATTTGAATATCACAGAATTAAATGCGTTGACCATCTCGCTATAAATTTTGTTTACATTTAAGAAACAAATACATATTTAACAATACTAAAAGACGGTTGAGACTGAAGCTCTTTGCTGAGGTAGCTATTAAGCGTGGGGTCGCACTGTTCAAATATACTGCCCCCATCGAAATCTATTAACACAACATTTAATTTATCATGGCTCTTTATGCAAATATATTTTGTTCTTGTCCACAAATACATGTAACTGTTTACAGATAAATTATCTTGTGCATATCCACTATTCTTAGTCGGCCATGAAATATTTAAGTGGCAGTCTACAGCATAAAAAACGATGGTTACTAAGAATAATATTAAATATAATAAAATACATATATAAATAAAATGCGCTTTGTGTCCCTGTGGTGGAGTCTATGGTCTGACACAAGAATATTACTACTTCATCGAAAAGCAGAACTAGAGAGTAAAACAAAGTTTTTTCAAAGAATACGGAAGTAACGTTGGTGCGTCTGTTAAGATAGGTAGCGTGGTGCAATGCTGTCCATTTGCTCCTTAAACTGTTACTGAGAAACACTACATAACAATAATTGTAAATACAAGTATTATTATTGTTATTATTATTATTATTATTATTATTGTACTGAAATTCATCGGGTTTTTATCTGTAAGGGATATTGAAATTGTAATTACGACATTTGATTCTCACAAGTCTTCTTAATCCACTCTTATATTTGCCGTATTGTCACTCCCTGATTTTATATGGATTTTTAGAATAATGTGTGTGGCTATATTGTATTTCAGTTGCAATCTGGGAAAGCCACCCTCGCTCAGCCAAGAGAGCCCTTACCGGTTTCCGAGCAGACTAGGAAAATCCTAACTACCAGTATTCCATTCACTAGGTCCAAGCTGTTAGCAGACCGGCTGGGGAATACAACAGCCTGACAAAAGCGTCTTTCACATGGAAACAATCGGTTTCCTCCTGTAATGTCACAATCTTCTTACACAATCGCCATCACTCTGTTAGAAACAATTTCTATTTAGTGTGAAAATTATACAATACGGTTTATCAAGAACTATTCAGAAATTCTTTCACAGTTTGAGTTTTCCGGATCAGCACAAACTAACGGAAAATACACATTTTATTTAGAGATTTTGACATTTCGAATTTATCTACAGAACTTTTCTCCTTTGCAAAATTACGTACAGAATTTATTTGAATTGTTAAAATACAATATAAAAACGTCTGGTGGTGTTTACAATACTTGACGGCTGCGAAGAAACCCTTCGCTGCCTCGTTGCTGCCGTACCGCTCATGAAAGAAAGAAAAAACTTATCTTAACGAACAGATAGTCAACTATACTTGTTACACTTCAGACACTTCACAGTTGAAGTCACCATGTATCGTTGACTTTGGAAAGACCAGTAGTGTCTTTTAAAGTGTTTCGGATCACTACACAACTATGGAAAAGGAAATAGGCCGCGTACTTTCAAAGGAACCATTCCGGCATTTCCGTGAATAATTTAGGGAAATCACGGAACACCTAAACCAGACTCGCCGGAGACGAAATTCTACTGGCGTTCTCCTGAATGCGCGTCAAGTGTGTTAGCACTGCGCTATGTTGCTCGGTATATGCAATCTACAATTTACTCACCAAGTACCACCATCGTCAGCCACAGGCAACATCCGCTACAACATCAACATCACGTGTATCCCTCTGCCTGCCGTGTTCTCAGGTCGCGGCACGATTTCTGGCAGGCAGCAACTTCTCCCTAGGCCACTAGCGATCATCCCACCGCGCAGTTCAACTGTTGGATTGTCATCGAGCCTACACTGGGTTATTATGTCCCCCAGCAGCTATAAACCTTGACGACGGTACCTAATGCCTCTCTAATATTGAGCTATTTCTTCTATGGATACTGAGGTGTAGTTACCTGATATCATGTATCAAGATTCAGTTCTTTTCGTCATTAGGGGGAAATTAAGTTCTATCTAAATACACTAAATAAGCGTAATGGCAGGCTACCTGCAATTAAGTTACATCTTCATACCCCGTGAGTACGAAAAAAGATTGCTACACACAACTTGCCTCTATTTTATCCATACGTTAGAAAACAAAGATGTCAGCGTTACCCATTACCTTGTTGATTACTTCTGGAATAAAATCTCTTATTTTATGAAACAAAATCTTTATTTCGACTAGAATTATTACATTCTACCCGATGTCTGCGGATATTTTCTCAATCATATACAGGCTGTTAAATGTGTCGAAAATTGTGTTGCATATTCCGATTCTGCGCTAAACAAACAAAGTACGCACATGAAATGATACACATAAAACAACTCTCGTCACATCATACCGCCGCAAGCTCAACGAGAAAGAAGGCCACTACGCGCATGTCATGTCACCTGCCCAGGGGTATGTAACTTAACGTAACTTATTAGTAACGTTATTCGGGACCCGTAACTTACCGTTTTGATTTACGTTCCATTTGAATAGTACGGTTATTATTCTACGGTAGCGGAACAAGTTTCTTATAAGTGAAAATGTTTTGCGGTGTAAGATTAGGACAGTAACGACATCAATTAAGTTACGTAACGTAACAATATTGGATAACAGAAAAGGAATAATGTTATTGTCAATTGAAACGTTAATCCGCAAAAACCTATTTGAAGCAACAAAATGAATTCCGATGCGTAATGAAACATTTTGGTAGCAGCAAAGTAAAAAGTTTATTGGCCACAATACATTTACTCTCTCCATACGGGGAGAACAGTACAGGTAACCATAACTGATAATCAGTGGTTTGTAATTTAACAAAACGTTTTAGTAACGACATTCGCTGCCTCGAATGAATTAATCCTTTTTGTCATGTGCTCTAATTGGTTTTAATACATTTGGAAAACCTAAATAACATAATTTTTTTCCAAGTGGGAAACCCTATAAGAGAAAATTGGCTGATGAATATACTTAGAAACAACTAAGCGCAAACAATGGACATATCTATGACTACTTCCATATCTTCTACTTACGTTTTTACGGAATTGACTATTGACAAAATCTTTCAAATTTGTGTACTTAAGATACTGAGCAATGTGGAGCAGTATAACACAGAGGACTAGCACTCGGGAGAACAGTGGTTCAAATCCACCTCCGGCCAACCTGATTTAGGTTTTCCTTTATTTCCCTAAATCCCTCCAGACAAATTCCTAAATTGTAATGAATGTAGGTAACAATATTTGTTTAGTTGTTTTCTAAAAAAAAACTGGTTAGTATTTTTATTAAATATCACTACTGGCCTCAATGAATCTTAATTCTTAATAATGTTGCGTAAATAAAATATATTGACTAAATTGATTTTTTAACGAAAATAAAATCATCCATTCATGTCATATTCAATACGGAACGAAGATCTAATATTTCTTTTTCTAAACACCCGGAAGCAACCTTTTGATATTTTTGAGGTGTTCATTCTCTGTCAGTCGGTGATTTATTTCCTCTTACTAATTGAAAAAAAAAAAGTTTGTTATATAAATGAAGCGTTGGTCAGATATTATGAAATCTTCCCATTATGTAACCGTTTTATGTTGCTGGTGCCCGTACCGCAAGTAGAATTTCAAAATAGTCTTAGGCAAACTGAATATCAGTCCGTGATATCAGTAGCATGCTTTGTAAGAAGCCGCACAGTATGGCGTCCATGTTTACTCCGGTGCAGTACTCCCGCCGGCCACAAACACTGACTCGATGTCGAGACATCCGCAGCGAAAAAAAAAGTTTATTAGAATATGAACAACCAAACAAAAACGTCAGTTCTCCTCTGAGAATGCTAGATTTACACAGCAACAAAAACACAAACTTAACCAACTGGTTTTCAGTTCCAATCAGTTACAACTCCAGTTCCTCAAGTCCGGACGTTAGAGTGGCGACCGACAGTTCTTCATTTCCCCAGTCGGCGGCGGTGCTGCGGAAACCGCTGGCGTCCGACTGCCGAGGTGATTTTTTTTCCCTCTTCAATGGAACAATGTGGAATGGGGTACCATAACTATCCAGCGATCTCCAACCCCTAATGGAGCAGTGTAAGAGTACGGAAGGCTAACTTTATTTTGCCATAAACTTTCGGGGCTAACTTGTAAGGGCCTGCAGGGCTTAAGCCCTCGACCTGTAAGGCACCCCGGATAGATGGAGTGGGGGGCCGCTCTATTTGCGAGAGCGCCGAAGCTCCAAGTATTCCTGGGCTGTTTGGGCTACCTGTTTAAACTGCTCTTCCGTGAAAACGCAATAATTATTTAAATCGATAAAACCTTGACGGCCCACTAACCGCCAAATAGGACGCTGAAATTCTTCAGCTAATTTAACTGGATGGTGCGGGGGTGGTGGTATTTTCGATTCTGGTAGGAATAGGTAATGGAGGTCTTCGTCGTCGCAGTCCTTGTTGCGGATTTTCGTCAGTACTTGTAGCAGGACTCGTTTGACGTCGTGTTTCGTCGGCATCTACAAGTAGGTCGCGTCGTCTTCCGACACGTCCGCCCCCTCAGGCACAGCCTTGTCAGTTCGTGCCGGAGGCGCGTCCACCTCCATCTTCGCCGCGCCTGCGTCCTCCGTCATGGCGGAGTCGAGGGAAGCGGTTTCAGTGGCAGTATCAGTAGAACTGCATGTCACCCCAGCATGCGGGGGCGGGATGTGGCTAATCGTCGCTTTGACGAGCCTCAACTCCCGCTCGAGATCCGCAATTCGTCGCATCGCGGCGTCGAGGGCGGCGCGGTACTGCTCCCGTTCTGCCGCCATCGCGGCCTGAAGACGAAGCAGGGCGTCATCCGCCGCGGGATGCAGAATAACGTGTGCACCCGACGTGACGGGGTCGCCACCATCCGACCCTCGAACGTTCCCACGTGGTGCACGAGGCGCAGGGGACGGGCCGGCCGGCGTCGCAGTGCCCGTCCTCGACTTCTCCGCACGTCCAGACTTCTGCTGCGTGCGCCATTCTTCAATGTACGGGCAACGGCGGAAGTTGGCGGCGTGGGGGCCGCCACAGTTGCCGCACCGCTTGTCGGCGTCCCGCGGGTGCGTGCAGTGTGCGCCTGCGCAGCGCAAACACGCAAACGTCGCCGTGCAGTCACCGGCCACGTGGCCGCAGCGGAAGCACCGCACAAACTTCCGTGCCCGCCGTCGGCGCTGCCTTCTACCCGCGCCTGCCAAGGCCATCACCTCGGCGGCGAGGTGGACTAACGCCGCTAGAACGCCACTTCTTGGCTGTCCCCGTCGATTCCTTGTCGCAGCTTGATGGGCCATCTCCGGCGAGAGTTGCTCGCTGTTTATGCGGCTAAGTGCAGCAGCGGCGCGACGCTCCTCTCCTCACACTGGCGAGTCGACTGCCGAGGTGAGGCGGTGCTCGTCCATAAGTATGCACGCAGACGGATATTTTCCTGACCTAACTCCGGGATCACGTGCACGGCGGCCGGGAGTAGGTTCCGTTTTACGGCGCCATCTATGCGTGCTGCTAGCGCCGCCTGCGCACTCGTAGAGGCCTGTGGATCGCTCGCCTACCTGCCCGGCAACCCGGGACGTCTTTGTGTTGCGCGTGTTGCCGCTATCGTAGGCGGACAGGACAACCTCAACTGCTGTTATGTACGCTACTTTCTTTCCTTACAGTGAACGTTATCTTATGAGATATGGTTTTGCTGGTACAGAACTTCTAATGTGATCTGATCCTTGTTCATAATGTTGTGCAGTGAATAAAGCCGGAATGTATGGTTTGTGATTTTCGTAAAGTACATCCGTGGGTTTCCATATTTTGTGATAATTCTTCGTTGCTAAACGACAAGTGTAGAACAACTGTATTAAATTGGTAACATAACGAGTGATCATGTAAAGTGTTCAAATGTTTGTAAATTATGTGTCGGCCCCTAAACATTCAAATTAATGAAACTAACTTAACTTAAGAAGAATACACACACCCATGCTGGAGGAAGGACTCGAACCTCCGACGACGAAGTTTGTTCATAAGTAGTTTGTAAGTTTAGGGACTGATGACCACGCAGTTAAGTTCCATAAGCTCTACAGACATTTGAACAAGGTACGGAAACATTATGGTTACAAGAACTAGGTGGTGTAAAGGACTTCACTTCTAGTTTCAAGATAATACACGCTCGTATATTGTATAATACAGAACGTTGCACATGATACACATAAGTACTTTGATTCATAAGCAGGACGACAATCGCTGGCCTTTATTGTTAGCTGATGATACTGAGCGGAGGTTTAGAATTAGTATTCACTCAAATTACCATCATACAAAAATAATTCAAAATTCACTCAACAAAAATAATACTAATAAGTGCAGTAAGCTGTTTCTTACGTGGTGTTGAAAATTATGATATTCATTTACAGTAGTCCTTCCTAGTAGTATTCTTCGTGATTAACTTGTAGGAAAATTTGTGAGCTAAGTAAACATATTTTGGTGGTAGTAATATTTAGTTTTATTGGTGTATACCCCCATGTTTAGGCAGGAAGAAAAACTTCCGCTTATTTGACATAGACTATAGACTTTTATTGACGTGCGTCTTCATTTTACCATTATATCAAAGATGTAGTGAACGTTTTTATTAGCACTCGTCCAGATAAGTGTGGAGATCGTCTTATAAAAGGTACACAAACAGGCTGAGACTACCTGAAATCTAACACTTGGACCCCCAAATCAAAAGCGCAGCGAGCAAGTACTGTGCTGGTTGGTTGTTAGTACTGGTAAACGTAAGTGAGAGAGGCAAAAAAGGCAGATTCGATATTACACCGGGTTCGTTTCGTCCAATGTTGCTCTATGGCGTGTCAGATGCCCCTTGATCAACGAACGTTCTAAAAGTACAGTAGGTGATTCGCAAACAATTCTAAAAAGAAATGTCTTACAAAATCTATTTCATACAGCGCAGATCATAATCCGATCTTACCTACGACCTGCACGAATCCTATGCGTGTGGTGAAAACTGTTTTGATTTGTTGTTGTCGTTTGTAGCTTGTACTAGTCACTCAAAACGAATTCAATGTTATTAAAGGGAACGTAACTGGGAAACATTGAGTGGTCTTCGGTGTTGAAAACTGTTCTGCTTTTTCTGACACTTGTTGTTAACGTCAGAGCAAAACTAAATGGCATACTTCAGCTGCCAAACTGCACTGGCAATTTTCTAAAATAAATGACGACATCGGTGAGATTTCTTATTCACAAATGTACTCCGCTAGTGTAGTCCGTTTGCTGTCAGTGTAGTAAATGTCCTGTTTTGCCATGAGTGGTATTGCCTGAGCCTCATAAGATTCCACGTTTTTCCAAAGATTCGTTTCGGTTAAAGAAACCATAAAACTCACCCATTTAATTTAATGTATTATCTAGTAGCCCATGGTCAACGGACTAGCCGCATTGGATACAGCTCATTCCGTCAGAGCAATAAAGTTAAACACTGTGGGTTTCGGCTACCATTTCGATGTGTCATCCTCCGCGACTGTAAGAGTCATACCTCGTGCATGGGCGTGTGTGTTGTCCTATGTGTTTAAGTAGTCTGATAGTCCAGGAAATGATGACTACAGCAGTTTGGTCCAGAAGGTTTAAAAACAAACAGAACCTTTGGGCTTCTTCTTCATCCATACGCCGCAAGCCACCTCATTGTGTATGACAGAGGGTACTTTGTGTATCATTGCCACTTCCTCCTATTCCAGTCGCGTATGGTTTACGGGAAACATCATTGTCGCTAAGCCTCCGTGTAGGCCCTAATCTCTGATTTTATCTATCGGATGATATTGCCAGATATAAGTTGGAGGAAGCGCTGTATTGGTTGACATTTCATGAAACATCTGCTCTCGGAACTTTGCCAGATGCCCGTACCGCAATCCAAAACGTCTCTCTTGCAGCGTCTGCCACTGGAGTCTCCTAATAATGTCGCAGACGCAATCGCGCATACTAAATGAGCCAATAACGAAGCGTACTGCTCCGTTGGATCTTCTCTATGCGTTTTTATTAACCCTACCTGGTACGGATCCCACTCTGATGAGCAATAGTCAAACACTGGCTGTACAAGAGTTTAGTAACCTACTTCATTTGTTGAGGGACTACACTTCCTTAGGATATTTCCTATGAATCTTTCATCCGCCTTATCCGCAACTAATGTTATGTGGTCGTTCCATTTCAAATCGCCCCTTATTTCTACTACGAAATATATTATGGAAATAGATGCTTCCATTGTTTGTGCTGCTTATGCGTTCAGTCCTGTACCACTCTCGTCGGGCGCGACAGAGATCAGTTTATCGCCTGAAGACCCTTCTCGGTTGAGAATGGTATGCTGCATCCTCGTTGCTAGAAACGCTGCAATCCATTCACACAGACGGTCTGATATTCTATATGTTCGCACTTTGTTCATTATGCGACGGTTCGAAAGGCTACCAAATACGTTGTGTAAGGCAAAAAACACGACATTTATATGTGACCCTGCATCTAATGCCTTCTGGATATCGTGAATGAAGAGCGCGAGCTGTGTGTCACATGATCGTTGTTTTCGGAAATCATGTTGATTCTTATAAAGGAGTTTTGAAATAATACTCCAACATAATATGTGTGCCTAAATTCTCCAACTCACCGAAGTCAGTGATATAAGCCTATACTTTTGCGCATCTGATTGATGTCTATTCTTGTAAACGTAAATGATCTGGGCTTTTTTTACAATCCCTAGTAACGCTTTGCTACTCTAGAGGCTTTCGGTACACTGCTGCGAGAAGGGGGCAAGTTCCTATAGATACACCATGGAATATCGAATCACTATCCCATCAGTCAAGTGACATTCTGTATGTTTAGCGATTTCAATTGCTTTTCTATCCCTATGAAATTTATTTCAATATCTGCCATTCTGTCGTTTGTGCGATGGTTTAGAGGAGGAAGTACAGCTTTGGTAAAAGACATCTGTATTCACGCCTTTTATGTGTGTTATCCGCTGTTTCAACACCATTATGGTCAGAGAGAGTCCGAATATCTCGATCAGACCCGTTTACCCATTTGACGTAGGGCAAAAATTTCATAGGATTTTCTCCCAATTCGATACATAAGACATTGATCTCAAAGTTGTTAAATGCCTTTCGCATGGCAGTCCCTACGCTAATTTTGGCATCGTTTAACTTTTGGCTACGTTTATAATTACACTGAAGATCTCTTTGCTTTCGTAACAGTTTCCTAACTCGGTAGTTGAACCACGATGGATCCTTCTCATCTCTTACAATTTTAATCAACAAATACTTCTCCCACGCGTACTGTACAGTGCACTTCAACTTCCTCCACAGATGCTCAAGTCTGTCAGAGTTAGAGTTAGTACTCTGAAATGAGCCGCTTTTCGCTTTTGATAAACAGGATGATCTTGTAACCTTTGTTGTTATTTCTATTTACGGCCTTATGATCGCTGTGCCATCTTATGCGGGAATTCAGTCGATGCGTTCGGGTCTGATTGTCATCAGTAGGTCCAACACGTTATTTCCACAAGTCGGCTCTGTAACTGCTTGAGGTAATTCTCGGATACTGCATTAGAATAATATTGCTCGATTCTTTGTATCTGACATACGTCTTAAACACGTTAGTCTCCCAGTCTTTATCCGGTCATTTAAAATGTCCACCTGAAACTGAAACATTAGTAAGATATCTGCGGCATAAGTTATCCACGGTTTCCGTCATGTGTTCCGCCACTACTGTTGCTGAGACAGGTGGTTTATAAAAACAACCAATGCCCATGTTCGAGCCGCTGTTAACACTGTCCTTCGCCCGAATTGTTTCTCTTTTCGGATGTGTAAGAATTTCATAGGTTACGATAGTTTTTTTATCGCTATAAACACGCCTTCCCCTTCAGTGTTCAGTCTATCTCTGCGGTATACGTCCCAGTAGGAGTTTAGGATTTCATTATTGTTGACATCTGGTTTGAGCCAGCTTTCCCTCCAGAGTACTATGTGGACACTGAGGCTATCTAAGATTGATAGCATTTCTGGGATCTTTCCATAAACGCTCCTACATTCAACTTTTACGAAATGAATCCAGTTCTAATAATCCGTGGTAGGGACCACGGCACGGCAAACCGTAATGAGATTATTATTCTGAGAGAACATAAAATCAGAAGTACAATGATGCAAAATTAGAGAGATTAGTGCCCACATGAAGGCACACAGACAATCATTTCTCCAGCGAAACATATGCGACTAGAACAGGAAGAAGGGACACCGTGATGTGGCTTGCGGAGTATGGCTATAGCTGTAGAGTGCCATTAAATTTTGTTCGTGTGTTTTAATAAAGAGTTACTTCCTGCCCAACCCAATATCACCGCAACCACGAAACAGCTTCGCTATAGGAATGGTAGTTGTTGTCGCTTTCAAACGCTAGAAGTTTCGCATCTAAAATTGGAAACACATTAACGTTGAAAACTTCGTTGTGTTGTATCTTTTCATGAGAGTGGTAATGTGTTTTCAGGATTGGTCAGATAAATATGGCGATGCCACATTATTGATTTGGACTCCCCACAGTAATATCCATGCATTGGATTCTGGGGCAATGAATGTTGTAATTCGCGACTTCACGTTGACTGTATGACAGTTCAGTAGTGGGAGTACATAAATGAGTAATTCATATAAGACGTTTTCTCTAAAGTTTGCAAATGGTGTAGTCAACTCCAGATAACTCAGTTGAATAATGTTTGTTTAAACAAATGTTTTGATTCATAGGAAGTGATCCTACATAAATAATAGTAGCCTAATATATAGGAATAAACATTATGAATCTACAAGAACAGATCCGTTAACAGCGTTAATAAATTACCCAACTAAGATGCTCAGACAAGTCAATTTTGCGATCACACGACGAGAAAAAGTCGTCAAAATACAGCAGTTTTTCGCTCATCTCATTGTTGATGACGTCATATCTCGTGAACTATATATCATATGTGATTATTACAATTACGGCGACCGTACTCATGGATTGAAGCTTACGTGTACAAAATTTCATAAAGATTGGAACAAGACTGTAGATTTGTATGCAACACGTACAAACATACGGACACGCTCCTTTATACATTAGATCGTTACCATCTAAGCTCTAATGGTATCCAGACGCCCTGATTTAGGTCTCTCGTGATGTTCCTAAATCAGACCAGACAAATGCAGAATGGTTCCTTTGAAAGGAAACTGCCGATATCCTCCCCCAACTTTATCAAATTCAGTCCAAGCATGTATTCCATTTCTACTGACCACGATGCCGACAGGATGTTAAATCCTTATCTTCCAACCTTCTTTCCTTCTATTAAGAATATGCGGCCAGCTTTTAGGACTTTACAACCTGAAGATGGTCATGTAAGCCGATAAGCGGTTTACTAAATAAAAACTGATCTATAGTACATACAAAGAAATTTATGCTTTTAGCTGAATATTGTGATGTTTTACCACGAAAAGATATAAGAATGGCAGAAAATGTAGTCATGTACCTTTGCTTTAGTTTTATTTGGTTTAAATACCAACAGGTGTCTCTTTAAAAATAAAGTGCGACTCGTTATATGCGATTTTATTGAAATTAGCCCATCCTACCACATAAAACTTTTACTATTCCTCCTGAAAGATTTTGTATGAAAAGGTCGAAGAGTGGCAAAGATTTTACGATCTCAGTATAAGTGTAGAGATACCATACAATCTTGTGAGACTGCGTTGTCACCACTTCACAGATTTTCAAATGGCCCACCTAGTGGATCACAATGTAAATAGCTGGTTGTGTGCAATGTACAGTTTGTGTGTAAACTCAACCGCCATGTACAGATATACTCTTTGTTAAGGTTACGTCTTATGATAGTTCACCAACAAGAATTCGAGCTGACGTGTTGTGCACCAAGCAGGTTGCGACAACAGCACCGTTATTTAAAAACGTAACTCATATTGTTTTTATAAGAGCGAGAAACTAAACGAACTATATGCACTAATTATGATACTGTTTCAAGCCTATTATGCAGTAACCTTCTCTTCGTAAGCGTACAATTGTTTTCATCATGATGGAACATTTTCCAAATTATGCTGTTATGCAAAGCTGATGTCTGTTGATCGCGTAGCAATTTTCGAAATGTTCTAATGAAAAAAAACTTGGAATCAGTACCAGTATCAATCAGGGATGTAAGAGGTCTTGGGTTGAGTGTAGTCGACATATAAAGCAAGAATTAATACGTATGACGTATTCCTAAGGCTACTTATTCTCCTATATCTATTTGCGTTTTAATTACATTACGCATTTCCTTGTAATCCAAGCATGGTAGCCATTTCCACCGAATGAAACAGGCACTAGGAGTACGTAATAATACGAATATGTAATCGTAAAGATGGAACTGTGAATACAGCAGAGTATCAAATATGGAAAATTTCTGCCGAGTACAAACCTGCGTAGCATCGAAGATGCTGACATTAAGTTTGCAAACGAGAAAATACAAACTATAAATAAATTAAATAAGTAAAAGTAAGTGAACACGTCTAAAACTAAGACGAGCAGAAAGTGAAAAAAGGTGAATCATGAAAAATTTATGGAGAAATGAAGAACAATTATTGACATGGTGTCTGTTATTTTCGGACATGTCCGAAAGAACAAAGAACATTAGTTGACAGTAACGCCCGTAAACTCACACAATCGAAATTTGGACATTTCGATCGTTTCGGGGGATTGAATTAATTTCAACGATATAGTTAAAATGTTGTGCTCGTCTGGGATTTGAAGCACTTTTCTTGACTGAGAGATACTTTATGTTACCTACAATAGTTTCAGAAAGCAGACACAAAGTGAAGAAAACACGAATATTTCTTATTAGGCTAAGATACCATTAGCTCTGAGATGTAGAAGATTACCATATGATGACACTGAATTTAAATTCTTGTGTCTTTGGGTAATTTGACACTTTAGTTGTAATACTTAACCGCAGAAATGTGTTGTTGAGATATATCAATTTAAGCTATTTTTTGGTTTGTGTCGTTTTAGAGTGCTAATTGTAAACATATCTGAAGGCAATCTATAATATTTTTACTTTTCATAAATGAGATATTCTCATAGAACACAAGTGATTTTTACTCACGAAATGATTCACAGTTAGAAATTACTAGTGTTCACAAGCCAACTCTGTCGTTACTTCGTATCGCTTAGAGGCGGGGAGCCGGCTTGTTGTTAGGAGAGGATGGCACGTCAGGATGTCAATTGCTTTAGCTCCTCCCAGACCACGCCCCATCCCGCCCCCTATATATTAAACGACCTCGCATTGGTTGAGCCCATCGGCGCCCTTCGTGTGACCGATCAGTACCAGGATAGCAGAGGGTATATAGAGGTAGACACTTCCAATGGCTATTTTAACAGCTCACATCATCAATTCCTTTCATTGCTCAGCGCTACTACGCTTATTAACTGTACTGACGATTTTAATGACTGTTTAAATTATCAGCAATGCATAACTGAATGATTTACACAAACTGTTTAAAACTCTATTAACGAAATTAGTGACCACATCTGGATAAAATTGTTCGAGTTCACGTAAGCCACTTCCGCTAAGAATACAATAACGGATTATAGTGAATTCAATGTTAAAAACAACAAATTGTTGATTTAATTGTACACTTTTCTTAGATCGATCGAAGAATAATTGGGTCATCTTTCTTCCTGCGATCTATTCAAGAATGGAATAAATCATGAATAGAAGTTCGATAAAATATCGTCTAGGTACTTCTTTATTATTTGTAAACCACGTAGTTGTGTAGGATAACCAAGTTGATGCAGACGTAGATAACATTCTCATGTTCTAACTACAGCCATGAATAACTGAATCTGACAAGTAACTACTTAAGCTAAATTATCCTAAGGGCTATTCATGGACACGTACTTGCAAACAGACTCAATCCTCTGGCGGGAGCAGCCTCGAAACTCGTACCACGTACCCGTACCACGAATTTGCGCGGCGTTACAGTATGCAAGAGACACATATATGCGATGTTTGGTGGATGCATCAGTTTTCTGTATTAACGTTCGGTGAAAACAATTTCCTTACGAAATGCTTTTGTCAACAACGTGTTCATTGTAGCATCAGCGCAGCTATCATCTTAGTCATCGACGTAAGTGGACGATCACATTCAAGAGAAGATCACCTCCATGCAATCTGGATAACCCCATCCACGTCAGTGTATTCGGACGTTAGACAGGGTGCAGGAGCATGTGGAATTATATACGCCGCTTATGTGTAACTCATGTAACAAACAGAAAGCGTCAGTGGTTGGGTATGCTTATTACGTAATCCTTGACATATCTTGGTCTTGTATTAAAGCCAGAAATATGGGCTGTGCAGACGTGGGGCAGATTGAACCTTTGGCTTGACGCCATTGTCGTGGTATTTGTTTCGTAAGCTGAAGTGTATGATGTCTTCTACAGACATTATGTACTTTTTGTGAATACCTACATCATTTATTAGTCATTTATCAGCAATTTGCATGTCCTAATATGAGCGAACAAAAAGTTTTGTAATTTTATGCAACTTCTAACTGCACGAAAAAGAGCTGTAAAGGAGCTGATAATACCTTTCACAGATTGGTGGATATTTTTATATGTTTCATTTTGATACAGTTCGCGCTTGTACCGATGCAATAGGCAGCACTTAGTTTTGAGCGCGCAGCTGTGACAAGCTGCTTGTGGTATATAAGGAATAAGTGGGGGACTAACTGCTGTTTGTTTGAATATTTATTTCCTTTCTTGTTTGTGAATACTGAAATATTGAGTTCCAGACATGAATGGTTATGACGAATGGCGCCTAGTTGCCCACCATAACTGCCACCCTCCGCTGTGAGGAGTTGTGAGTGACGGCAGTGTGGGGCATTGGCTCCCTGGCCCCCGCCTTGTGGTGACGTACCTGCCTCTGCGGTTTCACGTGCTGCGCTCCTCGCTTTTCGTGACGGCCAGTTCCCACACAGTTACCACGGCGTTAACTTTATTATTCCTGACCAAAACTGGCTAAATATTATGACTGACACATTTGGGTATCAATGGTAAAAGACTGAAAAACACGGAGTACCGAATAAGCAGACAATTTAACGTCTATGGCACCCAACATCCATCAAAGTGGTCGATGGAATAGAGACTACAAAAAGTATTACTTTCTTTCTTTCTTTTTATCTACAACTGCTGGATGTTGCGCGAAGGCAAGTTTCTTATTTATATGTTACATTATAGCAACCGCTGAACCACTAAATCATAAGAAATAAGATTTATTCGATCAGAAAGATAAAATGTATCAAAATTAAAGTTTCATTCCTCTCTAGAAATGAAATATTAGTAAATAATAAATAAAAAAAATAAAAATACCAATACATGTTGCATTTCTTTCCGCAATTACATCGGCAAAACACACACACGTTGACATAGAGCAAAGATAGGACAAGCACACATTCAAATGTTGGCAACACCACCCAAAATAAAATAAAATCACAAAAAAAAAAAAAAAAAAAAAAAAAAAAAAAAAAAAAAAAAAAATATAATTAAAAAAATTGAATGTGTCTAATGATGAAATGCTAAAACGAAAACACCAATGGAGTAAATGACGGATACAAAACAAGCTAAAAAAAGCACTCAGCACCACATGTAGACCAGCTTCTACCAAAATCTGTGAGTAATAGCATCAAAATATCATTATCTATATTTAGATAGTATCTACGTTATAATATGAAAAAGCGGTTGTGGGAAGACAGGACAAAAAGGAATACATCTATGTTTGTTTGGGGGGGGGGGGGGGAGTGCACGTGCCAGCAACTTGTATGACTCCTGGACAAATTTAAGAGTGAACGTGGTACCCATACATCATACTTTACAGAGACAATTGTCATGAGTGATATTACTTATGATGATAGCGTTATGGCATAAGAGCATGCACATTTTATATTCACTATAAATTTACTTTTTGGCCGTTATTCTATATGCAGACACAATTGTTCAACTTTACTGAGATAAATTGGAAAAGAGACCTAAAGTGATCAACGAGTTATAAAAGCTGGGTAACTGTTTGATATAGTGACTTAAGTTACAACTAAAAATAAATAAAACTGACAAAGTACAGAGTAATAAGAATCTGTAACTCATCACGACGAGTCAGCTTCTAATTTGTCTATATGAGATAATAGTGTTTTCTATAATGCACAATATTTTGCTTCATGATGTGATTTCCAGGAGATACTTGATATCTCTCAAAGTATCGATTTATCAAATAGATGTACATCTAGGACGAAACATTATATTATATAGTGGCCATGGCTTGGTGTCAGGAGAGCATGGCACGTCAGGAGGTGAACTGCTTTTAGCTCCGCCCAGACCACGCCCTGTTCCGCCCCTAATGTAAAGTGGGGAATCAGGACATCTCATTGGTTGTCACGTTCGGCGCCCTTCGTATGCCCGACAGGTATCAGGGAGGCAGAGGTGTGCAAGAGGTGGACAAATCGAGCGGCTGCCTAATCCTCGTTATTTACTCTGATTTCTTTTTTCTACAGCACTTACGCAACATTTCTTAATTATATGTTCCATTCTAGCGACCGCTGAGCCACTAAATGATTATAAATAAGATCAGAAAGATAAAATTACCAAAATTAAAGTGTCGTGATGCACTGCACTGTCAAATGTTGTGACTTCTCACGCGAAATCAAGTAGGATATATTTAGCTAGTGTTTATGGTTCAGCCTACTCCACTACTTGTTATAACTTGTTACCTAATTAGTTACCTACCAATATTCACAGTGACTAAATTAATATTATAATCTTTATTTCTATCATATAATGACTTGGCAATCGCATCATTGAGTAATGAAATAAGACTAAATATAATGTTTGGCAATTAAACTAGAAACAATGACATAACAATGACTTATACTCCATTATGTAACCAAACAAATCAACAAGTGAAAAAATACAATAATGTATTCGTAAAGTATTTTAAATACCAGCACATGATGAAATTCGATTGCTAAATCAGTATATTTAATATGGAAATAAAGATTTATAATATTTATATAAGCTATATAATTAATTTTTTATGGGTTCCCGCGGTTACGTAATGTGCTGATGACTCTGACAGCGTAATTTTGCCTCTTGTATTACTAGAGAATTGCGATTGTGCAACCCACTCAGGTTCCGATAAAAGAGAAATATGCCAGAAATTTCTTTTCTCCCCAATTCTGTTCAGTACCTCCTCATTAGTTACGCGATCCACCCACCTAATCTTCAGCATTCTTCTGTAGCACCATATTTCAAAAGCCTCAATCCTCTTCCTGTCCGCACTGTTTATCGCCCATGTCTCACTCCCATACAAGGCAACACACCACACAAATGCCTTCAGAAAGGACTTCCTTAGGCTTAAATCAATATTCGATGTTAACAAATTTCTCTTTTTTAAGAACGCTTTTCTACCCATTGCCATTCTGCATTTTATATCCTCTGTACTGCGACCATCATTTGTTATTTTACTGCCCAAGTAACAAAACTCATCTACCTCCTTTATTGCTTCGTTTCCCAATCTAACTCCTTCAGCATCACCTGATTTTCTTACACTGCACTCCATTAGCCTAGTTTTGCTCTTGTTAATGTTCATCTTATATGCACCTTTCAGCACACTGTCCATTCCGTTCAATTGCTCTTCCAGGTCCTTTGCTGTATCTGACAGAATTACTATGTCGTCGGCAAAACGCAATGTTTTTAATTCTTCCCCCTGAACTTTAATCCCTATTCCAAATTTCTCCTTGCTTTCCTTTATAGCTTGCTCAATATACAAATTGAATAACAACGGAGAAAGACTACAACCCTGTCTTACTCCCTTTCCAACCACTGCATCCCTTTCATGCCCTTCAACTCTGACAACCGCTGTCTGGTTTTTGTACAAGTTGTAAATAACCTTACGCTCCCTATATTTTACTCCTGCTTGCTTCAGAACTTGAAAGAGTTTATTCCAATCAACATTGTCAAAAGCCTTCTCCAAATCTACAAAAGCTAGAAATGTAGGTTTGCCTTTTCTTAATCTATCTTCTAGGATAAGCCGTAAGGTGAGTATTGCCTCCCGTGTTCCTACATTTCTCCTGAACCCAAACTGATCTTCCCCGAGGTCCGCTTCTACCAGCTTTTCCATCCTTCTGTATATAATTCGTGTTAATACTTTGCAACCATGACTTATTAAACTGATGGTTCTGTAGCTTTCACACCTGTCTGCACCTGCTTTCTTTGGAATGGGGATTATAACATACAGCGACATATTCCAGCCTGCGTTGTTTTATAAATGTGTAGTATTTATAAATGTGTAGTAGTTTTATAAATGTGTAGTATGTGTACGTCTCTGTAACATGGGTACGAAGTTCCGTAGCTTCCTGTCTCTCCCACAGATGTCTTGCACATTGGAGGGGGGGGGGTGAGAGCAACAGCCAAACGCAGTCGGTATGCAGTCCTGTAACGTACAAGGTCTCATGCAAAATTTTCACGACCTGTACGCAAACATGCCGGTACATTCATGATATGCTACAAATTCATGATTCGTAACATCTTGCATATAACAACAGTAGCCGATGGCATTGGTGCTCCTGTCCAGAAAACATAAGCGTCATCTGGACCTTTTGTGTGTTGTGGGAAGGTAAAGATTAATTTCAGCATCTGGCCCGTGCTGGCCATTTCTGCTTCCTGTGTTACATCTACGAACTGCGGGTATGCCTACTTTAAGGCGCAAGCTAACCTTCATTTTCAAACTGTGGCCGTGCTTCTCTTTGTCTACATATCTTATGCATCTTAATGATTACTATGCAATATACATTTACGTAAAAGGAAGAGGGTACATGGGAGAACTTTTGCATTACTACTTCAACTTTATTAAATAATCAATAACTTAGTAACTCATGGGAAATACGAACACAATTATTCCGTGCATTTCTGATATCTTCGTGTTACTTAGCATGATCGTTTGTCCTTCGGTAGCTTACCAGTAAGAAAGTAGTTTCACGCTCAGTGTAGTAAAGTGCCGATTGAAATTTATTAAAAACTGTCTCTCCCCAACGAAAAACACGTCGCTTTTAATATCTTCTAAACAAAATGTGAAATGTTTGGAAATATATGGGACGTAACTGCTTAGTTATAATTCCCTGACTTAGAAGCTACTTAAACTAAGTCAAACTAACCTAAGGACTTCACACACACCCATGCCCTATGGAAGACTCGAACCTCCGTCGGCGAACGTCCGCGCGCACTACGGCACGGCGCCTCTGTGCGCACGGCTATATCGCCGCAGCTACTTCTACATCGACCCGTGTATTATTTTCATGATACACTCTTCCTTTCATCACAATAGTACATAAAGAGATTTTCTTGTTCGATATTTTTCTGCGTACTCCATAAGGACTACCAGGCAATAATTTCATGCAGCACAGCTATACCCTAACAGCGGAAAAGAGGTAGCGTACGCAGTATCGTTAGTGGAGTAGGTTTCTTCTAACAGTACAACTCAGTGGTTAGCTAACTTCCCCGCATCATTATCTACGAGACTGTTTTCGATATGAATCATTATAATTGGAAACGCGATTTATTTAGTTGTAACTGAAGTTCTTATATTACTGTAGTTCATAACATTTGCCTTTAAACGGTAACTTTCGCAGACGAGACACTAATTACGATAAGTTGAGACTTCTTACACTATAAAGATAAGGTGTCTAGATCATATTACAACTGATTTCAGATAAAACATAAAAACACACATATCACATATTTCTCTCTCTCTCTCTCTCTCTCTCTTTCCCCCATCCATCCATCTCTCTCTCTCTCTCTCTCTCTCTGTCTCTCTATCACATTCTCTTCCCCTCACCCTGTCTCTCCGCTCTACAAATCAAAAATAAGAAAATAATAAATAAATAAATAAAAATACCAATACATGGTCCATTTTTTCCGCAATTACATCGGAAAAACACACACACTTTGTTATAGAGCAAAGATACAACCAGCACACATGCAACAGTTGGCAACACCAACCAGAACAAAATCACATCACATCAAAAATGGTATGTGTCTAGTGATGAAGTGCTAAAACGAAAACACCAATGGAATTAATGAAGGATACAAAACAACCTAAAATAACCAATCAGCACCACAAATAGACCAGCAGATACCAAAAACTGTAAGTAATAACATCAAAATATCATTATCTCTACGTAGATAGCGCGCCAGAACATTTTATAATACAAAGTAGTAAAAACGTAAAAAAAGAAATATTATAAAACAATCATGTATATATAACAGGCCACTGAAGATGCCCTAGAAATTTAGGTGAAATGCATATGGTAAAATAAATGGTTGCATAGACGGATTACATAAGAATCTATATTATAATATGAAACAAGCGGTTGTGGAAAGACAGAACAAAAAGGAATTTATCTGTGTGTATTTGGAGGGGAGGGATGCGCGCACGTGTCAGCATACCTCTATGACTCCTGGACAAATGTAAGCGTGAACGTGGTACCCATACATCATATTTTACAGAGACAATTGTCACATTACTAAAGATGATGGCGTTATCACATAAGAACATGCATATTTTATACATTCTTATTTGCTATAAATTTACTTTTTGGCTGTTATTCGATAGGCAGACACAATTGTTCAACTTTACTGAGATAAATTGCGAAAGAGACCTAAAGTGATCAACGAGTTATAAAAAACTGTGTCTCTGTTTGGAATAATGACACAAGTTACAACTAAAAATAAATAAAACTGACGAAGTACAGAGTAATAAGAATCTCTAACTCGTCACGACAGAAACTGGAGAAAATATCCATTCAGCTTCTAGTTTGTCTATATGAGATCATAGTGTTTCCTATAATGCACAATATTTTGCATCATGATGTGATTTCCAGGTATACTTGATATCCCTCAAAGCATTGATTTGTCAAATATATACACATATAGGACGAAGCAATATATTACATAGAATCAGAGTCTTGGTGTCAGGAGAGCATGGCACGTCAGAAGGTGAACTGCTTATAGCTCCGCCCAGACCACGCTCTGTTGCGCCCCCAGTGTAAAGTGGGGAATCAGGACATCTCATTGGTTGTCACCTTCGGCCCCCTTCGTATGCCCGACAGGTACCAGGGAGGCAGAGGTGTGCAAGAGGTGGACAAATCGAGCGGCTGCCTAATCCTCGTTATTTACTCTGATTTCATATATTTCTTTTAAGTACAGCGTGTATTCTACACTTCTTAATTATATGTTCCATTCTAGCGACCACTGGGCTCTAAATGATTAGAAACAAGATTTATTCGATCAGAAAGATAAAATGTCCCAAAATTGAAGTTTCGTGACGCAATTATTCCACCGTCAAATGTTGTGACTTCTCACGCGAAATCAAGTAGGATATTTTAGCTAGTGTTTATCGTACAGCCTATTCAACTACTTGTCATAATTTGTGACCTAATTAGTTACCTACCAATATTTATAATGACTATATTAATATTATAATCTTTATTTCTATCATATAATGTGTTGGCAATAGCATCATTGTGTAATGAAACAAGACTAAATACAATGTCTGACAATTAAACTAGACACAATGACGTAACAATAATATATATTCCATTATGCCATGTTTTGACCATGGGGGGGGGGGGGGGAGAGGGCGAGGACAACGGCCAACCACAGTCAGTATGCAGTACTGTAATGTACAACGTCTTATACAAAGTTTTTACACCCTGTACGCATTAATCTACGAACTGTGGGTACGCCTACTTTGAGACGCAAGCTAATATTCATTTGGATATTGTGGCCGTACTTCTCTTCATCTACATATATCATGCATCTTAATGATTAGTATGCAATATACACTTACGTGAATGGAAGAGGGTACATGGGAGCAATTTTGGATTACTACTTAAACTTTATTAAATAATAAATAACTTAGTATCTCATGGGAAATACCAACACTATTCTTCCGAGAACTTCTGATAGCTTCGTGTTACTTACCATGATCGTTTGTCCTTCGGTAGCTTACCAGTAAGAAAGTAATTTTACCCTCGGGGTAGTAAAGTGCCGATTGAAATTTATTAAAAACTGCCTTTCCCCAACGAAAAACATGTCTTTCAATGAAATCTATGGGACATAACAGCTTGGTTATAATTACCTTCCTTAGAAGCTACTTAAACTATGTCAAACTAACCTAAGGACATCACACATATCTATGCCCTAGGGAAGACTCGAACCTCCGTCGACGAACTTACGCGCGCAATGCTACACGGCGCCTCAGTGCGCACGGCTATTTGGACGCAGCTACTTCTACATCCACCCGTGTATTATTTCCGTGATACACTCTTCCTTTTATCACAATAGTACATAACGAGATTTTTTTGTTCGATATTTTTCTGCGTACTCCATAAGCCCTACCAGGCAAGAATTCCATACAACACAGCTATACCTTAACAGGGGAAAAATGTAGTTACGTAGTCTCGTTCGTGGAGTTGTTGTTACGTTCTATGTCTTCTAACAGTACAACTCAGTGGTTAGCTAACCTTCCCCCTTCATTATCAACGAGACTGTTTTCGATATGTTCAGTAATATATGCTAGAGATGGGCAAAACCGATCTTTTCATGTACCCGGTCGTAATAGTCATTCACTGGGATGAAAAATTTCTTTTTCATGACTCACCGACTCACCACTCACCAATTGATGAAAAACGAAAAACGATAGAACATTGCTTTCTTGTCACTGTACCGTTTTTATCTTATTTGCCCCTAATGTGAAAGAAGAAAGAGCAGTAATAATTTTATTCTAAGTCCTTAGTAGTTTCCAGAACTAAAATTTGTTAATTACAGCTACATTAATAATTGTATAACAGTATTCTGAATATTTTCAGATTGAAACATTTGAAAAATAAAAATGATTTTTTCTATATTTTTATACTTTCATTACAAAAATACAGCATTATGCAAAATACATTGATACTGGTTCCAAATTAATACTGTGAGTAGTTTGCGAATTTGAGCGAGTTGAATGAAACATGATATATCTCGAGAGTTGCGTGCAGGACGTGGCAACGGCAGTGGCGGAATAGCGATCCGCAAGGATGCCGTGTCCTACGTGAGCGTCAAAAGCGTGCAAGAGCGAGCGACCCGGGAGCTGCAAGCGTGATATTCGGCGACACGGCCGGTTTCCTAAGTTGTCAAAGACAAACATTTTAGTAGCTCCATTGATTCTAATTAATGACTTTCAATATATTCTACAAATAGTGAATAAATTAACAACGTAATTTGTTGCAATTATACACTTCCCTCCTGTTTGATTAAGGACCTACACTTTCCACAGAAATCTAGGACTTCATTTATATACGATACTACCTGTATCAGCACTTTGTGCCGAATGTTCATTATTACAGTATCCTCCCAGTTTACGTGCATATGCCTCAGTGGACCATTGTTCAATTCGTTGATACGTAATTCACGGCATGTTCAAGAAATAGAACAAACACGCATTTTAGAGGGCGCATTCTTAGATATGCACAATTCTAAACATTGGAGTACATAGCTCTGTTTAATGAATAAGAGTGTCTGAAACCCTTTTAGGGAAACACCAACGCCTTGTCCACTACGCTACGGCTAACAATTACAAGTTCCGTTCTTTAATCTCGAACTATTGAGGGCAGTTGTTACCTGATGCTAATATGGCATTTTTAGACACTAGATTATCATTTATCGTACGAAGAACGACGTGTTTTTGTTAATTCTTCAATGCGCCATTACTTTCAAAATCATCGAATACTCAATGCAAGATGGCGTATGCCAGAGAGACTTCTGGGCGTGGAATGTCACGTGACATCCCGAACAGCTTGGTTTCATTAATTCAATGAAGGGTGCCAAGTCTCCGTTATTTTGCAAATATTTCTCAAACGATACGAGATATGAAAAAACATAACAGAGCAAAGTTTTAGAGAATTTTCTCCTCTACAAATTAGGTTATTCAATTTTCGTGTCAGATGAATGGTTAAGCCGTTATTTTCATTTAAATAAATAACTGTCATATAAAACATTTATATACTAGTTATGTAATTGCAGTTCCTTTCTACCACTTTCCAACATAATACTCATCTTTTAAACATTGCGATGTATGGGGGTTCTGCTCGCTGCAACATTATTCTCCTGGGGCGTCGTGGTAGAAATAAATACTCGTAGATACAATTTTTCACTTCTTGTTTAATTTGAACCAAACTTCTCCTCCACCAAAACATTACATGATTACAACTTTAAAACATAAACAAAGCATCAGAGCTTCGCTGACGTTTAAAAACAACAGACTGACATAGATTCCAGAGCACTTGACAAACAACTGAAACTCGAACTCCCCCACGCAAGGCGGTGAGACAAATATATAACATCGGCAATAATGACATTACATTATCCATTGTTCATAACAATTGAATATACTAATTTACAATTAACAAACCCACAAAGAAAACATTGCATGTACAGAAAAATAATCACAATATAAAATGAAAACAATGCATACAATAATTTTAAATGACACATTTCTTTTTGAATTGAAATATCCGATCTTTCTGTTGACAACAAAGTGCGATCTTAAGTATCAATTAATTTGTTAACGAGTACATCACACATGTTCCTAACATATATTGAGCTATCAATTATCTTGGCAATTCTCAAACTAGATTCTAAATCTCAAGTGAGTCAATATATACAAAGAAATACAATATTCAAATCTCGAGTACATCATTAATTACACAATTAGCTGGTCTACACAACTTGTTTATGAGCCTAACATATATACAATGCTATTTACTTTCATTTCTTTATGTTTTACAAAAGTTTTTACCCTTAGTCTGTCTATTTATTGAAATAATGTACAATGGCGCAACTATTGTTTATAGAACTGTCTGGAAAGAAGATATATGAATCTCTTAATTAATGAAATCTATCACTTGTTTTAATCACAGTATCACCGAGACACTGTCCTACACTGATTCCTAAGCTGGCTATATCGTTTTTAACTAACTTCACACGCAACTTTTACCACTTTAACCACACGATTCCGGGTCCGACGCAGATGGTATCGTACGGTAACATTGAGATGAGAGGACCAGGCAGACGGTATCGTACGATAACATTGAGATGATAGGGTCAGCAGTATCGTTACAATACCCCCCCCCCCCCCCCATCAGATCGACGATGCCCTCATAAGTCGAGATGATGTAAGAGTGAAGCACCTACTTTGGATGGCTTGGACCCGGTGGCTGGCTTGGCTGCATCAGTACGTCACTTAGTCCTGTCTGGGGTTGGCACAGCACAGTCCACACACGCAGCATCACCAGATCCTGAATGTTCCAAGTGCAGTAAGTAGGTGACAAGGGTGTGGTCTCCCAAGTGCAGAGGGCAGTATTGAGACCTTTTTAAGCATCAAAACAAAATATATAAAACATATGACAAAAAATATTCACATAACTATACTGTAAAATTTACTGTTCTCTCCTTTTGAATTGAATTTTTTAAAACTCTGAGTACATTAAACTTGGATCTTACAAAATTATTAGACACTAACATTAATTAATTGATTCTAGCGTGACTTCTAGCAATATCTTAAATACTTTAGCTCTTTAGTACTTGGGCAACAATTTGAATTCAAATTTTAACTGTGACATAAATTAACTGTGACATAAATTAATACATTGAGAGGTCTAACTGAACAAACTATATTGAAATCAATGTTCTTATTAACACACACACACACACACACACACACACATCATACCTCAACACTAAAGAAGAAAGAATGATAGATATGAGATAATTTGAACAGGTTACAGAATGAGTAGGAGATGTGGCACCAGAAACCGAAATCAGAAGTATGCTACCACATAGCTAGAAACCCAATGCTTGCCAACGCACTTAGCACACACAGAATGTGTACTTTCCTGAGGTTACAAACGTTTATATCCAATATATTGAAAATACAAGTTCCAAGATCAAAGAATACATATATACCAATCTCATAGCTGCAGTAAATTTTATAAAAATAGCACCTGTACAAAGTTTTATTATTACCCACTACTGTCTGTATGGCATAAGTTCTGTTATCTTCAAATTCACCCCCCCACTGGCAAACAAGAGAGTGAATCAGCAACAAGAATGTCCTTGCCCTTAATGTGTTCCACAGCAAATTTACACTTTTCTAGCCTAAGACACATCCCTCCTGCTCTTAATCTTCTGCACACTTCTTCCAGTAAGCTTATGTGTTCTTCCCAGGTTTGACCAGTGAGAAGGATATCGTCCACAAACACAGTTAACTTTTCAATAAGATCTTTGCCTAATACCAAATCCAAAGCTCTGATAAATTCAGCTACAAAAACATTTAATCCGAATGGAACCACGCAGTACCGATAGCTTCTTCCGTTATACAAGAAAGCAGTGTACTTCCTTGAGTCTATGGCAAGTGCCACCTGATGAAAACCAGAAGTCAAGTCCAGGATCGTCGAGTTGGAACTTCCGTTATCAATTTTACGGGGAAAACTATAGATGACGCCACTGTATCTGTGCTGGCAAGAGGTCTTAACTTCGCTCCAACACCTGTTTCACCGCCACTAGTGGACTTTGTTAGCTCCATCGAAGAAGCTGTGCGCCGTCTTCCTACAGATGAAGCGGAAGAAGTTCGTCGAGAGTCTTGTCGTGTATTGACGAGAGCCACACCGCCGAACAGTAATATCTCGCCTATGGAGAGGGCTGCCCTCCGTAACTTACGAACAGACGTGGATACAGTAGTACTCAAATCTGACAAAGGAAATGCTACTATTCTCATGCCACGGGAGGACTACTTTAATAAGATCAACGTTTTATTATGTGACTCAACGTATCGCAAAGTTGACAAGGACCCAACAAACCGAGTGGTGCGAAAAACAGCTGAACTTCTATCTTCTGCCGAAGGAGGTCATGAAGAGACTGAAACCAAGCAGTTCAGATCCACCTAGGCTATATGGACTGCCTAAGATCCACAAGGAAAGTGTGCCATTACGTCCAATCGTGAGCAATATTGGAGCAGCCACTTACGACCTGGCTAAATACTTGGCGTCTTTGCTCAAACCTGTAGTAGGCAAGTGTCCACATCATATAAAGAATTCCAATGATTTTATCAGCAGACTTCAGTCACTTCAGCTGCAAAGGAACGACGTGTTGGTCAGTCTTGATGTGGTTTCACTGTTTACAAAGGTGCCTCTTGTGGACTCACTACACCTCATTGGCAACATGTTTGGTGAGGACATTACAGCGCTATTTGAGCACACGCTCTCCTCTACATATTTTTTTATTTAACAACGAGTTTTATGAACAATCCGACGGAATCTCCATGGGGAGCCCTTTGTCTCCCCTGGTGGCCAATCTTTTTATGGAAGATTTTGAGGAGAGAGCACTTGAGTCAGCTATTTTTAAACCAACAGTGTTTTGGCGATACGTATACGACACTTTTATAGTGTGGCCTCATGGCGTGGAACGTCTCCAAGACTTTTTACATCATATGAAGTCCATACATGAAAACATAAAGTTTACTATGGAGATCGAGAAGAATGGTTGTTTGCCATTTTTAGATGTTTTCGTGCGGCGCAGAAGTGATGGCTCACTTGGTCATTCGGTATACAGGAAGCCCACTCATACAGATTTGTACTTACAAGCTACTAGTTGCCACCATCCAGCACAAACAATGGGTGTCCTCAAGACTCTAATCCATCGAGCTCATACTATCTCTGATGCCGACAGCCTTCACACGGAACTGGAACACCTACAGACAGTATTCCTAAAGAATGGATATACAAGGAAGCAAGTAAATCGAGCGATGCACACCTCCAAACGACAGAACAAGGAAGAAGAAGAGGCTTTCAAATCGACTGCTTATCTCCCATATATTGGGAACATTTCATCGCAGATAGGCAGAATATTAAAAAAGCATAAAGTAAGAGTCATCTTTTGCCCTCCTCCTAAAATTTCATCGCTGTTGGGTTCTGTCAAAGACGATCTGGAGCTGCGTAAAGCAGGTGTTTACAGGATTCCGTGCGAGTGCAGCAAGTCATATATAGGGCAGACGACGCGCACTGTGCAGGACCGCATCGTGGAACATCAGCGTCATACTCGGCTACTCCAACCCACCAAATCCGCAATCGCCGACCATTGTATTTCCACAGGTCATTCAATGAAATACAATGAAACGAAAATTGTGGCCCACACATCAAACATTTGGAGCTCAATTATTAATGAAGCTGTGGAAATAATATTGTCTGACAGTGAGACTCTTATCAATCGAAACAGCGGTTTCCAAATAAATGCTGCATGGAATCCTGCCATTGAAAAACTTCGTAGTCGGCGTAGTTTCCTGCAACTGAATGACGATGAGAATCGATCTGATATCGAGCAGCGTACGTAGCTGTAGCGAACGCGCACATTAGGTACGCGCATGCGCAATGTCGGCTGAATTGGGCATAAATAGCACAGCTCAGTGCGTCTTCGCCAGTACTTCGGCGGTACTCACCTGAAGATGGCCAGAAGACTCTGGGCCGAAATATCGTGGCAAGAAGTTACGGACATCCGGCAGTTCACCCGAGATTTTATGGACATATATTTTATATTTTCAAATTTATACAACAGTTCGTCGATGCTCTCTGGATGGTCAGTTTCCCTTTCTAAAAACTTGTTCAGATGTCTGGAGTCAAGTACAATTCTCACATCTCCATTCTTCTTGGATATCACGATGATAGGGTTGTTGTATTCACTAGTACTCCTTTCAATGATGTTCCAGTGTTCCATCTTTTCATGTTCTTTCTGTACAGCTTTCCTTTTTGCAATGGGGACACCGTATAGTTTGATGTAAAATGGTTCATGTGGTTTGACCCACAAGGTACACTGGTAGTTTTTCACTTTCCCCGGTCTGTCATGGAACACATCTTGATAGTTCCACAAGACTCTTCTCAGCTCTTCTTTTTGTTCTTCATCTAATTTGTCGGCTTCCTGCACTTTGGTATTTATGAGTTCATGATAATTTATATCCTCCATGGCTTCTTCAGGCTCTTCATGCATGTCTTCTACATCTCTGTTATGATCTAATAAATCTAATTGTAGACTCTGCTTACTCAGACTATTCCCATTTTTCAATATCATAGCAGTACAATGTAAAACACCAGTCTTTGGGTCCACAAACATAACTTTTCTTCCTCCCCAGTCAAATACAGCATTCACTTTCATGATACAGTCAGTTCCTAGCAAGACATCCTCAGACAGATTAGGTATTACTAGACATCCTTGACAAAGATTCACATCATTCACACTAAAGTTCAACAAGGCTTGCCGGTTAACTAGCTTGCTGTGTCTGCCGGTAGAACCCTTGATCTTGATTCCTACTACAGGCATCTCCACATAGTCCGGTACATGTTTCACACAATCTCTAAATTGCTCAGAAATCCCACTGATTGGACTACCTAAATCAACTAACGCTTCCTTGCCTTTTCCATCAATAAACACAGTAATATATGGGAATCCAGTGACATCATAATGTATCTCTTCCTCTTCTTCATGAGTGAGATCTTCAATAATATCATCATGTTTCATAGTACAGGAATTGTCATTAGCTTGTACATGATTCAGGGACACATTACTTTCAACAGGTTGATGAACCACACAATTATCATTGGTAACACACTGCTCTAACCTAGGCACATTATCTTCGAGCTCATGATGTTTACACAGTAACTTATCTAGAACATTGGCTTTCTCTTCCTTATCAATGTAACTCTGTATGACACAATACAAGATGTCTTTCCCTACCTCTTCTTGTCTGTTTCTGCTTCAACAACTTTCAGTACAGCTCAATTTCACTGGTATGACTTGATTTTCACAAGACGTGACGTCATCTACAACACACACAGTCTCACACTGGCCATCAGACACGATGCAACCTTCCTTGACTTCAACATAAATCATCCCATCAAGTTCCTTCTCCAAATCTTCAAACTGCATTACCTCCACATCTTCTTCACTGTCTTCAACACTGTCATCCTCTGACTCCTCTGAACTCACACTAGACAAAACATCAAAATCTTCATGATTCTCAGTCTTCACAGTTTCATGAGCAGCAACATTCAGTCTGTCTTCAGAATATTCAACCTTATCATTTAGCAAATTACACAGTCCAAACACATCTTGTTCTTCACTTATTTTTGGTTCTTCTACGGAAATATCTTCACTTGCATTATACATATTGGCTACAGTATCATCATCTAGTACAACTAGAGGCCGTCAAACGCGGCCTGGCTCCCGCTCGTTCCCGCCAGAGGGAGCGGCTAGCGAGACCGCCGTACCCGGGAGCCGGCCGTGCCGATAATGCAGTCTCGGGAGCGAGAAGACTCGCTACTCCCTGCTGGCGTGTAGAACAGCCGACAGCAGTGCGCATGCGCACGACCAGCCCCCCCTCATGACGCCGTTAGAAATTATTGCGCCCGTTCGCCACACGTCTACGACGGTGCGTTCACACTGCCGGCCGGGCCGAGCCGAGCGGGGATGTGCCAAGGCGAAAAAGAGGGGGAAAAACAACTTTTTCGATTTTCAAGGTGTAAGAAATTTTGACGGTATATAAGACCACATCGCATCGTTTTATCAACTTATTTTTTCCTTACAAGCTTTGCCTTGCCTGTGAAAAAATAAAAAGTCTACTTTTCATTCCGCACGAGTTTTCAGTTTCGTAAAGCTCCTCACTCTATTTTGATGAAAGTATTAGGTTAAAAAATCTCATTTTTGGACACAGGGTAGTACGACATCTTAGCTTTCCAATAAAAGATTCACCTTTTCGAAATTCGTTACAATCGTTTTCAAATGATGCTTTTTGTCAGGTATGCGCACTTGATTTACAAATCGTGTATTGAAAAAGTTCGATAGTGGGCAGTTTACTGTACTATTCATTTTAAGTCATACACTAAAGCGAGTGAAATTGAGCTAAAAGAACAGAAAAGTTTTTGAAATGGTTATCGCACTGATATCTACCTCCTTTCACAAGTAATTGTGAGTTATCTGAGCGGCATCATGCCGCGTCCGCAAGCCTACAAACTCGGCGTGTGTTGAGCGTGGCGTAGAGCACTGCAATGCCGGAAAAATTATTTGCTGGCCACGTATGTTCATAGCCAGAAAATTACTATACCCTAATTTTTCGTGGGTGGCAACCGATTACAATGGACAATGATCTGCTATGGTTTTATGTAAGATAATACTTCACTAAAGAGGTATACAAGTAGTTTGTTGTCCACATTGTACAATTAAAGGAATACATATATCATGTTTCAAACTACAAGAGAAGAAACAATGTAAACTGCGAATATGCAGTTGATGGACTGAAATAAAATTTCTGAAATTATACTCAATGACTTTCTAGTTGAGGATAATAAACGGAAGAAACCCAAAAATATACTTACATTTATTGATGCATCTACACCTAAGATTACACTGTTTAGCCTTCTCTAAAGCCGGCCGCGGTGGCCGAGGGGACTGCGACGCGCCAGTTAGTCTGCACGGCGGCTACGGTCGGGAGTTCGAATCCCACCCTCGAGCATGGATATTTGTGTCGTCTTTAGTAGAAGGTAGTTCATAAGTTGTTTGTAAGTTTAGGGACCCCACTGTTAAGTCCCTTAATTTTAACAAACATTTGAACCTTCTCTTAATTTTCGCTTTTGTAACTCCCAGAAAATGTTCTACCACAAGGTGGAACAATTTATATACAGTGTCTCACATAAAAGCGCTATCCCTCACACCGAGACTAAAGTAGGAGTACTTAACAGTAAAATTAAAGACATTTAGTTACCTCCTGATAAGGGATGCTGCAACTTATAGCCATGGGGGTACGTCAGGTGTGCCAGATTTATGTGGTACACGCTGGACATGTTTCAGCTCAGCTCCACTTTCAAAGAACTCTACACGGTTCTCAGAATTTTTATTTATTATGTGAGGAATCTGTCTGATGGGAACTGCTTTTCTATGAACATTTCCTGAATCTCACAATTTTCCTTGTATCCATGGTACTTTCATATCGATTTTTATACTTTAAATGAAAGGAAAACGCGCAGATTTAGTTTAGGCTCAGACACTGCAGATCAGTAGAGGATGAGAAGCAGGTGTCATTTGTTTCATGTTGTGATTTGTTTTTTGGTTCTTAGTGGGCTTGTGGCCAGCAACAAGGGATCGTCACCCACTGTCACTGGAAGATCGAAGGAAACACAGGTGTGACCAGTACTTGTTCACTGCCATCTACTTTGAGCCAGCTAACTGTTAATTGATTTTGTAATTTTATTACTATTGCTTGCACACTGTAGTGACTCATAGAATCATAAACACATTAGAAATATGTGGTATGGACCCATCCCATTAATTTCGACTAACATTTAGGAAAGTTTTTCCTTATGTGAAAAACTAAACATTTCTTAATTTTTTTAATTCATATTAAAGAATTAATAGTAATAGAAGAAAAATAAACATATTATCATAAGTATAATTGAAAAAAAAGCAGGTTGGGGACTTGTGATACTTGTGCTACAGAAGCAACACCATACCCCAATCGGTTCGTGCCGGCGCCGACTCGCGCCGGGAATATTAAAGATATCGAATGTTAAAGGAAGGAAATACCCTCTTAAATGTTAGTCTACATGGATGGAACGAGTGCATTACCACCTATTTCTTATGTTCATAAAATTCGACGGTTCACTACAGTGTGAGAACAATAGTAATAAAACTAGGCGAACTGTACAAATACTTTGCAGCATTAGTGGCCATTCATGTGAAATTGAAATAAGTAAAATTAAATATTTATCATTTTAAAAATATTTATTATAGATAGTAACAGTATACAGAATATTATATAAGCTGGTGTTTTCTTAAATTCATATCAAAACACTTATTTAAAATAAATTATAATTATAAAATAGATTATTTTAATATATAAGAAAGATAGAGGACCCGTGCGAATACTTCGCACCGTTAGTGGAATGACTAAAATGTTGGGAAGACACGGAAGTAAAGTTGAATGTTCACGCATAGAATACCTTTAGTTTTACACAAAAATGAAGGAAATCAGCTGGGTAGTTTAGTCTGTCCGAGTTACTTTAGTTTTAGAGTTGGTTTACGTTTTAGGAGGCGATCCACTTATAATATTGTAAAAAAATATAAAATAGCCAAGATCGCTTATCATCAATTTTTATTAACGACATTTTATAATGACATAGTGCACCTATGCACTGTAAATTGTTACATAACAACTGTTTGACATACAAGATTATGGCCTTGTAAAATATTTTATTTGACCAGATGATGCTGACATAGTTCAGCGAAACCGGTCGTTGTTAATAAAAATTGATGATAAGCGATCTTGGCTATTTTATATTTTTTTTACAACTTTAGTTTTAGTAGATTCTGTCAATATATAATAGAATAAAATCAATGAACTGTTAGCTGGATTCTTTAAGTGGCCAGCCATCGATCTTCTGCATAAAGTGGGTTGGGATTCCTTATAGCTGGGGACAAGCTCTCCTTTTCTCATCCTTTACTGACCTGTCCTGCAGTGTCTGAGGCTAAAGTATACCAGCGTATGTTGAAAATTCGAAAGTACCATCTTGCAGACAAAGAAAATTGTCTTCAAATGATACAGAAAATGTTCGTAGAAACGTTGTTCGTCTCAGACAGGTTACTAAAAGCAACTCAGTTCATTCTTACTCTCATCTCAGACGTGAAAGTACCGCATTTATGTCGGACACAGTGTATACAATTATTTTCACCCTGTGGGAACACATTTTCCGAAAGCTACAAAAGCGAAAAGGTATATATTGTGTCTTAGGAGTAGATGCATCAATAAATATAAATATCTTTTGACTTTCTCGTTCATCTGCAACTAGAAAGCCGTTAACTTTAATGTCACAATTTTATTTCAGTCCATTAAGAACAAAGTCGCAGTTTACATTACTTTGTTCTTCTCTTCTAATTCCAAACACGAAATATAAATTCCATGAATTGTATTATGTGGAAAAAACCAGATGTATGCCTCTCAAAGTCAAGTATGATCTGCTGTAAAACCGTAGCTGATAGTTGTCCATTGTAATCGGTTCTCTGATTATGGATCTTTAACACATCACGAGGGACCGACAAACGTAGCCAGAAATTCACATTTTCCGGCACTGCAGTGCTTCACGCTACGCTCAACACAGGCTGAGTTCGTAGACTTGTGATCACGGCCCGAGGGCGCTCAGATAACTTGCAATTACTTGTGAATTGAGGTAGATATCAGTGTGATTACCATTTCAAAAACTTTTTTGTTCTTTTAGCTCCATTTCACTCGCTGTCATATATGGTCTAAAAATCATAGAACAGTAACCTGCCCGCTATCTAACTTTTTCAATACACGATTTGTAAATCAAGTGCATATACTTGAGAAATAGCGTCATTTGAAAACGACTGTTAGGAATTACGAAAAGGTGAATGTCTTACACGAAAGCTAAGATGTTTTACTATAATGTGTCCAAAAATCAGATTTTTTAAACGCATACTTTCATCAAAATCGAGTGAGGAGCGTTACGGAACTAAAAACTCGTGCGAAATGAAAATTAGCCTTTTTATTTTTTCACAGGCAAGGCAAAGCTAGCAAGGAAAAACTAATTTCATAAAACGATGTAACGTAATCGTGTATACCATCAACAATTTTTACAACGTGAAAGTCGAAAAAGTGTATTTTCCCCCTTTTTTGTCTCGGGTACGTCCGGCGCGTTGTGTGAACACGCAGCCGGCGGCGTGCGCCGACTAGGCTGCGGCGGCTCAGCCAAGCTCAGCTCGTCCCGGCGGGCGCGACGAGAACCCGGGAGTATCGTGACTCGTCCTGCCCGAAACGTCTCGCTCTCGCGAGTGTGACGTCATCGCTCCCCCTCTACCAACCCTTTACCCGCCGTCAGCCGTCGAGAGCGACGCGCGAGCGCTGCGGGAACCGAGCGGGAGTGGAGGCCGTTTTGACCGGCTCTAAGTACAACCTCTTCTGGTTCTATACACTTGTCTTCTTCTTTCCAAGCCTGATTCTTAATGACTTCCCACAGTTCTTTGTTAAACTTGAGCCGATTTACCCTGTGTGTTACCTTCTGTCCCTGTCTATATTGCTCATTTTTCCATTTCCGTCCAAATCTGATCCTATTTGTAGTAGCCTGATTTCTTGTTCTATTTCTCACCCCAACCCGACAGGCTTCCATAGGGGCGACATTTAGTTTTCCTGCCCGTTGCCATTAGATTTGTAGTAACCTTGGTTCCTACCGTTTCTTCCTTGTCTGTTCCTGTAATCCGTACTCCCACCTTGCTGTCTACTTCGGGTCTCACGACTATCTTCTTGATGATTCTCTCTTCTGTCTCTTCCATGATGGTCTTCTTGGTACCGGTTTCTCTCTTTCTCTCTCATAACTTCTGTCTAATCTTCCAACAAATCTTAAGAAGTCCTCAACTGAATCGTCAGGTCCACAATCTAATGCTTGCTGTATTCTTCCTGGTAATCGTCTATGTAGGGTGTCCACCAATGTTATTTCATCTAAAGGTAGGTCAAGATGCACTAATTTTCTGATTTCAGCCTCACAGAAGTCCCTCATACTGCCATAACTTTCCCTGTACTTTCCTCCATGCAAGAAATCACTTTTTACTCTAGCCTGCTTGATTTTGGACCAGAATTTATTAAAAAAGCAACTCTCAAACTCACTATATGTCATGCCCTCTGTATGTAACTGATTGACCCAAGTATAAGCTTCATTGTCCAAAAATCTCTTTACAAATTTAATTTTCATTGCATCAGTCATTTCTACTGTGAAGTTGTCAGAGCAATGATGTAAAAAGTCTTTAGGATGAATTTTTCCTTCCCCAGGGTATGTCGTAATTACTACATTTGCCCAATTAAAGCCACCATAGATCGACATTTTGCTATTTATTACACTTTCTTGCAAAACACTGACCCTTTGACTGAGGTTATACACATCTTTCTTAATAACACTTTCAGAAGTTGACACACTTTCACTAATTTTATTTTCTAATGACACTTTAACTTCCTGAATTTCAGTTTTTCTAATTTTATTTTCCTGATCAAAATACTTTTCTACAGTACTAATTTTGTTTTCAAGGTCAGACTCAACATTACTGATTTTACTTTCTGCTACAGTCACACGAGTGTCCAGCTGTTCATGTCCTAACTTCATTGCCCTTTCAAGATCACATGTTTGTTTCCTGATTTCGTCAACTGCTCTGTTTGTTTCGTTTATCTGAGACTTTAAATCTGCTAAACCGTCATCTATCTTTTTGCTCAGATCATGATTTCCCTTGTCAATACGTTCAGTTATTTGTTCTGTAAATCGATTTAATAACTCTATAAGTCCTGGTGATGCAATAATTATTTCTTCACTATTTGACACATTGCTACGAGGTGTATTGGCCATCACATCCTGATCTGACATGTCTACACTAGATTTCCTATTCTCAATTGACATCATCTTTTACAGTGCCAAACAACGCAGACTACCAATACAAATTAATAAGCGCTGCTGTACTTATCTTGTTATTCAGTGTCCAGCGATGCGACGATCCAGGCCCAAGCATCCAATTTCCAGGTTAAGTGCTCCGTTTTTCTTTGCCGTATACTTCCAGATTCCCGTCCTCCTTGTTTTTTCAAACATCGATTATATGCATCCAAACATACTTCTCCTGCAACATAAACACTCTGTAGACACTGTTTATGACACAATACCAGCTATACTCCACCAATTGAAACATTTGTATGCTATGTAAGTAATTACAGTTTCATTCTACCACTTTCCAACGTTATTCTCATCTTTTAAACATTGCGATGTATGGGGGTTCTGCTCGCTGCAACATTATTCTCCTGGGGCGTCGTGGTAGAAATAAATACTCGTAGATACAATTTTTCACTTCTTGTTTAATTTGAACCAAACTTCTCCTCCACCAAAACATATCATGATTACAACTTTAAAACATAAACAAAGCATCAGAGCTTCGCTGACATTTAAAAACAACAGACTGACATAGATTCCAGAGCACTTGACAAACAACTGAAACTCGAACTCCCCCACGCAAGGCGGTGAGACAAATATATAACATCGGCTATAATGACATTACATTATCCATTGTTCATAACAGTTGAATATACTAATTTACAATTAACAAACCCACAAAGAAAACATTTCATGTACAGAAAAATAATCACAATATAAAATGAAAACAATGCTAACAATAATTTTAAATGACACATTCCTTTTTGAATTGAAATATCCGATCTTTCTGTTGACAACAAAGTGCGATCTTAAGTATCAATTAATTTGTTAACGATACATCACACATGTTCCTAACATATATTGACCTATCAATTATCTTGGCAATTCTCAGACTAGATTCTAAATCTCAAGTGAGTAAATATATACAAAGAAATACAATATTCAAATCTCGAGTACATCATTAATTACACAATTAGCTGGTCTACACAACTTGTTTATGAGCCTAACATATATACAATGCTATTTACTTTCATTTCTTTATGTTTTATAAACGTTTTTACCCTTCGTCTGTCTATTTATTGAAATAATGTACAATGACACAACTATGGTTTATAGAACTGTCTGGAAAGAAAATATATGAATCTCTTAATTAATGAAATCTATCACTTGTTTTAATCACAGTATCACCGAGACACTGTCCTACACTGATTCCTAAGCTGGCTATATCGTTTTTCAAAAAATGTTTGTAAAGCTAATGGGACTTAACTACGTGGTCATCAGTCCCTAAACTTACAAACTACTTATGAACTACTTACGACCTAGGACGGCACAAATATCCATGCCCGAGGGGGGATTCGAACCCCCGACCGTAGTGGCCGAGCAGACCGTGACAGAAGCGCCTCAGTCTCCTCGGCCACCGCGGCCGGCATATCGTTTTAACTAACTTCACACGCAACTTTTACTACTATTTAACCACACGATTCCGGGTCCGACGCAGATGGTATCGTACGGTAACATTGAGATGAGAGGACCAGGCAGACGGTATCGTACGATAACATTGAGATGAGGGGGTCAGCAGTATCGTTACACATGTCATCATTAGAGTAGAACTTCCTTTTGAAAAGCTACGTCTGGCAGCAGCCTTTGAGTTTGATGTTTTACTCATTCAAAAGATACAATTTTAACTCACGACACCAACCTTAACCAAAGGATCACGACTCCCGCAGCACAATAGCCGTGCGCTCTAAGGCACCTTGCTGCGGTGCGCTCCATCGTTCGCCGTCTGGGGTTCGAGTCCTCCCTCGGGCATGGGTGTGTGTATTCTTCTTAGGTTAGGTTTCTTTCAGTAATCTGTAAGTTTAGGGGCTGATGAGCACTGCAGTCAGGTACCAAAAGGTTACAAACATTTGAATACTTTCACATCACCACTTGTTATGTTACCAATCAATATAGTTATTCTACAGTTGTCGTTTAGCAACAAAGAATTAACACAAAATATGGCAACCCACAGATGGACTGTACGAATATCACAAAACATACAACTCCTACTTATTTCACTCCACAACATTACAAACTAGGATCAGATCATATTTTAAGTTCTGTATCAGCAAAACCACATCTCAAAGAAAATGGTCGCTGTTAACAAAAAACATATCAATATGCAGTTGTGGTAAAGCGATTCATTTCCCTGCTCCAGATAATCGCGTCGGTGTTTGAGGACGGCGCGAGTTCTGCACAGGAGTAAACAGGGACGATTGTCAGTCTGGCGATTTCTGATTAACAAAGTTTACTTCTTACACGGCATCCCACCGAAGCTAACACTCACGGAAAGATATTCAGTTTGCCTCGGACTATTTTGAAATTCTAGTCGCGTTAGGTGCACCAGTAATACGAAACTGTTACATAATAGGAGGTTTTCATAATATCTCAGCAACTCTTCACTTATATATCAAACTCTTTTCTTTTCAACATAGTAAAGGGAAAAGCATTACCGATTGACAGTAGAATGAACACCTCCAAATATCAAAGTTTGCTTGTGGGGTTTCAAAACAAAAAATCTTCACTGTTCGTTCCGTATTGAATATGACTTGAATGGCAGCTTTTATTTTCGTTAAGAAATCAATTTAGAACAAATATGTTTGATTTACATAACGTTATTAAGAAATATTTATTGTTTACTAGATTCATTGGCCCCATAATTGACATTTAAAAAACCAATCTAAATTTTTTTTTCTTTTTTAGAAAACAGATGAACTTCACAGTTACCTAAATTTACCAAAAATTCTCTACGAATTGTTCTTAACATCATGTGCACACAATTTTAATTTCATTCAAATATTGGTCATCTAACTATGAAGAAAGAAGGAAGTAAGCTAAGCGTTTATCTCTGCGTCGATAGCGTGGCCATTAGAAATGGAGCTCAGGCTAGTATTTTTGTTTGAGGATGTGGAAGGATTTCAGCCATGACTTTTCAAAGCAACCATTTCAGAAATTGACTAGAGGGATTTAGGGAAATAACGGAAAACGTAAATCTGGATGGCTGGCAGAGGATTTGAACGCCTGTTCTCCCAAATGCGAGCCCATTGCTCAGTATCTTATGTATAAGAATTAGTAAGATTTTCACAATAGTCATTTCCATGAAAGCGAAAGTACGAGTAGTTATGTAAGTAGTCACAGATATGTGCATTGCTTGAGCATACTGTTTTTACGTATATTCACCAGTCAATTTTCTTTTATAAGGTTCCCCAATTTCCAAAAACCTGTGTTATTTAGTTTTTCAACAATGTTAAAATCAAATGGAGCACTTGACAAACAAGACATTACAGGTCCTGAATAATGTTACTAAAGCGTTTTCTTAAGTTACGAACCACTGATTATCAGTTATCGGTACGTGTACCATTTTCCCTGTATGGCAAAAAAGTAAATGTATTGAGGCCAATAACGGCCTTCCTTAACTGATTTCAAGATGTATTTCGTTACTTTAGAAAGGTTTCGCAGGTTAACATTCCAACTGATAATATTATTCCATTACCGTTATTCCTTTTCTTTTATTCAATACTGTTACGTTACTTAATTGATATCGTTACTGTGCTAATGTTACGCCACTTAAGGTTTTAACAGATAACAAAGTTATTCCGCTACCGTAGAGCAATAACCGTTCTATTCAAATGGCACGTGGAACAAAACAGTTTAATAAGTGAAGGATCCAAATAACGTTACTAATGAGTTACCATGCCGCAGTGTCGGTAGCAGCGACTGTCAAACCGCGCCACCGCCGTAGTTCCGCCGCGCTCCGCTGGTTGGCGCCAGGCGCGACTGCTGGACACACCCACTGCACCGTACGGATCATTTCCTAAGGCGGACGAAGACAGCGACACATCGGCAACGACCAATCAGCGCACGCGATACGGCGGAGGAAGACGGTCGCCGCCTGTTAAAGAAGCGACCGGCTGGTGCTTGGGACGACCAGGAGGAGACAGCAGCAGAGACGCCGCAGCCTTCGCGGAACCGCGACAGGACGAGGACTCCAGACATGCGGGAGACCAAGGCCTGCACCTTAGCACGGAAAGCCAGGAGAAGGAAAGTAAACAACACTTCACCTTAACTTACTGTTGGTTACGAAAGGTGATTTGTGTTCATTGAAAACTTGTACGGCAGTACATACAGACATTCTTTACTGCAGTGCTCAAGATTGAAAATTGTTTAATGTAATTTTCTTATTTTATTTTATTATTAATATTATTTTTCAATTTCCAATGGAGGATATGATCTGTTGAACAAACCAAGAAGACAGGTTTTTTTTTAACTTAACGACTATGTTAAAAAAACTTCAGTAGTAATAAAGTTCTTCATTGGATAGAACATTAGGTCAAGTCACGTACCCCTGGGAATACCTTGACCAGATGTGTGCGTCACGGCCTTCTTTCTCGTTGGCCTTGCGGCTGTATGTGACGAGAGAGTTGTCTTTCTGGTGTATCACTTCATTTGCATACTTTGTTTGCGTTATAGGACGTACTGACATGAAAGGGAAAACATACAGATTTCGAATACTTTTATTGAGTTGATGTCGCGGTTGGATCAAAAACATTTGTGTTGCTTATACCAACAGTGGTACTTGAAGACTCTCTGTTAAAAAGTGATATGTTTTAAATCATTTTCACCGAGAATAAAATGATAATCTATACGTGATAATGACTTGAATTACTTTTGATACTTACTAAGAATACGTAGAATGTACAGCCTTATGTAATAAAGCCTCCACAAAAAAGAATAATTTAACCAAATGCATGAAACAGGAAATGAAATTTTGTAATCAAGCTATAAAACCACGTACTCAAAAGCTGGTAAAGCCGATTTACCCCAACAACACATTTATTGAGGTAAGTAATAAAACTAAAGTAACTAATTGTCCCATGAAATAAGAATTGCGCTTCAACGTCGTCATATTGTAACCGTCTGCACATAAAACGTCAGCGCTAATGCTATCTTAGCCTAATAAAAAACATTTGTGTCTTCTTCACATTGTTTCTATTTTTCGAACCAGTTCTGCGCCACATAGTCTCTCGCAGTCACGAAAAGTGGCTCCGACATCGACGGGATGTTAAACGCTCAAATATCCACCGCCCTTCATATATATATATATATATATATATATAAAATATACATATATAAAATATATATATATATATATATATATATATATATATATATATATAAAAAATATTAAGGATTTGTGATGCATTGCCAATCATTAAGACTGTTGTTGAAATCGTAAATATAGTCAACAAGCTTAGTCGCGCTGTGCTACAGAACGAAGAGGTGAAGCTGATAAAGCAGTCACTAAAACTGTCTACCTCTTGACGCACGCTGCTATCCTGGTACTAATCGGACACATTTTGCGGCACTCAGCCTGTGCAACTGGCAACCCGCCAAGCGCAACAACGTCGCGGGTAGCGTGCCGATCATACAACCTGGCGACGTGTCGGAGGAAGAGTCGAAATGGTATCAGAAGCACAGATAGCGGGCACACTGTGAGGGAACTACTTTCCTGCCACCACACACGTAACCAGGAAGTAGTTCCTATGGTATCCTACCACCCGAGGATACTTAAGCCTTGACTTGGCCGAGCCGGGACAATCTCAGCCTCAGTTGCTGCCAGGACTTGGCCTCTCCACGTCGCCGCTGCTGCCCTCGCCTCGCTGGCGACCAGCCGCCCCACTACCAGACACCACAGCAGCATCGCCGACGCCGTCCACATTATGAGGACTTCACGCCTGGCGCTCTCACTATTGGTGACTGTGCTTTTCTTGCCGAAGTAGGCAGTGCCAGCTGTTGCCATTGCCACGCCGTAAACAGCGCTAAGTATCTTAATTTAATTTGCCAGTCTAGTTCTTCATTTTCGTTAGTACTTCTGTTTTAGAGGTTCATTCCCGCGTACTTGGCAGACTAGCATTCAATCAGTTAGCAGTCATTTCAGTGCCAGCTGTTGTCGCTGCCCCATCACCCAGAGCGCTGAGTATCATAATTCAATTGCGTGAAATTTCATTGCCAGTTAATTTCTTAATTTTCGTTAGTGTCTCTGTTTCTAAGAGGTTTCTTCTCACCTACTTGACACATTTCGTTTGTGCTACTGCTTGAAGAGTTTATTCTCGCGTATTTTGATAAATGCCGTGTGTATATTTTTCGTCTTCTGCAAGCTACGTGTCATACTCTGACTTACTTATTTCGTTATTTCGTGTTCTGCTTTAAGAAAGCTTATATTCCCACGCGTTTCATAACGGTGTACTCCACAGATATTCTTGTTTATTTTGAAAACTGCCGGACTCAGTTTCGTTGATTTGGCAGTGTAGCTACCACTGACCACAGTTCAGTCAGGTGCCAGCCGCCTTTATTAAAGTACTAGGGTACTTAAAAGTTGATTATTTAGTTTTCTACTTTCTACAGTTAATTGTATCGGTAGGATGGATAGGATGTGTGCCTGCTGTGTGTGGACAAAGGAGGAGTTGGCCGCGTTTCGCGAACTGTTGAGCCTGCTGTTGGCTACGATCCGCCGTCTTCAGGCTGCTGCCTCGGGGTGCAGCGATGGTGGGGAGTCTGGTGCGTCGAGTGGGACACCTCAGGTGTCTCATGTTTCGCTCTCTGTCCCTGCTACCGAGGCACCTTCAGGTGTACCGGACGTGGTCGAGCCACCCTCTCCGCAAGGGGAGTGACGGGTTGTACGGCGTTCGCGTCGCTCGAGGCGGAAGGCCAATGTGGAGGCTGGACGTCCTTCCGCGCCCGTTCGTCCTGTGAGTGGACGTGTGGCCACTCCTTCAGCAGGGTCCGAGCAGGTGCACGGGGGGAGTGGATTATTAGTTATTGGGAGCTCCAATGTTAGGCGCGTGATGGAGCCCCTTAGGCAGATAGCGTCGAGATCCGGGAAGAAGTCGAACGTGCACTCGGTGGGTCTGTCGGGGGGCCTCATCCGAGATGTGGAGGCGGCCTTGCCGGCGGCTATCGACGGTGCGGGGTGCAGTCGACTGCAAGTCGTAGCTCACGTCGGCACCAATGACACTTGTCGCTTGGGTTCTGAGGACATCCTCAGGTCCTACGAGCGGCTGGCGGAATTGGTGAAGGCTGCTGCCTTCGCACGCGGGTTGCAAGCACAGTTGTCGATTTGTAGCATTGTTCCCAGGGTTGATCGGGGTCCTTTGGTTTGGAGACGAGTGGAGGGTCTGAACCAGAGGCTTCGCCGACTCTGTGACAGTCATGGCTGCAGATTCCTGGATCTGCCTTATCGGGTGGCGAATTGTAGGGTGCCCCTAGATAGATCAGGGGTGCACTACACTAAGGAAGCGGCTACTCGGGTAGCAGAGTACTTGTGGAGTGCAAATCAAATCAAATGTTTGTATAGCTTATGGGACTTAACTACGGGGTCATCAGTCCCTAAACTTAAAAACTACTTAGGAACTAGCTAATACTAAGGACGGCACAAATATCCATGCCCGAGGCGGGATTCGAACCCCCGACCGTAGTGGCCGTGCAGACCGTGACTGGAGCGCCTCAGTCCCCTCGGCCACTTCGGCCGGCTGTGGAGTGCACATGGGTTTTTTAGGCTAGGCGCTAACTCTGATGAGCACTCGATTGTCAGCATTAAAACAACGAATTCAGCCCACGTTAGGCTCAAAAATTCGAATATCAAAATATTAGCCGCGAACGTACATAGTACCAGAAACAAAGTTCCCGAATTTGCCGCACTGCATGCAAATTATTGTGCTGGCTAAATCATGATGTGGCAAGTTCAGAAATATTTAGCGAGGCGTGGAATGTATATCGGAAAGATAGATCGGATACAACTGGAGGAAGAGTGCTCATCGCTGTGGACAAAGATATTGTTTCTACTGAGATCGAGGTTGAAAGTAACTGAAGTTATCTGGCCACGTATAACAGGTCGAAAAGAAGTAAAGTTAATAGTTGGGTGTTTTTACCGGCCCCCCAGTGCTGCTGTAGCAGTTTTAGAATCATTCAAGGAAAGTCTACACCAGGTAGTGCATAGGTATCCGGGCCATGTAATATTAGTCGGAGGAGACTTCAACCTTAAGAGTATAGATTGGCATCTCTCTAGCTACATTTCAGGCGATACAGACAAGCAGTCTTGTGAGCTACTTTTGGACACATTCTCCGAAAACTGTCTTGAGCAGTTAAACCGGCAACCCACGCGCAATGGAAATGTTTCAGACCTTATAGCTACGAACAGGCGTGACCTTATTGAAAATGTCTGTGTAGAGACAGAAATTAGTGATCATGATATTGTCATTGTGTCGATGGTGACCAAAGTTCATAAACCAATCAAGAAGACTAGGAGCGTGTTTTTGTTGGGAAGAGCCGATAAGCAAATGTTAAGATCGCACTTAGAAAATGAGTGGGCATCGTTTAATTCCGGAACTATGTATGTAGAGGAATGTGGTCTAAATTTAAGTGCATTGTAAATAAAGTGTTAGAGGAATATGTGCCAGTAAAGAAGATGAAGGATGGAAAAGATCCACCGTAGTATAATAATAATGTTAGAAAGCTACTAAGAAAGCAAAGACTGTTGCACTCTCGATTCAAAAAAGAACACACAAATGATGACAGCCAAAAGTTAGCACAGATTCGTGCGTCTATGAAAAGATCGATGCGCGAAGCATACAATAATTACCACAGCCATAGCTTACCAAAAGATCTTTCCGAGAACCCGAAAAATTCTGGTCCTATGTAAAATCGATAAGCGGGTCAAAGCCCACTGTCCAGTCACTCGATCATGCCGGGGCAGTAATAGAATAAAAGCAAACGGAAAGCTGAAGTTCTAAATTTAACCTTTAAGAAATCTTTCACGCAGGAGGACCGCACAAATGTACCATCATTTGATCAACGTACTAATTCCGAAATGGGGGACATAGCAATAGGTATTTCCGGTGTAGAGAAGCAGCTGAGGGAGCTAAATACGAGAATGTCTGCTGGTCCGGGTGGAATACCAGTTCGGTTTTACAAAGACTACTGTGCGGCATTGGCCCTCTACTTAGCTTGCATTTATCGCGAATCTTTAATTCAGCGCAAAGTTTCAAGTGATTGGAAAAAAGCGCAGGTGACTGCTGTTTATAAGAAAGGAAAGAGAACTGACCCACAAAGTTACAGTCCAATATCATTGACATTAGAGACGGAAAAGCTTCGTTATATGAATCAGCACGTGTTTAGGGAACATCGTTCGTGTGAAACTCAGCTTGCCCTTTTCTCACATGACATTTTGCGAGCCATGAAAGGCAACAGATAGATTGTTTTTTTCTCGATTTGAAAAAGGCACTTGACCCGGTGCCATGCTGCAGACTGCTAACGAAGATACCAGCATACAGAATAGGGTGACAGATATGTGACTGGCTGGAAGACTTCCTAAGTAATAGAACGCAGTACGTTGCTCTCGGCGGCGAGTGTTCATTAGAGACGAGTGCACCGTCAGGCGTACCCAAGGGGAGTGTGATAGGACCGCTATTTTCGCGGATGAAGCTGTCACTTATCTGTTAGTAAAGTCACCAGAAGGTGAAAAGCAAATGCAGAATTGGTGCAACAAAAATGGCAGTTGACCCTTAATAATGACAGCCCGTTAAACTTCATTTACACGATAAATCAGTCAAAAGAACTGGTCGTAAATTCAACTAAATATCTAGTAGTAGCAATGACAAACAGCTTAAATTGGAAAGTACACATACTAAATACTTTAGGAAAAGTGAAACTACCTTTCCTTGGCAGAACACTTAGAAGATGCAACAGTTCTACTACAGAAACTGCTTACATTACACATGTGCGTCCTATTTTTGGAGTATTGCTCTGCATTGTGGTATCCCCACCAAGTGGGACTAACAGACGATTTAGATAAAGTTCAGAGAAGGGCAGCTAGTTTTGGACTATCGCGATATAGGGGAACGTGTCACAGATATGATACACGAAATCATTAAAAGAAAGGTGTTATTTGTTGCTATGAGATCTATTTGCGAAATTTCTTTCACCAACTTTCTCTTTCGAATGCGAACTTATTTTGTTAGCGCCCACCTATATAAGAAGACATGATCATGAAAATAAAATAAGAGACATCAGATCGTAAACGGAAAGATTTAGGTGTTCCTTTTTCCCAGGAGATATTAGAGAATGGAACCTTAGAGAAACATCATAAAAACAGTTCGATAAACCCTCTGCCATGCACTTCACTGTGGCTTGCAGAGTATATATGTAGACGTAGTAGTGAGCGTCTTGGTGCAGTCGCGTCGTTCAAATATCTAGGTGTAATATTGCAGAGCGATATGAAATGGAACGAACATGTAAGGATATATGTGAGTAAGGCGGACAGCCGACTTCGATTTATTGGGAGAATTATGGGAAGATGTACTTCATCTTTCAAGAAGACCCCGTATAAATCACTGGTACGACCACGTCTTGAGTATTGCTCAAGTGTTTGGGACCCGCAGCAGATCAGTTTAAAGGAAGACATAGAAGCAGTTCAGAGGCCAGCAGCAGGAAGGTTCGACCAATGCACGAGTGTCACGGAAATGCTCCAGGAACTCAAATGGGAATCGCTGGAGGAAAGACGACGTTCTATTCTGAGAAAATTATTTTCCCTTGTTTATTTGGGAGTGGAATAGGTGTTGTGGCGTAAAGTGAGCGCGACACGCAAGACGCTGGATAACGGTGGTGCAGAAGGCAGCGGACGACCGGCAGCCAATCACACGCGCAGCCTGGAGGGGGAAACCTGGAAGCGCGCTCTCTACAAGCGGCTATATCTAGGCCGACAGGCGAATGGACGGCCATGTGAACTCGCCTCAGAACTAGGCGGTCACTAGGACTCAGGGAAGCTAGCATCGAGGAAGACGACGCCGCGAGAAGAGAAGAGACAGACATATGTATAAAAGTTGAGTATTGTTTATTTCTGTAAACAAAACTTCTATTACTAATCTGTAAAGCTGTTATAGATGTCCACGCATCCTGATATAGAACCTTGTCTGAAAGACAGGCCGGGAAGAATTAAAAACAGAGGTTTGCCAGGACGACAAAACAATAGGAAAGGAAATGTCTAGTGTGTGTGTGTCTGTGTGTTTGTGTGTGTGTGCATATATTTTGGGATAACATGACTTTATTTGAGAGGACAACTTTTAATCCAAATTTTACTTCAAACTGGACTTTATTGAAATTTCAATTTTAATTACAGGATTCAGTGTCGCCAAAATGTAATGTGGAATTTAACAGCTCTGAAATATGCTTATTCTTAGTATGCTTGGTTAAACCTGTAACCTGTAAAACCTGTAAAAAGACAGTGCTGTCGTGTGAATACTAATGGAGGCAATCATGCACGTAGGATGATATTTTAGGTAGCAAATTTAAAGCCATGGCTTCATAAGGATTGACAGATCACTTATTGCGCTGAATTAGAAACAAGATTAAACAATCTATCACAGAGGACAGTTTTCAACCGGACGGCTGCATACGATCTGTGACCTAGTGAAATTACGACTGCAAGTGTCACAAACATTTTAATTCAATTTTAATGCAGTCATATTATTCAGTTATAACGAAAGAAATATTTAATGGACTATTTTATAAATCTCTTCCGCCTTTTAATCGCCTGTCATTACTAATTTCAAAGTTAATCAACATCTGTGACTCTCGACATTGCAACGGAATAAACAAGAGAGACGGGATTACTGAGTTTGGTTAAGTGACAAGAGCTACGGAAAGAAAAAAAGTAAATTGATTTTCCCACATTAAGGTCGCGAGAGGCAGATCCGATCTTGCAAGTGAAAGAAAATATACATATATTTCTTCGGACACAGCATAACTTCCATCTCTCACGAAATATTAACAGAGACGCAGTATTTAATAATCAAATAGTATTGCTCTGCTGCATGTAATTGACTCTCCCCACTAATCTACGTATACCAGGGACTGTCATAGGGTATTTTTCATAATTATCCGGGCTTGTGCTTTGTCTGTAATGACGACGATTTCCACGAAACTTTAATCCAAATCTTTCTTTTTCCTTGTGGCCTGCATACTAGTGTTGTGGATGAATAGCTACGTGTCCAGAATGCGAAGGGAACAGCAAGTGTGTCAAAACATGTTGTTCGCAGACGCTGTACCAGGAACTGGACTTCTCGCAACATCCAGCAATCCTAGAAAAAAAATTGTACTGTTAAAGCTTGTAACACACACAGCTTCACCGCATTTCAAGGAAAGAGCTACTGCTCACAACAAGTACTTACCCCGAAAGTACGGTACAACTATAGTGTTAACCCTAACAGGGAATTTGGTTGACCATGTAAACTGCCTAAAGATAAGGCATCTAAGATCAGTCTGCGGCCACAGAGCTTAAGTTTATTTTGACAGAGATCATACTCTGAATTATGAACCTGTATAGATTTCCTACTTTTTGCACAAGAATAAAACCTAGTTGAGAATAATGCACTAATAAACAATCCGTCGCCAGCCTAATTAGGCAAAAGCAACAAGGTCCTGCAATTTGATTGCACTGATAAGTCATTAATGTGTTGAATCTCTTTACCAAAGTTATTACAGTATGCATAAATCAAATAAACAAAATAACCTTCAGTATGTAAAATTTTAAATGAAATTGTTATCAGTGAAGTATTGGTAATAAAATAATAAAACTACGAACTACCTCCTACTATTGTGCAGTATGGTATTCAACACTACATTTCTCTATCAGGACCATCAGAAAAATGAAACCTTAAATACTATTAGCATTGAACAAGCTTCAAACACAAAAACAAAATACCATTCAAGTTTGCATTTCAAGTAGTAAGATACTAGAGAGACATTAACTATGTGTGGCTTCAGTTAATCAATAACACTGAACTGTATCCAAATCTGTTATTACATCAGTTAAACCAACTAATGTTTTCTATCTTACTTTGTATGGTATTATACTAATGAACCAAAATTCTAGTAACTTCAAATGATCCAAGTGGACCTTGAAAATATAATGACACCAAATTATTTCGTTCTGTTAATGTTTAGGTACTTAAATTCACTTGTACACGATACTGTTCAGATTTAGAATTTTTTGAAGATGGTACTGGTAAAATATTAATACTTTATGATCACCACTTGCTTTTAACTTTTATAACTTTAAGAATCACCACATTTTCTGACATTTATGAAGTTACTGGAAAATCTTAACAGAGTGGGATACTTTGATATTTAGTTGTTTTAGTGGGATAAGGACCCTGTCCAGGTAAATGGCGTAGAACACAATCAGGGTGAGGATTTTCGTAGTTGCGTTTGAATTGTTTGTTATTAAACTTCTCAGATAAAACCGTCTTCTGGACCATACACATACAGACTAATAGAAATTATTTGTCCAGCCTCAGGTGGTAGCTGTGCAAGGCTGTGGCCCAGATGGCTTGGCGGCAACTTCACTGTGTGCCTCTTGATGATAACGAGCTCAATATCCCTCTTCTTAGCGCCTGACGTTTATCAAATGTCTGTAAATCTATCGGACCAAACTGCGTGGTCATCAGTCCGTAACTTACAAACTGTTTAAACCTAGCTAAAGTGACCTACGGACAAACACAAACACCCATGCCCCAGGAAGAACTCGAACCTCCACGGCGAGCAACCGCGCGCTCTGCAGCGAGACGCTTTAGACCGCTCGGCTACTCCACCGCGGCGGACGTTTATCAACACGATCTCAAATTAATTTGCCACACCCATTGCTGTTCCTCAAATCCACACTCGAGGCAATTTCCAACAATATAGACCAGTTATAGGAGCGCCACGTTCCACAGGTCTGCTCTCAGTGAAGACTATGCGCCACTCCCTATAGACTACTGCCGCACGCACAGCCCTGCCAAATTTCGCCCGCCTAAACCACCTTTTCCCTCGCATCAGCGTGATTTACGTTTTGAATATATATTACATGGATGAGATAATAAGACAACGTTTGTACGTAATTATTCACAACTATAAATTCTTTCATGAAAAATAATAATTGACATTTTTGTGTTAATATATTGAGAAAATATAAAATAACACTGATTTAATAACTGAGTGAGCATAGAAGGTAATGTTACAGACATTACACTACACAGATTAAGGATCGATAGATTAATATTGAAAATGATCTACACAATAAATAAATAAAATGCTTTTGACCTATAGTGTTACAAGCTCACGCAATGGTAACTGTGACGGAACTTCCCGTCACGAGAAGCGAGGAGCGCAGCACGTCAAATCCCCCCCCCCCCCTTTCCCTCCCAGGAAGCTCATGGTTCTTTCGTGAGTATGTCTGTGGTGAGCACGGGGCCCAGAAGTAATGCAGTCTTTTATCCTTCTTTCCTCCCTGGACTGCATTACATTTCCCTTCCCCTCGTTTCTTATCCTCACTCCTTCCACTCCCTACCGGGGGACCGATAACCTCAGCAGTGGGTCCCCCTTCCCAACCAACCAGCGCCCTGTCTGCAGTGGTACGGACGTCAACACGAGGCAACGGCGCCACCCGCCGCCGCGGACGGCCGAGGAAGCAACGCCCCACACTGCTGTAAGTGGAGGACTACTGACAGCGGGCAATTTGGAGGCTTGCAGTTATGGCGGTCAACTAGTCGCTATTCGTCATAACTATTCTTTCATGTCACGAACGCAGTATTCAAGTGTGCATCAAGAAGAAAGGAAATAAATATCCAAACAAACTGCAGTTAGTCCCCCACTTATTCCTTATGTACCACAAGACGTTTGCCATAGCTGCCTGATCAAATGTAACTGCTACCTGTTGCATTAAACAAGTGCGAAATGAAACATATAAATACAAGTAAATCCACCAATGCGTGAAAGGTAATATCAGCCCCTTTCCAGAATTTTTTCGTGCAATTAAACGTTGCATAAACTTTAACAACTGTTGTTCGCTTGTATATAAACATGCGCATTGTTGCTCAGACTAATTAATAATACACGATGTACGTAGAAGTCACAATACACTTCAGCTTACGAGACTATTACCACCACAATGGCGTCCATCCAAAGGTTGAAATTGCCCCACGTCTGTAGTACCCATGGTAATTCAACTAATCTTGGTAACGTCTTTGCAAGAAACACGCACGCTAGCTCTGACAGCCCAGCAGGAAGAACGCAGATGAGCGCAGTTTCCTGCAGGAGCTGTGTGACCCGATGGCTTGTCGCGACGGGACAGCGTGGCTGCCAACAGGGGTCGCCTACGGCTGATGGTGTAGGGTCGGTATTGGGCGGGTCAGCAACTAGCTCATACCTGTGTGATTAATGAATGTTAGTACGATGTTGAGTAATAAGATTCTCAGTCCATTTGATACGAGCAAATGAAATAGTGGTTTACCTGTATTTGCGTGTGATACTGTTTGTCCAGTTAGTTGGCTGGTGTAGGTTCCGTCAAGTTGTGTACTGCACACGGTGTACGAACGGTCTTAGGGGTCTGTTGATGGTCAAGTTATTAGATTTTGTACTCTGATTACTGCATGGCTACCCAGCCGTTAGAAACTCATGACCATCTAATTAAGCCTTTATACTTCATTATAGTGCATCAACTGTTTTCTATATTATGTTATTGAACTGTGTTCTATATTCAGATGGCAAAATTTTTTTGAAACTTCTAAATTTCAGAAGTTCCTATAGAAACCTTTTATCAGTTTAGAGTATACTGTTCTCTGTGAAGCTTATTCCAGTTGTGCTTTCTGTTTTCTAAATTAATGTTCAGGAAGTAAGTAAAGATTGAACTGGATCGAATGTTTGATTTTCTAATAGTGGTTACGTCATTTGAACTCTGTTACTGCTTCATAGTTATGTTGATGAAGAATCTTTTTATTGATAGATCTGAAGCATTGAATTAAAATTTGTGGTGCGGCCGGGAATCGAACCCGGACCTCCTCTTATATCTTTGACATATTTGAGACGTAAATCCGTCTCTGGGATTCTTTATTTGTATTAATCTCTTTATTATTATTCCCCAGTAGTAAATGTGTTACATATTTGCTTTAATGGTTTGATTAAGTTGTAAGGAAAAGGAAAGTAAGTCAGTCTGAACAGGTTTACCTGCAGTATTAAATGTATTACTTCTTTAATTGGAAACTGATTCATTGCTTTGTGAAGTACATGTTCTCTAAAACTACACTGAACTTGCCAGTCTCGCTTGGCCAGACGGCTGTGTTGTTTATTAACTTAGAACTGATCTAAATTTGATAACATTCATTGGTGAGCCAGTTCTGATAATCCGTAGTAGGGTCCACGACACGGCAAACCGTAGGAGAATATTATTCTGTGAGTAGATAAAATCGGAAGTACAGGAGAATATTATTCTGTGAGTAGATAAAATCGGAAGTACAGTGATGAATTTCGTGGATGATGCTGTCATAACAATGGAAAAGGGTAGTGAAATGCAGGAGGATCTGCAGCGTACTGACGCATGGAACAGGCAAAGTCTACATCTACATCTACGTAGATCCTCTGTTAATCACATTTAAGTGCCTGGCAGAGGGTTCATTAACTGCTTTCATAACCTTTCTCTACCGTTCCATTCTCTAACAGCGCGCGGAAAGAAAGAACACCCAAATCGTTCCGTTTTCAATCTGATTTCTCTTATTTTATTGGGATGGTCATGTCTTCCTATGTAGGTGGGTGCTAGAAAAATACTTTCACATTCAGAAGTCAAATTCGATGATTGAAATTTCGTAAATAGGTCTCGCCACAACGAATAACGTCTTTCTGAAAATGATTACCGCCTCAAATCGTGCAACATTTCCGTGACGCTTTCCTCCTTGTAACGTGATACAACAAAACGAGCTGCCCTTCTCTGAACCTTCTCAATGTCTTCCGTCAGCCCCACCTGGTGAGGGTCCCACACTGGACAAACAGTACTCCAGGAGAGGATGCACAAGTGTGATGTAGGCAGTCTCTTCGAAGCGTTCTGCCAATGAAACGTAACCTTTGGTTCGCCTTCCCCGTAATATTTTCTATGTGTTCTCTCCAGTTGTTCGTAATTGTAACTCCTAGGTATTTGATACAATATACGACCTTACGGTTTGACTGATTTATCGCGTAATTGAAGTTCAGCGGATTTCTTTTAGTGGTCATGTGTATTACTTCACACTTTTCATTATTTAGTGTTAATCGCCAACATACCTCAACATACCACGTGAAATCAATCGAGGGTAAGGCAGTTACCAGACTGAAGGAATCCTCAGTAAGTGTAGTCTGTCAACAAAGGATGTAGGTTACAAACCTCTCGTTCGCCCAGCGTCTGTCACTGGGGTTATAATGTCAGAGACATTTTCGTGCTTACCAAATGAGCTCCTCACGAATCGCGCTGCTCTGTTGGATCTTGTGACCTCTATTAACCCTACCTGCTCCAGATGCAACAGTTTTGTCCAATAAGTTTATTAACATTTGAACAGCGGAACGGATGCTACACTGATGAGCAATATTCAGACGCTGGGCAAACTTCCTTTGTTCACTTACTCTACTTCCTGATGAGTTTATCAATGAATCTCAGTGTGGCAACTGCCTTACCGTCGACTGATGTTACGTGATCCTCCGATTTCAATAGGCCCTTTATGCCTCCATTCAGATATGTCATGGAGGTAACTGATTCCAGAGTTTGTACTGCTGTTTCTGTCTACGTAAAGGCAGCACTTACACTTGCTTATGTTGAGGCTCAGTTGACTTTGCATGTTCCATGCGTTAGCACGCTGCAGATCCTCCTGCGTTTCGCTACCCTTTTCCAGCGTTGCGACTTCTCGATGAACTGCAGCATCATCCACTTAATGTATTATTGTAATTCCGATTTTACCTACTCTACAGTTTGCCGTGCCGTAGACCCTACTGGATTCATTTCGTAAAAGTTAAATGTAGGAGCATATCTGGAAAGATCTTAAAAATGGTGGTCAGAATGTCAACATAGTACTACGGATGGAAAGCAGGTTCAAACCAGATGTCAACAATAATGAAATACTAAACTTTGACTGGAATCTCTTTTATAAGAATCAAAATGGATTCCGATAGCAACGATCATGTGAAACACAGCTCGGGCTCTGCATCCACGAGATCCAGAGCGCATTAGATACAGGATCATAAACAGATGTTGTGTTTCTTGACTTCCACAAGGTATTCGATACCCTTTCGTACCGTCGCCTAATGAACAAAGTGCGACAATACATAATATCAGACCGTCTGTGTGAATGCATTGCAGCGTTTCTAGCTACGAGAACGCTGCGTATCATTCTCAACCGAGAAGGGACTTCAGACAGTGTTCTCATGCTTGAACCACGAGAGTCGTAAAGGAACTTTTGTTTCACAATATATAAACATGATCTTGATCTTGTAGATAACACAGCAAGTTCAATGAGGCATTTTGCGGATGGTACTGTAGTTTATTGAGTTGTTGCAACTCCGGAAAAAAAGTGGCGAAATGAAGCATGATCTGCAACGTATTGGCGCATGGTGCAAGGAATGGCATTTGAGCCGTAACATAAACTAGTATAAAGTTCTCTCTTTACATAGGAGGAAAGATCCTTTGTTTTATAATTACGCAATAGCAGGTCAGACAATGGAACTGGTTATTTCCATAAAATATTTGTTAGTAGAAATAAGAGCCGATTGGAAATGGAACGATTACATAACATTATTTGTGGGTAAGACAAATAAGATTCATAGGAATAATCCTAAGGAAGTGTAGTCGTTCAGCAAGTGAAGTATGTTAAAAAACTCTCGTTCAGCCAGCACTTGACTATTGCTCATCAGAGTGGGATCCGTACCAGGTAGGGTTAACAGAAGACATAGAGAAAATCCAACAGCGTGCTTCTTTACGGGCTGATATAGTAAGTGCGATAGCATCACGGACTTGACTCGGAAACTCCAGTGGCAGACGCTGCAAGAGAGATGTTTTGCATTGTTCTACGGGCTTCTGCCAAAGTTACGAGAGAACATGTTTCATGAAATGTCAACCAATAGAGCGGTTCCTCCCACTGATATCTCGAGAAGCGACCACATAGATAAAATTAGAGATTAGGGCCTACACAGAGGCTCACCGACAACCATGTTTCCCGCTAACCATACGCGGCTGGAATAGGAGGATGTGACACTAATACACAAAGTACCCTCTGCCATACACCGCGGCTTGCAGATTAAGGATGTAGATGAGCCCAAAGGTACTGTTTGTTTGTGAATCCACTGGACTGAACTGCTATGGTCGTCATTCCCTAGCCTTACATACTACTTAATTACTAAGGACAACACACACACACACACACACACACACACACATACACACATGCCCGAGGGATGACTCTAAACTCCGGGGGAAACGGCGGAAAAGTCCGTAGCATTATGCCTTAGAACACGCTGCCAATCCGTCCGGCCAGACGGTACTGACCGACCAGGGTGTCATTCTCGGCACAGAGGAGTATCCGGATGCAGTATGGAGTACGTGTGATCCACACACCGCACTCCCGGGCATTGAAGTCTGTCTTGGTGACGAGAGCTGCTCATTTTGAACCTAGCAGCTCCTCAACTTGTCTCCACAAGGGCTGAGTGCAAACCGCCACCAACGGCGCTCGCCAAAGGCGGGCGTGACACATGATGTGCTTGCAGGGACCACAGTGTTTCATTTCTGTGCTCTGACGGCAAAACGTGTATCCACTGCGGCATGTCCGTGCACCCACGGGCTACTAGATATTAAATTAATTTAAACATTTGTCACTTTACGGTTTCTGTACCCGTAACTATCCTTTGGAAAAACCGGAATTTTACTTGTCTGGGGCAGTACCGCTCATGGCAAAACCGGACATTTGCTACTTCGACAGAAAACGGGCCACACCAGCGTAGTATATCCGCGAATAAAGTCTCACAGTTGTCGCGATTCATTTTAGGAAATTTCCAGTGTAGTTTGACAGCTGAATTATGCCATTTAGATTTGCTCTAACGTTAGCAACAAGTTACACGAAAAGCAGAACAGATTTCAAAACGACACCGAAGGCCACTGAATGTTAAAGTTAGATTAGCTTTAATAACATGGAATTAGTTATGAGTGACCAGTACAAGCTACAAACAACAACATCCAATGAAACCACTTTTCACCAGCCAGATAGGATTTGGGTAGATCCTTTCAGAGCTTATATTATGATCTCCGCTGTGTGAAACAACTTCGTGAGAAAACATCAATAAAAATGTTTGCCCATCATCTACAGTACTTTCAGAATGTTAGGTGCATGTGATGTGACTTAGAGCAACATTCGACTAAACGAAACCAGTGCAAAATCTAGCAACCGATCATCACAGCACTTTTTCACAGTACGCGCTCGCTGTGCTATTAATATGGGATGCAAGTGTTCCATTTCAGGTCGTATCGAGACGGTTCGGTCCACCAGTTTGTGTACGTTTTGTAAGACGATTTTCACAGTCATCTACACGCGTGGTAGCAAAAACGTTTAGGGGATCTCTAAGATAATGGTAGAATGAAGAGACACGCCAATACACATCCTTAGTCTATGTGAAGTAAGCATACCTTATTTTTACTGCATAAAACAAGAGCATATACACAAATAACACATATCACTACCACAAAAATATGTTTCCTGAGCTCGCAAATATTCGTACCAGTTAATCACCAAGAATATTAATAAGATGGACTACTCTAAATGAAAACTCCGATGAATATCGTCAGTTAGACTAGACATTGTCCTCGTGCTTATCAATCAAAGAACTTAGGCAGTGTGTAGTAAGTGGAACTTTCCTTATTATTCAGTATAATTATCTCTAAACTAGAAGCGAAATTGTTTACACCACGGACTTCTTGTAACCATAATATTTACGTAATTTGACGGTATACTACTATCACAAACAAATCTGATCATTATATCAACGAATTTTCCGCGGTTACATTCTATTTGTGTTCCATGTATTCTGCAATGTATCCTTGCTAACAGGATAAACAATTAGTCAGCAATATCCACTTCTGAAGATGCGGTTTGATACAGAGATTCAACGACAAGATGGTCTAACCTGACTAAATTTTTGCTGTACAACATCACACTTAGTTTAACCATAAACTTCCACCCACATCACTTGATTGTCTGAAGCTAAACATTTCAAAATAAAAAGACTTAGAAACAGCTGGCGACATAATTTTCAACTTATTTATAACTACCATGACATCATTAGGATATAATTTCGTTTTGAAAAGCTACTTCTGGCCGCAGCCTTAGAGTTTGATGTTTTTCACATTGAAAAGATACAATTTTAGTGAACGCCTCAGACTCCACCCAAAGCCTAACGGCTGCCGCAGCGCAATAGCCGTGCGCTCTAAGGCACCCTGCTGCGGTGCGCGCCACCATTCGCTGTTGGGAGTTTGAGCGAACCCTAGGGGATGGGTTTGTGTATTCTTCTTAGGTTGGTTTACTGTAAGTAGAATATAAGTTTAGGGACTGATGACCTCTGCAGTTATGCCCCATAACGTTACAAACATTTACACACTTTTCATCACGACTATTTATGTTACCAATTTAATACAGTTTTTCTACACTTGTCGTTTCGCTGCAATGAATTAGCACAATATATGGCATCCCACAGGTGGACTGTACGAAAATGACAAAACATACAACTCCGGATTAATTCACTCCACAATTTTATAAACTAGGATCAGATCACATAAGTGCTGTATCAGCAAAACCAGGTCTCAAAGAAAATGGTCGCTGTAAGGAAAGAAAGTTGCGCACATATCAGTGGGCAGTTGAGGCAACACGATTCATTCCTGTACTCTAGTTAATAGCAGCGTCGTCGTCGAGTCGTCGAGTCGGTGTTTGAGGCCGGCGCGAGTTCTGCACCGGAGTAAACAGGGACGATTGTCAGTGCGACGATTTCGGATAAACAAAGGTTACTTCTTACACGGCATCCCACCGAAGCTAACACTCACAGAATGATGTTCAGTTTGCCTCAGACTATTTTGTAATTATCCTTGCGTTAGGTGTACCAGCAACATGAAACAGTTACATAATAGCAGTTTTCATAATATCTGACCAACGCTTCAGTTATATAACAAACTCTACTGTTTTCAGTGTAGTAAAGGGAAATAACTTACCGATTGACGGTAGAATGTACACCTCAAAATAACAAAAGATTTCATGTGTTTGTTTGAAAACAAAAACCCTTCGATGTCGTTCCGTATTGAATATGACTTTAATGGCGACTTTTCTTTTCGTTAAAAATCATTTTAGTCAACTAATATATTGTTAAGAAGTATTGTTTAGAAGATTTATTGAGCCCAATATTTATGTTTAAGAAACTACTCTAAGTTCATTTTTGAGAAAACAGATGAACAAATATAGTTACCTAAATTTACCAAATATTCTCTACAAGTTGTTTTTAACATCACGTGTAAACAATTTTAAGTTCACTAAAATACTGGTTATCTAAATATGAAGACAGAAAGAAGAAATCTATGTGTTTATCCTTGCGTCGATAGCGTGGTCAGTAGAGATGGGGCTAATGCTAGGATATTTGCTTAAGAATGTGGAAGGAATTCAGCCATTATTTTTCAAAGCAACCATTTCGGAATTTGACTGGAGAGATTTAAGGAAATCAAGAAAAATCTAAATCTCGATGGCCGGAGGTGGATTTGAACCACTGTTCTCCCGAATGCGAGTCCAGTGTGTTGTACTCCGACACATTGCTCAGTATTTTATGTACAAAAATTAGAAAAAGATATTGCCATTAATATCTCCCGTACAAACGAAAGTACGAGAAGTAATGTAAGTAGTCACAGATATGTGCATTGTTTGTGCATACTATAGTTTAAGTAAATTGATTATCCACCTTTTTCTTATAAGGTTTCCCGATTTCCAAAAAAATTTTGTTATTTTGTTGTTTCAACAATGTTAAAATCAAATAGAGCACATGACAATAAGCATTAATTCATTGCAGGTCCTGAATAACGTAACTAAAACGTTTTGTTAAGTTAGCAATCACTAATTAACAGTTATTCGTACATGTTCCGTTCTCCCTGTATGAAAAGGGAGTAAAGGTATTGAGACCAATAACGTTATTCCTTTACTGTTAACCCATATTGTTGCGTTACGTAACTTAATTGATTTCGTTATTGTGCTAATGTTCACCGCATAACGTTTTAAGAGATAATGACGTTATACCCCTACAGTAGACCAATAACCGTACTATTCAAATGGAACATGGAACAAAACGGTTTAATAAGTTACGGTTCCCGAATAACGTTACTAGTAAGTTACGTTAAGTTACTGACCCCTGGGCGTACCTTGACCAGGTGACATGACGTGCTCGTCGCGGCCTTATTTCACATTGGCCTTGCGGTAGGTGGATGTGACAAGAGAGTTGTCTTGTATGTGTACCATTCCATGTGCATACTTTGTTTGCGTTGTAGGACATATTGACATGAAAGGGAAAAATATAAATTTCAAATCCTTTTATTGATTTGATATCGCGGCTAGATCCAAATAATTTGTATGTTGTTTATACCATCAGTGGTACATCAAGACACTTTGCCAAAAAAGCAATTTTTTAATCATTTGGACAAAGAGTAAGATGATTGTCTTAACGTGGTAACTACTTGAAGTATTTTTGTTACATGCTAAGAATACGCAGAATGTACTACCTCCATGCAATAAAGACTCCACAAAAAAGGCAATATTTTAACCGAATGCATGAAACAGGAAATGAAATTTGGTAATCAAAATGTAAAACCACATACTGAAAAGCTGCTAAGGTTGATTTACCCCAACAACACATTTATTCAGATAAGTGATAAAACTAAAGTAACTAATTGCACCATGAAATGAGAATTGCGCTTCAACGTCATCATATTGTAACGGTCTCCACATAAAACATCAGCACTGATGGTATCTTAGATTAATGAAAAGTATTAATGTTTTCTTGACAATATTTCTATTTTCCGAACCAGTTCTAGACCACATAGTCTCTGTCTGTCACGAAAAGTGGGCCCGACGACTACAGGATGTTAAACCCACAAGTAACAAAACAAAATGGTCAAATGTTTGTAATTCTATGGGACCAAACTATGTTGGTCATCAGTGCCTAGACCTACAAACTACTTAAGTTAAACTAATCTAACGACAACACACACATCCATGCCCGAGGGAGGATTCGAGTCTCCGACGCGGGGAGGCCGCGTGATTCGTAACGTAGCGCTCCAGACCGCTACTCCCGCGCGGACCTCAAGTACCATCCTCTATTTATTCTATAAAAATATTGCAAACATGAGTCAGATTTTAAGGACTTGTGATGCTTTGCTGATCATTGAGAATCTTGTTAAAATCGTAAATACCGTCACAAGCTAAGTCGCGCTATGCTACACAAGGAAGAGGTGAAGCCACTGAAACTGTCTACCTCTTCACGCCCCCTGCTATCCTGGTACTGATCTGACACATTTTTTTGTACTCAGCCTGTGCAACTGGCAACCCGCCAAGCTTTGTCCTTTAGATGTTAGCGGTTCTTGTGATCTTATTGAACTGAGAATGTATTGGTAACAAAATGTTCAAATGTTTGTTAAGCTTAACGGACTTAACTGCAGGCTCATCAGTCCCTAAACTTAAAAACTACTTATGAACTACCTTATACTAAAGACAGCACAAACGTACATGCCCGAGGGGGTATTCGAACCCCTGACCGTAGCGGCCATGCAGACTGTGACTGGCGCGCCGCAGACAGCTCGGCCACTGCGGCCGGCTATTGGTAACATTCAACAACAATGGACTGAAAAAATGTGCTGATGCCGCTATGAAATCGGGCTAATATGGAGTAAATGATACTATAATACACTCCTGGCCATTAAAATTGCTACACCACGAAGATGACGTGCGACAGACGCGAAATTTAACCGACACGGAGTAGATGCTGTGATATGCAAATGATTAGCTTTTCAGAGCATTCGCACAAGGTTGGCGCCGGTGCCGACATATGCAACGTGCTGACATGAGGGAAGTTTCTAACCGATTTCTCATACACAAACAACAGTTGACCGGCGTTGTCTAATGAAAGGTTGTTATGATGCCTCGTGAAATGAGGACTTTGATAAAGGTAGGATTGTAGCCTATCGCGTTTGCGACATTGCTGCTCGCGATGGTCGCGATCCAATGACTCTTAGCAGAATATGGAATCGGTGGGTTCAAGAGGGTAATACGGAACGCCGTGCTGGATCACAACGGCCTCGTATCACTAGCAGTCGAGATGACAGGCATCGTATTCGCATGGATGTAATGGATCGTGCAACCACGTCTCGATCCCTGAGTCAACAGATGGGGACGTTTGCAAGACAACAACCATCTGCACGAACAGTTCGACGACGTTTGGACCTTGGAGAGCATGGCTGCGGTTACTCTTGACTCTGCGTCAAAGACAGGAGCGCCTGCGATGGTGTACGCAATGACGAACCGCGGTGCACGAATGGCAAAACGTCATTTTTTCGGATGAATTCAGGTTCTGGTTACAGCATCATGATGGACGCATCCGTGTTTGGTGACATCGCGGTGAACGCACATTGGAAGCGTGTATTCGCCATCGTCATACAGGCGCATCACCCGGCGTGATGGTATGGGGTGCCATTGGTTACACGTCTCGGTGACCTCTTGTTCGCATCGACGGCACTTTGAACAGTGGCCGTTAAATTTCAGATGTGGTACGACCCGTTGCTCTACCCTTCATTCGACCCCTGCGGAACCTTACATTTCAGCAGGATAATGCACGACCCCATGTTGCAAGTCCTGTACGGGCCTATTTGGATACGGAAAATGTCCGACTGCTGACCTGACCAGCACATTCTCCAGACCTCTCACCAATTGAAGACGTTTGGTCAATGGTGGCCGAGCAACTGGCTCGTCACAATACGCCAGTCACTACTCTTGATGAACTGTGGTATCGTGTTGAAGCTGCATGGCCAGGCGTATCAAGGCCGTTATTACGGCCAGAGGTGGTTGTTCTGGGTACTGATTTCTCAGGATCTATGCACTCAAATTGCGTGAAAATGTAATCACATGACAGTTCTAATATAATATATTTGTCCAATGAATACCCGTTTATCATCTGCGTTTGGTGTAGCAATTTTAATGGCCAATAGATGAAGATGCTGTTCTGATGCATAATTGGTTTTATATATAGCAATCAGAGTTACTATCGCTCTCAAAGTTGTGAGTCATAATCTAATCGGAATTTTTCATGGTCCTTCGTAGTGTAATTTGAATTTCAGGGGACAGTCACAGCTTTATTGCGTCCTTTGACAAACTTTACACATGTGTTTGCGGCAGTTTTTTGATACTGGATATGTATGGATCTGAAGTTACCAGAAGCCTCTTTAAGCCTTCTATTGTTTTTACACGTGAACATTTTCTGCAAAAGTCTTCATGAATTTTTTTAATGTCTTTGTTCCTCGCTTCCTGCTCTTCTTCGGACAATTAACCGATCGGCTTTTTATTTGTGGACCGAGAATCAATATCTTATGCACGGACGTTAATTGTGGAACTTACTTCATGTCCACTCGCCGCTGATTCTTGTCAATTCCATCAGATAATTAATCAATCTATAATCTGGGAGCTGAAATTCCGTGGTATATGCTACTTCTAATCTAGCTAAAAATGGAAATTCGGCAATGCATGGTCGTTTTGCACAGGTTTCGGAAAAAATATAAATAGGATAACTATGAAATTTACACCGATTTAGTGTTCGATCAGTTTGTACATACCTGTAGCAACCGTTTCTATGTTGTAGAACTGAAATTGTTCACTTAACTACCAAAATATTTAGTCACAAAGCAAGAGTAAATTTGCCTTGCTTTCACAGCGCCGCGTGTGCTGTCTACAAAGGTCCCTTTTGAACTGACGCAACGCGACAGGTATCGAAGGTGGCGACGTCTCCTTCTGGATGACGTGCTGCAATCCTTCCCCTGCCCAAACCAACCACCAAATTCGGAGAATCGGAAACTCATTTTTCGGGGTTTTTACTACGTTTTGGGGATTCCGCCCCTCTGTGCGTCGTTTGCTGGGAAGCGGTGTTTCCCGTGGGCCCTACTGACGGCATTCCCCGCGCAGCCTGGCCGCATCTGATGCGCCTCAGATGAACATTGGACGAAACGAATCAGAAGTAAACTCCGCAAAATGCCTACGAATTACTATTACTTCACAATTAAACTGGAAAGAACACGTAGATAATGCGGTGGGAAAGGTGAACCAGAGATTGCGTTTTATTGGTAGAACACTTAAAACATCAACAGAACTACTAAAGAAACTGCATACACTACGCTTGTCTGTCCTTTTTTGGAGTATTGCTGCCCAGTGTGGGATCCTTATCTCGTGGGTTTGACGGAGTACATCGAAAGAGTGCAAGGAAGTGGAGACAGCGTTACGGAAATAATAAAGGATATGGGATGGGAATCACTACAACAACTGCGCGTGTCGCTGCAGCGTGGGCTACTTACGAAACTCCAATCGCCAACTTTCTCCTCCGAAAGCGAAAATATATTGTTGACTCCCCACTTACATGGGTAGAAAAGATCATCAGAATAAAATACGAAAAATCAGAGCTCGAACGGAGAGATTCAGGTGTTCTTTCTTTCCGCGCGCTATTCGAGAATGGAATGGGAGATAAGTGGTATAATGGTGGTTCGATGAACCCTCTGCCAGGCACTTAAATGTTATTTGCAGAGTATCTCACGTAGATGTAGAATCCGGTCTAACATCGAATATGTCTCTTCGTAATTTTGAAAAATATGTCAACATATAAATTTGTGCCCCTTCACTTACGTTCACCATTAGTAACAATCTACCAGCACAGCACTGCGTCACAGTACCTCCTCGCTGTGCTTTTAATTTGGGGATGCAAGTTTTCGATTTCAGGACGTCTCCAGACGGTTCGGTCAATCATAATGTGTACGTTTCATTAAGCGATTTTCATACACATTCAGACGATCGTTAGCAAAAACGTTAACACATCTCAAAGATAACGGTAAAAGGAAGAGACACGTCAATACATATCCATAGTCTATGTGAAATAAGCGTAAGTTACTGTAACTACATAAATCATGGGCGAATATAACAATAACAACAGATATCACTACAACCAAAATATGTTTTCTTAGTTCATAAATTCCTACAAGTTAATCACCAAGAATATTAGTAGGATGGACTACTATAAATTAAAAACATAATTTTCAAAAGAACGTGAAAAACAGCATACTGCAATTGTGAATTATTCTAGTACGATGGTAATTTGAGTGAATACTAATTCTAAAAATCCGCTTAGTTTCGTCAGTTAAAAATAAAGCACAAATGTAGTATCATATTGAACTTTTTGCATTATTCAATATACATTCTATCTTAACTAGAAGATAAATCCTTTACACCACAGAGGTCTTGTGACCATAATTTTTCTGTGCGTTGACTGTATACTACAATCACAAACAAATCCGATCATCAGATCACCTAATTTTTCCGCTGCTACATCCCAATACCGTTCCACGTATTCTGCAACATACTCTAGTTAATACGATAAACAAATAGTCTCAATAACCACTTGTGAAGTCGCGGAGAGATACAGACACTTAATTACAAGATGGTGGAAACTGACTAAATTTTTGCCATACATCTCAGTTTAACCATCAGATTCCACCGACATCAATTGATTGTCTTGAAGCTAAACCTATCGCAATACAAAACTTGGAAACAGCTGTTAAAATTAACATATAACTGCCTTGTCACCATCAGGATATAACTTCCTTTTGAAAACATACTTCTATGCGCAGCCTTAAAAAAAAAGTACCATTTTAGTGTACCACACACACCTTTTCTAAAGCATCACGACCGCCGCGGCGCATTAGCCCTGCCCACTGAGGCGTCTTGCTGCGTTGCGCGTGGCAGTTGGCCGTCGGGGACACAAGTCTTCCGCAGGGCATAGGTATGTCTATTGTTCTTAGGTAAAGTTAGTTTAAGTAGTCTGTAAGTTTAGGGACGGATAACCACTGCAGTTAGGTTCCATAGGTTTACAAACATTTGATCACATTTGCACCACGACTTGTGCTACCAGTTTAATACAGTTATTCTGCACTTGTCGTTTAGCAACAAAGAATTAGCACAAAATATGGCACCCCACTGATGGGCTGTACGAAAATCACAAAACATACAACTGCGGCTTTATTCACTGCACATCATCATAAACTGGGAGCAGATTGCATTGGAAGTTCTGCATCAGCAAAATCATATCTCATAAAGAGAACGGTCCCTCAGACTATTTTGAAATGCCACTTGCGTTAGGTCCACCACCAAGATTAAACTGTTACATAAAAGAAGGGTTTCATCTCACCAACGGATCATTTATATAACAATTCCTCTGTTTTAAGGGAAAATACATCACCGATTGACAGCATAGTGAACACCTCAAAATATCCAAAGATGCTTGTGGGTGTTTAAAAAAATATCTTCGATGTTCGTTCTGTACTGAATATGACCTGAATGGCGGATTTTCTTTTCTTAAAAAAATCAATTTATTCAACCAATAAATTTTATTTATAGACCCTTATTAAGAATTACAGGATGATAATTACAATAAAGCAAACAGCCACCTACCACATTTGATTATGCTATTTATTTACTAAACAGCGCAGTTACCGGTTTCAAACTTTACAGTTTATCATCAGACGGCTGTTTACGACTACATACATGTCATTTACATTTTGCTTATGCATATAATTTTGCTTGTGGTGAAATGTACTTGATTATGTGGTGCCCTACAGTGTAATGATGATTGTAATTGCTTACTCAAGCGTAAATATAACTCATGATACTGACAAACGTTGTAAACAAACTTTTACAATAGACTTTTTCTAGTTATTTATTTACTAACGTCGAAATGTAGGTTCCATTATATTGTATTGCTGATTACCGCAGTTGTTAATCACTTATGTCTCTGGTTAAATGCGTTATGTTGCTCTAAATAAAAGACAAAAGTGATTCTCAATATGCTCATTGTATCAACAACTGCAGTAATCTGCAGTACAATGTAATGGAACATGCATTTCGACACGAGGAGATGAATAAAAAGAAAAATTCTATTGTAGACGTTTGTTTACAATGTTTGTTTACAACGTTTGTCAGTATCATGTCTCCAGAGCGTCTAGAGTGTGAATTGGTTATGGGGTTGTATGGAAAAATCTCTGTGTTATAAATGAAAACGGTTGTTGGAGTGTAGTGCAGGAAGTACACTTTTAAACTTTAAAGCAATAAACTTTGTAACTAAATGAAAAGTGATGGGCATGTGACTGCCTGACCACTTTTAAATGACTTGTGATATATGTTACATTCTACACATTCCATAAGTAAAAAATTGATACACAAAGCCAAAATCTAAACATTTAAATAATAGGGTCAATTGAAATCTGCATTACAAGTCGTCGGCTTTCAACAATAACATCATATCTCAGTTAATGATGACAGTTTGTTTGCAAGCAGAGTGCAGATAATAGATTACGATTTTCCCTCTGATGGTAAGGTATAGATTAACAGAGAGTTTTTTTTTCGCATGTGTACACCAAAGGCGCGTATTTTTGTGCTGAGGACTGTGATCGATGGTACATTCTGTTATCAGTAATTTACGAGGATAACTACAGATTTCTTATTGTCTTCAATAGTGACGTATTAAGATATCCCGTATACGAGTTTTCCGACATGTTGATGACGTCATGGGTCAAAGGAGACGGGTGGAGTCGCGTCGTAAAATATTGCTAATAAATTTCCTGAATATATCCATCATCAACAAAAATAATCTACACTCATTCAGCATCTATAGTAAAAGCACTACATTAGACGTAATATTACACCAGTCTTCTAACCGCCCACAAGGAATCAGCTCTCACACACATGCTATACAGAATAAACACAGTACCACTCCACAAACAATTACAACAAGGAGCTGGACATATTAATTCAGACAACAAAGAGTAATTAATACTAAGAAATCCTCGTTACAGAACTGAATAAAGGAATCGTAAAGAAAATAAAGAAACAAAACACACAAAACCAAGGACACTGAACACTCACGACTAGCCCACAAAATAACAGCAACACTAACGAAAGGCGTAACACAGAAATTGAAGAAACAAACTGGAACACATATGAAAATAAACTGACACACAGAATTGGAAACATGGAATACAAATAGCATATCAAGGCCATAACTCATTACGGAAACGCCTAACAAAAACAGAGAGCATTGACACCTACCACCTAGCAGCTCAAATGTAACAGCTGTGATACCCTATACATAGGACAGACCAGCAGGACATTTGAAACACGTTAATAACATTACGAATCCATAACCCTCGTACCACTTAAAATTTATTACTGTTTTAATGCACATTTAGATTATAAACTTGTGATATTTATATTACTTACACTGGTCACTTTTTGTGCTTCAAATTGCTGCTTTGTGGCATCTCGCAGTATTCTGCCTGGGATTGACATGTCTGGACAGAAATATAAATAGTTAAGATTCAAGAACATCAAACAGTTTATATGTACGGAACAAAATATGGGATGTGGCTTTTAGCCCTGATGGAAAAATAATCGCACTGGTGTGTTTTACGGCCCACTTTAGATTTGGGTTTTGCAAACATTTCGGACCAAAATAATAATCTAAATAATAAAAAGTTATGGAGATATGATTACGACTCTACTATTGTGGTAATACCTATGCACCCACACAATATTCTTTCTGACCGTATTTTAACAAACAGGATAGTAGTCTTGGTAGAGTATGAGATTATGAGACCCTTTGCATTGCTCACTAGGATTTCTTTTGCACTTCCTCAATTACGTTGCATGGAAAGACATCTTCTTTCATTTCTTAATGAACTGTTCATTTTCGCGTGTTTGAATACTGGAAACTACTGTACTCTAAAATATTGGGTTCACTCGTTACTGTAGAAATGTGTCATTCACGAACTAACAGGTCCAAAGGAACGGTTCACAAGAGTGAGGAACTGGTTACAAAAAGGGACGGTTACTTCTGTAATCCCGGTTCCCGTTCCCTTTGCAGTTGAACGTTGCAGTTCCAACTCAGTATCGAGCTGTCGATTTTCTTTTCTTTTACCACGGTGAAGCAGCGTGCTCATTGTTATGGAAGGAACAGCGACTATAGGGAATTATCTTTTGCAAAATGTGTAAAACGGAGTTGGTGAGCACAGAGCAATGCTACTTGTTTGCAATTTTGACTGTTATGAAAACCATAGACGTTGACAACTGGATTAGAAGGAAACGGTGAACTAGTGGAAAGAAACGGTTGCAAGAAAGAAACTATCAGTGAACTAGGTTCCAAAAACAAATGGGTTTGCCCGTATCTAGTGTACAGCACTGTGTGATTGCTGGACTTCCCCTCCATTACACTCTGAGTGTCTTGCACTAGAAGGATATCACATTTACATTCCTTACAACGATCAAAGTGTACGGGCTGTTTCCATGTGTGGGATCTCAGGTGACTCTGGACTACATACCAGGTAATCTTTTACGAGGAGGTCTTCTTTTGGGTTGAGCACTACCGGTTGAAACAGCTTGTTGTTGTTAGGTTGTTTAAGGGGGACAAAGCTACAATGGTCATCAGTCCCCCATTCCACCTCTAGGCTGCAAAAGTAAAACCATACACGTGAAAGATATCACGCACAGAGTTTAAAATTGCGATGTGGGAGAGGAGTCCCACCGAGTCCATAAAACATAATCAAGAACAAGACAAAACGAAGAGATGGTCACACAAACACATCTTACAACAAATAAACCGATGGCCGTGGTTGACCGACCATAATGGTTGATTAATACATTCTTCGAAATGGCTTATCAAATGCACCCACTGTTATTCCCAAGCCGATGGCCCTATGGGACATGTATCAGATAGTATGAAAATACCTTGCCCATATGGAAGAATGAATGTCGTAACGGGATCAGACTAAGAATAGCCGCGGCAAATTTGCGAGGGAATTGAGGTGCTATGCTCCGATGCGCGAGGCTGTTCCCTGTCGGGGGTTCGAATGCCCCCACGGGCATGGTTGTTTATGTCGTAAGTATAAGGTAGTTCATAAGTAGTTTGTAAGTTTAGGGACTGACGACCCCGCAGTTAAGTCCCTTAAGGTTAACATTTTGACAAAGAGCATAAGGCCCAGAATGTGGGTTTAACCTGTTGTGCTTTGTGAATCATGGTCTATTACGTACTAGTAAATAAACAAAAGATTATAAAGAACGACCCTAATTTAAAGGTATAGTAATTTAGCTAATTTTCACTAGGGTTTAAAAACCGTAAATTTATATATGGCTTGCATGATAACTAAGGGTTTTGTTGTGCAACTTTGCTTAGGACATAGCCCCGTAGGAAAAGAAATTGAAGATTAGGGTGTGATTTCCCGTCGATATCGTGGTCATTATGTCAGTTGAGGCAGAGAGTTGAGGTGAGTGGAGAAGGGCTAGGAGCACTCACACAGGAACCTTGTGTCTGCGGAGTGTCCGCCATACCATTCTGGCAAGGTCAGTAAGCGACTTGATAGTGAATTTGTTTGCTGCGTCTACAGTTCAAATTTCGTAGACTTACGAATGGCTTACAAGGATCCAAAAGCAAGTTATTATGTTGAGACAAAACCTTGTGATAAAAAGTTAGAATTACGTTATCCCCCTTTTAGCAGAAAAATGGCTTCAATACAAGACCAAGATATGTCAAAGACCATTCATTACCTGACAAGGTTTACGTCATACGCAAAACCCAACCATTGACGCTTTCGGTTTGTTACATGAGTTACACACAGGCGTCGTATACATTTACACATGCTCGTGCGCCATGTGTAACGTCCGAACACTTTAACGTGGATGTGGTTATCCAGATAGATGGGTGGTGATGTTTTCTTGAATGTGATCGACCACTTCCGACGATGACTATAATGATGGCTCTGCTGATGCTATCATGAACACGTTGTGACAAAAGCATTTCGTAAGGTAATGACTGTTTTGGTAATACAGAAAACTGCTGTGTCTATATAACATCGCATTCGTGTGTCCCTCGCATAAAGTAACGCCGCGCAAACTCGGCGACATTGTACGGGTTGCGCGGCCACACCCGGCAGAGGATTGAGAAATTTTCCAAGAATGGGTGTGGGAATAGTCATTAGGGTAGTTTAGCTTAAGTAGTTTGTAAGACTATGGACAACAACTTTTAGCAGTTTCGTCCCTCAGGATTACAAATATTTCAATGTTCTAATTTGAGCACATTGTATCCAGGATCGTTTTCTGCACCTCAGTTCCTTAAAAGACCTAAGCATACCGATCACACGACGCATTCATCTTGGCGACATGACCACTCTGTACCGAGCAGCCCTCCTTTCCAACCACCGTTACTTGTCAGATTCAGTTATTCATGGCTGTAGTTAGAACATGTGAATATTATCTACATCTGAATCTATATGGTTATCGTACACAACTACGTAGTTTTCAAATAATAAAGAAATACCTATACGAGGTTTTATTGAACCTCTATTCATGTATTATTCCATTTTTTGAATAGATCTCAAGAAGAAAGATGACATAATTCTTCTTAGATCGATCTACGCACAGTGTACAATAAATTCAACAATTTGATGTTTGCAACATTGAATTAGCTATAATCTATTACTATATTCTTAGCGAAAATGACATGTGAAAACGGAAACTACTTTATCCAGGTGTGGTGACTAGTTTCGTTGTTAGAGTTCTAAAAATTTAGTTTAACTCATTGTCATGCATTGCTCATAATGAAAACTTATTTTAATCGTAAATACAGTTAAAAAGCGTAGTGGTGCTTAGCAGTAGAAGGAATTGATGAAGTCGGTAACCTGAGGGCTGATAAAATAGCCACTGGAAGTGTCTACCTCTATATACCCTCTGCTATCCTGGTACTGATCGGTCACACGAAGGGCGCCGATGGACTCAACCAATGCGATGTCGGTTAATATATAGGGGGCGGGATGGGGCGTGGTCTGGGAGGAGCTAAAGCAATTGACATCCTGACGTGCCATCCTCTCCTAACTACAAGCCGGCTCCCCGCCTCTAAGCGATATGGAGTAACGACAGAATCACATCGTGATTAAAGACAATTTGTATTCTAGGTCACACTCTCATGTATGAAAGGTAAAAAATTATTGTATATTTTCTTCCATTATGTTTACAATTCCCACTGTAAAACAAGACAAACATAAAAACACCTGAAATTGATTTATCCCAACAACCCATATTTGCAGTTAAGTAATACAACTAAAGTAACAAATTGCCTAATCACACAAGAATTGAAATTCAGCGTCATCATATGGTAACCCTCTGCCAGTATCCCTTGTAGATATAATCTATTTCTATTTCATGTCCGAGCTAATGGTATTTTAGCCTAATAAGAAATATTCGCGTCTTCTTCACATTGTGGCTGGTTTCCGAATCTATTGTAGGTAACATAAAGTGTCCCTCAGTCAAGAAATATGCTTCAAATCCCGGACGAGCACAACATTTTAACTTTGTCGTTGAGTTGATTTAAATCCTGGAAACGGTCGAAATATTCCAATATTTCGATCGAGTAAATTTATGCCCGTTACTGTCAACTAATGATTTTTTTTCTCCAAAATATTTTCAAAATTCATCTTTTTTTCACTTTCTGCACCTCTTAGTTTTAGATGTCTGCACTTACTTTTACTTATTTAATTTATTTCTAGCTTGTAGTTTTTCGTTTGCATACTTTAAGTCAGCATCTACAGTGCTACGCAGATTTGTACTCGGCTGAAATTTTCCATATTTGATACTCTTCTGTATTCACAGTTCAAACTTTATGACTACATATTCGTCTTATAACGTACTCCAGACACTTACATGTGATATGCAGAGTATCCGATGTAGATATAGTTAGAACATGATGGTATCATCTTCATCTGCATCTACAAGGGTATCCTACACATCTACGTGGTTTACAAGTAATAAAGAAATGCCTAGACGAGGTTTAATCGAATCACTATTCATTTGTTACTCCATTCTATAATATGTCTCAGGAAGAAACATTACCTAATTATTCTTCGATCGATTTATGTGCAACGTACAATAAAATCAACACTATGTTGTTTTCAACAGTATGAGTTGCACAAATTGTGAATCACAAATGAAATTATTTCACCTTGAAAATCCGCCGTTTTTGCGTGAAAAGCCGCTTTAGGGGGACATTTAATTAGCTATAATCCATTACTATATTCTTAGTGGAAGTGACATGTATGAACGCGAATTATATTATCCAGGTGTGGTCACTGATTTCGATGAGTTTTATTCATTTAGTTTAAATCATTCAGTGAAGAATTGCTGATAATTAAAACTGTTGTTAAAATCGCAGATGCAGTTAATAAGCGTATTAGCGCTGAGCAGTAGTTGCAATTGATGAAGTCGATAAACTGAGCGCCAATAAAACAGCCGTTGGAAGTGTCTATCTCTATATAACGTCTGCTATCCTGGTACTGATCGGTCACACGAAGGGTGCCGATGGACCCAATCAATGCGATGTCGTTTAATATATAGGGGGCGGGATGGGGCGTGGTCTGGGAGGGGCTAAAGCAGTTGACATCCTGACGTGCCATCCTCTCCTAACAAGCCGGCACACCGCACCTAAGCGATATGAAGTAACGACAGAGTTGGAACGCGAATGCTAGTGACATCTATCTATGAATCATTTCATCAGTAAACACAGTTGGTGTTCTAGGACGCCCTCTCTTGTTGTGGAAGGGGGAAAATGCAAATTTTATATTTTTATAGCTTTTTAGTCGTGGCTAGATCCAAAACAACTGTATGTTGTTTATGCTATAACCGGTATCTTCTGACGCTGTGCCAAAAGTGAATAGTTTTGCAAACCACATAGATCATCAGAAACATTAGATTGTTTTCAAGTGGTAATTGTTTGTAATAAAATTTGTTGCACGCAGTGAAATCCAAAATGTGCGTACTGAAATGCAACAAACGATACCATACAATGTGCGATAATATCATTCGAATGTTTACATATTTAATGAATTTACGTAAACCAAGAAATTAAAAGTAATTTATTTACGTTATTTTTATTTAAACATAAAAGTGAAGGAAGACAATTGACTTGCGTGTTACTCCCTTTCCTCCACTCTTCAAAGGGCTACCTGTTCAATTTTATTGGTGCTCAGATTGAGCACATTAAGAACATCGAAAATTATGTAATCCGACATATTACAGAACAAAACTATTTACAATTCACGCTGTTAAACCATACAATCTTCAAAACAGTTAATGTTGATATAGCCCAACTACACTTTTATTCAGATAAGTATTTCAACTGAAGTAATAAACTTGAAGAATGACACAAGATTTGATCTTCAGCGTCATCATATGGTAATCGTTTCCATCTCAGCGCTAATGGTATACAGACGTCCAGATTTACATCTCTCATGATTTCCCTAAATCAGACCAGATAATTGCAGAATGGTTCCTTTCAAAGGTCACAGACGATATCCTCCCCCATCTTTTTCAAATTCAGTCCGAGCGTGTATTCCATCTCTACTGACCACGATGCCGACGTGATGTTAAACCCTCATCTTCCATCCTTCTATTAAGAAAATGCGGCCAACTTTCAGGACTTTACAACCTGAAGATGGTCATGTAAGCCGATAAACGGTTTACTGAATAAAGTAGTTGTATAGTGCTTACAAAGAAAATATGTGCTCTGTTTAATATTATGATATTGTACCACGAAAAGGTAGAAGAATAGCTGAAAAAGTAGGCATTTACCTTTGCTTTAATGTTATTTAGTTTACATTCCAACACCTAACTCTGTAACAATAAAGTGCGACTCGTTATATGCGATTTTATTGAAATTAGTCCATCCTAAAACCTAAAATTATCACTATTCCTGCTGAAAGACTTTGTATAAAAAGGTCTAGCAGTGGAAAATATTCTCGGATCTCAGTATAAGTATAGAGATATAATACAATCTTGTGTGCGTTGTCGCCAGTTCACAGAATTTCAAATGGCCCACGTAGAGGAATGGGCTACGTAGTGGCTCATAATGTAATTCATGGTTGTGTGTAGTGTACAGTTTGTGTGTAAACTCAACCGTATATTAGTCGCCATGTACAGATATACTCGTAGTTAAGATTCCACCTTATGACAGTTCACCAACAAGAATACGAGCTGACGTGTTGTGCACCAAGCAGTTTGTGGCAACAGCACCGTTAATTAAAAACGTAACTCACACTGTTTTCATAAGAGCGAGAAATTACACGAACTATATGCACTAATTATGATAATTATTGATAGATGTGAAGCATTGAATTAAAATTTGTGGTGCGGCCGGGAATCGAACCCGAACCTCCATGCTTACTAGGCAGACGTCTTAACCGTTTTTTTTGTTTTTTTTCTACGTTTTTTTTTTTTTTTTTTTTTTTTTTTTTTTTTTTTTTTTTTGCTTCTCTATATTATCCGTTGTTTGTATACCGTTCTGTTCTGAACTCCATTAAAATAGTTGTAAAATAAATATAAAATGTTGTAAAATAAATCTCTCTCTATTACCTTTCGTGTTTATCGAGAGCAAAAATAAAGATTTCTTCCAGGCACAGAAATTGACTTAAAGTAACTAAATAGGTCTTCTTTGAAAGGGACATAGTACCTGTACATATAAACACATTATGTAAGTATAACATCATAACTGAATGCTATATTAACATAAATGCCTTCGTCGGCAAACAGTATGCCCCTTAATTTTTTCTATTTTGTTCTTGTTATTGTAAAAAGGCAAAATCAAAACGTTAGCAAAATAAAAGAACATCTTCCATGTATGTTCCTTATTGTTTAATCGTTCTCCGATTGAGTGTTCTGTATATATTACATTATAGTTTTAATCAGGAAGTTGGCATAACGCTCCTTGTATTTCTTCTTTCTTCGTATCTGGTCGTGTTGCATTATCAGGTAGAGTATGAAGTCCTCCTTTCTCTTTGGTTCTGTACTAAAAATATAGTACACGGTATGGCCCATTATCCAATTTACCGCATTTCGTTTTGTCTTTGGATATGGAATTGTGTCGGGGTTGAGGCCATCGGCCGGTGTTATTGTATTTGGCGAAGTTCGTCTGACCTGCGCCAACTTTTGCCTTGTGTACTCCCATATTTCTTTATTGATACTGCAGACAAAACGGTGTTCGTCGCTGTCGACTAAATTACATGTGGGGCACATGGGAGAGTCTTTTATGTGAATTTTATGTAGTCTGGACATCGTCGGAGTTTTTCTATTAACCGTCATATACCACGTTGCCTTTACTTGTGAAGGTAAGTCAGAACTGTGGATGTTTTCCCAGGTTGCTTTCCAGTCGTTATTCGGGAATTTCCATTCTATCGCATTTCTTTGTTTGTTTAACAATAGTGCCTGGTATATTTCCTTAACTGTTGTCATTTTTCTTTCAGGAATTCTCGTTCGTATGTAACTGTAGTCGATAAGAAAACACCTCAAGTGCTGCAAGGCATGTGATAAATGACTGACATTGATTGGCGGTCGTAGGTCTAGTGGGGCTATTTCTTCCAACAGGTGACTAGTCAAAGTGTTGGTTGAAAGCTTCCATTGTTTATACGTTTGGCACACGTAGAGTGCTTGCGCCTTCTTGTGTATATCAATGAGATTCAAGCCACCTAGTAGCAAAGGGAGAGTCAGGGTGTCGTACTTGATTTTGAAAATATGTGCTCGACATACGAAGTGTCCAAGAGCTGCCAGCATTCTTTGCGCTATGTCGTGAGGTATCGGCAGGACTTGAGCCACGTAGTTCACCTTGGCCATGATGTAGGTATTCGCCAGCGCCACTTTTTGCAGCTCATCTAATTTCCTGACACTGTGCAGTTGTACACACGCCCGTATCTTAGCTAATAGCTGTTTGTAATTCGCGGCAACGGTTTGTCGAATTGTTTTACGAAAATCGACACCGAGACATTCCAACTTGGACACCTCTGTCAACTTGTGATGATTGGGCAAGCCTATTCCTTTGCCTATGTTCATGATGCCCGATTTTTGCCAATTTAATAGCGCACCGGATGCCTTTTCATATATCCGAGTTATCTGAAGTGCGGTGTCTACCTCATTCGCGTTGTTGACCAGGAATCCCACGTCGTCGGCATAAGCTCGACACGCTAACTTCTGACCGTGTATTTGTATTCCTTTTAAACGCGCCGTCAGTGTGGATAGCAGTGGTTCTATAGCGATCGCAAAAAGTGTCGCCGACATGGGGCACCCCTGTCTTACAGAGCTTTTTACCGGGATTATGTCACCTGGTCGTCCATTGACAATCACCCGTGATATTCTATTTTGTAATAGATTCCTTATTACACTGATGAAATTCAGGGGAAAACCTAGCGACCGCATGACGTTGAACAAATATCGGTGGTTCACTCTATCGAAAGCTTTATTAAAATCCAAGCTTACTATTGCACATTTAATTTTGCATGCGTCTGCCACCGATATTAGATCGCGGTAATCAACTAATGTTTGATAGATGGTTCTATCTCTCCCGACACTGGTTTGATAAGGTCCAGTAATTGTATTCATTACATTTTTCATCCTTTTTGCAAGAATACGTGCAAAAAGTTTATAATCGCTATTCAAAAGAGTAATCGGTCTAAGATTCGAGATAGCATTACTATTTGCGCGCTTTGGGACTAAGACGACAAGTCCTTCACTGAACTCTTGAGGAACCTGTAGATCCGGTTTCATTAATTCTGTACATATCTCTAACAGTTGTGTCTTCATTTGCGACCAAAAGGCTTGATAAAACTCCACCGGGAGTCCGTCACTTCCCGGAGATTTATTCTTGGGACTGTGGAACACCACATCTTCCAACTCGTCTTCTGTTATTTGTGTTATAAGTTCATCATATTCAGAAGGGGTAAGTCTGTTCGTTACATTGTTAGTCAGTTCTTCAAAGGCGTTGTCATCAATCGTTTTCTCAGACATCAATTCTGTGTAGACAGTCTGAATCTCATTTCTAATATCTTTCTGTTGAGTTAAGATTGCGCCATCTCTAGTTTTTAGTTCTGTGAGTATCTTCTGTCGTCCTCGTTTACTCTCACGTGCCAGATGGTAGATTGACGTCCCTTCATTGTGTAGCGAGTCCTGGGTTCGAGATCTGACTTTCAAACCTTCTAACTGTTTTCGTTTAAGAAGTAGTAGTTTAGCTTGCACTTTTTTAATTTCGGCGTAGTTCTCGATTACTGTCGCGTCCAGTTTATATAGTTCCCTTAGACTTGAGTAGTGAAATTCCATGGTTCGCTTAAGCCACCAGTTCTTCTCCCTTGAGTAATGTAGCATGGCTTTCCTTAATTTGGGTTTAGCACGTTGTAGCCACCATTTGATTGCCGAATTATATGTCCTATACTTGGCGAGACTTTCATTCCACGCATGTGTGAAGGCATCCTTACATCCTTGATCATTTAAATGTGAGATATTAAGTTTCCATGTTCCTTTACTACGGTACGTTCCCTGTTTCTGCAAGTTTAAAGTACAAATATATGCAGCATGGTCCGTGAAAATAGTTGGCCATACCTCGCAATGTATAATTTGGTGTTTTAAGTTGTCTGATACATATATCCTGTCTAATCTACTTGCCGAATGAGTTGTCACATACGTAAAACCAGGAGTTACTCCATACTTATGCTCCCAACTGTCTGTTAAAAGTAAATCCTTTACTATCCGTTCCAGTTCCACGGATTTATTAAAATTAGGTGTCTGATCTTTAGGGTGCAGAACACAGTTAAAATCTCCCCCCACGATAAGCTGGTCAGACGTTGATGTAAGTAGCGGAAGAATCTCCTCCGTGTAAAACTCCGCTCTGCGTCGCCTGTTATTGGATCCTGAGGGGGCATAGATGTTTACAATTCTAACGTTATTGATGATGGCGGCGATCCCTCGATTGTTGACAAGCATTTCTATGTTTTGCGCCACAATTCCCTCTCTTAATAAGATAGCAGTCCCCAAATCTGCACCACGACCTGGGTTTGCTATGACGTTGTATCCGAATAGTTCTTCTAACTTAATGTCTGCAACCTCCTGTAGAAAAAGAATATCAATATCAGCAAAATACAGGAAATCTTGAATATGACGGAGCCTAATGGAGCTGCGACTCTTATTGATGTTTAACGTTGCAATTTTATAGGCTTGACGATCACACATGTGGGTTATGAAATGAAAATTGCCTACAGTTAATAAAAATCCGAGTCCTCTTCTTTCTCCGCTTCTGGTATTTCCATTGCTTCCGTACTATTTTTATTCTTCACCGCAGCAGCAGTTGGAAGATCATGTGCTGCGTTTCCAGAATCCCCGGAAGCGTCCTCCATGTCTACCTCCCCTGTCCAGTCGACGCCAGTGATAAATTTGGAAGGCAAAGTATTTTGCTGTTCTTGGTTCTGCGTTGGGTATGCAAGTTCCGCAGTAAGTTTGTCGGACGTCATATCTGGGGTTTCCTTACTGGGCTTGGTTGACTGCTTTTGTTTAGCTGAACCATCTGGTGACTTTCCACATATTTTTTCCTTCACTTCTTTTGCCTTTGCTCGTAAAGGAGCAGCCTTCTCCTCTGCCCCCTCGCGGGCCAGTCGTCGTTTCTTGTGGGTTCGTGGTGACTTTGCTGGAGAGCTACTCTGCCCGTCTGCGAAGGTCTCAGGCTGACTTACTGGTGTCTGGTTGTCAGCTGTTTCCTGCTTCCCCGTATCCTCTTTACATACCGGAATCTCTTCCGCTGATTGTGGAGGAGACTGGTCAATGGCTTCTTTCTGTGGTGCCTGCTCTGGCGTGCTCTCCGGGATGTCCATTTGAGTTACAATGTCTTGCACGACGTCATCAGGTGGGATATTGTCTAAAGGAACCTCACTAATTAATGGCTCTGTCAGCTGACCACGTGCGACAGCTACATACGTAGCTGGCAAGATAGTCATATTCGGGGGCTGAAGTGTTTCACTGGTTGGGAGCTGAGCAATTCGTCGTTTGACACAGTCAGCGCGAACGTGCCCTGGTAAATTACAAATGGCACAGGTTTTCGGTTGACCGTCATACATAACAATGCCTCTAAAACCGCAAACATTTATATATGACGGTATATGTCGGCACAGTTCAACCTTCAGTTGCCTAACACCATTCAAAACAGGCAATTTATGTGCGCTGGACCATCTCTCGGCAAAATTGCTGAGTACTCTACCATATGGCGCAATTACCGAGTTTATTGCTTCAGCTGGAACCTCGAATGGCAACTCAAAAATCCGAACAGTTCTAACTCCGAAACCTACAAGATCAACAGTGACATTACCTATATTGCCGTCTCTATGATTAAATTTCAATGAACCACCTGTGTCCTGCACTACTTTTTCACATAATTCGGCAGATGCCAGTTTCACATACATGACACTATTGATAATCGACATATGATATCCAATTATGTCTTCGAGTCGGATCTTAGCAACTTCTATGAGCCAATCTTCAAATTCAAAGGACGTTGGTCGGGCAAATTTTCGTTCGAATGTAAATTTCAACGTGTCTCGTCTACTAATGTTATCCATTACTGCGTTTTCATTTTCACAATAGACACTACAGTAAACGCTGGCGTAAGCGAACAGACTTACCCCACGCGGAAGTAAACAAACCGCTGCCGCAGCGAGGCACCGCGCGACCTCCTTACACCGCCGCTGCCGCAAGCAGACTAAACCGTTAGACTACCACACCACTAACGATTAAGGCGCCTTGGAATAGTCTATGTACGATTTCCCTCCACAACACAAACTTTAATTCAGCTTCTTTGTTCCAAAGATAATTGCCACTACTGCCAAGGCTCTCCATGCAGCGGAATAGCACCTCAGCAATGGACATGGTGGAACAATCCTGTTATGGTGATATAAATATCAATTAATATGTTTCATGCTTATTATGTAGTAACCTTTTTCTTCGTAAGCGCACAATTGTTTTCATCATGATGGTACATTTTCCAAATTATGCTATTATAAAAAGCTGATATGTCTGTTGATCGCGAAGCAATTTTCGAAATGTTGTAACGTAGTAATTCGTGGAATCAGGACCCGTATCAATCAGGGATGTAAGAGGTTTGGGGATGATTGTAGTCTCCGTATAAAGCAAGAATTAATACATATGACGAATTCCTAAGGCTACTTAATCTCCTATATCTACTTGCGTTTCAATTCTATTACGCATTTCCTTGTAATCCAATGCATGGAGCTATTTCCATCGTTTGAAACGGGTACTAGGTGTACGTTATAAGAAGAATATGTAATCGTAAAGATGGAACTGTGAATACAGCAGAGTATCAAATATAGAAAATTTCAGCCAAGTACAAACTGCATAGCTCTGAAGATGCTGACATTAAGTTTGCCAACGAGAAAAAAACAAACTGTAAATAAATTAAATAAGTAATAGTAAATGCAGATGTCTAAAACTAAGACGGGCAGAAAGTGAAATAAGATGCGTCATGAAAATTGTATTGAGAACTGATGAACAATTACTGACATGGTGTCTGTTCTTTTCGGGCATGTCCGAAAGAACAAAGACCATTAGTTGACAGTAACGGCCGTAAACTAACACAATCGAAATATTGGAACATTTCGACCGTTTCGGTGGAATGAGATAAATTCAACGACAAAGATAAAATGTTGTGCTCGTCTGGGATTTGAAGCACCTTTCTTGACAGAGAGACTTGATGTTACCTACAATAGATTCGGAAAGCAGCCACAATGTGAAGAAGACGAATATTTCTTATTAGGCTAAGATACCATTAGCACTGAGATGTAGAAGATTACCATAAGATGACGCTGAATTTAAATGCTTGTGTCATTGTGTAATTTGATACATTATACTTTAAAAATTTGATACTTTAGCTGTATAAATGGGTTGTTGTGGTATATCAATTTCAGCTATTTTTTGTTTGTGTGGATTTACAGTGCAGAATTATTCACAGATAGATGTTACTAGCGTTCAGAAGGCAACTCTGTCATTACTCCGTATCGCTTAGAGGCGGGGAGCCGGCTTGTTGTTAGGAGAGGATGGCACGTCAGGATGTCAATTGCTTTAGCTCCTCCCAGACCACGCCCCTTGCAGCCCCCTATGTATTAAACGACATCCCATTGATTGAGTTCACCGGCGCCCTTCGTGTGACCGATCAGTACCAGGATAGCAGAGTGTATATAGAGGTAGACACATCCAATGGCTATTTTATCAGCACTCAGTTTAGCGACTTCATCAATTCCTTTTATTGCTAAGCGCCACTACGCTTGTTAACTGTATTTACGATTTAAATAATAGTTTTCATTATCAGCAATGCATGACTGAATGATTTAAATAAATGTTTAGAACTCTATCACGAAATTAGTGACCACACCTGGATAAAATAGTTCGCGTCCACATATGTCACTTCCGCTTAGAACATAGTAATGGATTAGTGCTAATTTAATGTTGAAAACTACAAATTGTTGATTTTATTGTACATTTTTCTTAGATCGATCGAAGAAGAATTAGGTGATCTTTCTTCCTGTGACCTTTATTATACGTGAATAGTGGTTCGATAAAAGTGGCGTTACGTTATGCAAGAGAGACACATATGCGATGTTTTATGGATACAGCAGTTTTCTGTATTAAGGTTCGGTTTAAACAGTCATTATCTTACGAAATGCTTTTGTGAACAACGTTTTCATGATAACATCAGTGCACCTATCATTATAGTCATCGTCGTAGGTGGACGATCACATTCAAGAAAGTACCCCCCCCCCCCTGCAATCTGGAAACCACATCCACGTTATAGTGTTCGGCCTTTAGACAGGTGCATGTGTTAAGATATAGGGTAACATTGGGTGAGTTGCACCATTGGATGAGAAGGACCAGTGACATATTTCGTGAAAGCGCCGCTAGAGAGCTGCTCCGTTCACTTGTGAGTAAGCTCTTTGTTGAACGAACGTCGTGCAAATGTATTGTTGTCATTATCTTCTTAGTTCAGGAGAAAAATCACATTTTCTGTTTTAGGAAGTCGAAAAGTTTTATGTAGTTACGTTCCTTTAGTATTATGGCACAGTTTGCACAGTATTCCTGCAGTTTTATTACTAAAAGATTGACGAATGTGTTGGCATGTACCTAACCTAAAATGGCCACCGAGCTCCGAAACTGCAGACTGAAATCGTGGTGGTCCATCTCCCCCAGACAATGAGGATAGATGGACCAGTTATATTTGTGAGTGATGGACCATGAATTTTAATTAGGGAGAGATGGACCACAATTAAGTTTATCTTAAGTGACTATGGAAATTAGATTAATATTTTAAAAACTGATCGAATAAAATGTTATTGCATAGTTGGTATTTTTCTCACACAAGCTGTGAAACTTTGAGTTTGTAGAGGAATAAGGGATTATTTGAATGAGTCTACTTCCACATACATCCCACTGGTTCAACCGTTGGATCGAACATTTTTCAAATCACTGAAAAACTATTTTTACAAATGTTGCAACAATTACTTGATATATAATCCAGGAAGGAAAATAAACCGTCTTCAGTTTGGGAAACTAGTACATTCAGCGTGTGCTAACTCAGCCACCGTCGAAAGTGGTACAGCAACAAACCTAGCGACCCCAAGCACGTCAAAAAGCTGAGTTCCTCCGCCGACACAACGTCAAGCACCACTACTACGAAATGTGAGACTTCCACGATTACCACAACAAAACTAATCACTTCGATGTCTAAGCAAACACCAACAAAGCTTTTGGAAGAAATATTACCTGTTCATCCTATTGACAATACACCGAATCTCAAGAGAAACACAACAACTGTCTCCAAAGCGCTAAACTCTGCTGAAAATATTAAAAGTGTAAAGGGAAGAGGGATGTAAAAAGAAAGGAAACAGAAAAAAGGGAACAAAGACTACCAACAAAGCAGAGCACTAGCGAGGAGAAAAAGATACCCAAGAAATGACAAAAGGCAAATGCTGCAAACAGTCCACCATCTTCATCAGATGCAGAAAGCTGAAGCACTGAAGACTTTGTACAAGATGGTGAAAATAGCTTTGAAGAATGCGATGAAGATGAATGTGTGGGGTGTGGTGAAATCTATTACGGAACCAACAAAAATGACGATCAGATAAAGTGCATTTCCTGTTCATAATGATCACATGAGTGTTGTTCATCATTTGATAAGAAGTGTAATAGTTGTGGAAGGAGAAAATATCCTAAGGTTTTCACAAAATCTACAAATCAATGAAAATCCAGTGTTCGCTTACTATTTACAAAAAACTGATAAAATTGTTTTGGTCTGAAATGTCTTACTGTATTAATAACTACATATTACAATAAAAATATGTCATTTCCATTTCTTTTCTTCAGTGTAGCAATTATTTACGTGGTCCATCTCTCCCACTACACTGGTCCATCTTACCCATACACCTATGGGTGAGGTGGTCCGCTGATGTATATTTTTATTTAGTTGTGTGACTTGCACTTTGAGTGGGAGGGCCTCAATAATGTACTGTATGTTAGTTTATATGACAATCTATAGGAAAATGATGCCAGAAGTAAAACAAAAATTATAACCCGATGAATTTCACCCTAAAGAAAAAAAGTGGTCCAACTCTCCCTGAGTTGCCCTACGCCGCCCATGTGTAACTTATGTAAACAACAGAAAGCGTCAATGGTTGGGTATGCCTATGACGTAATCCTTGTCAGGCAATTAATCGTCTATGACATATCTTGGTCTTGTATTAAATGCATTTTCTGCTAAAAGGGGGATGACGAAGTTCTAATTTTTCACCGCATACAATTGTTTTAACAAGAAACGAACGTAGGAACGTACTTTTCGATCATCGTATGCTACGATAGTTCATCTGTAGACTCAGTAAGCAAATTCACTGTCAAGTTGCTTACTGAACTTGCCAGAATGGTATAGCGAACACTCCACAGATACAAGGTTCCCATGTGAGTGCTCGTAGCCCCTCTCCATTCACTTCAACACTACCACAACTGACATAATGACCACGATTTAGACGGGAAATCAAACCCTAATGTTTATTTTCTTTGCTCAAGAGACTATGTTCTAAGCAAAGTTGCACAACAAAACCCATAGTAAACAGGCAAGCCATATACAAATTTACGGTTTTTAAAATCCTAGCGAAAATTAGCGAAATTACTGTACCTTTAAACTAGGATGGTTCTTTATACTTCTTTTATTTACTGCTCCGTAATGGACTTATGATTCACTAGGCCTATCTGGTTAAACCCTCGTTCTGAGCAATATGATCTTAGTCCAAATGTTTGTAAATCTTAAGGGACTAAACTGCGGGGTGAACAGTCTCTAAACTTTGTAACCACTTATGACCTACCATGTACTAAAGACATCCATGCCCGAGGAGACATTCGAACACGCGACGGGGAACGGCCTCGCTTATCGGAGCATAGCGCGTCAGTGCCCTCTTCCGCTCCGCTGCGTCAGTTCTTAGTCCTTTACCGATACGACATCAAGCGGGACATACTTCCATATGGGCTAGGTATTTCCATACTACCTGATAATGTCCAATAGAACCATCGGTTTAAGAATGGAAGTGGGATGCTTGTGAGAGAACTTCTCCAAGAATGTATTAATCAACCATGGTAACGGAAACAACGTTGGTTATTGACTGTTGCTGTTTCAACCGGTAGTGCTCAACCCAAAAGAAAAACTCCTCATACAAGATTACCTGGTATATGTACAGAGTCATCTGAGATCATACAAATGGAAAGAGCCCTTATTCTTAGATCTCTGTAAGGAATGTAAAAGTTATATCCATCTAGTGCAAGGCACTCACTGGTAGTTGTAAAATAACAGATACAAACTCAGTATGTGACATAATTGCACAAATTTTCGGAACTGTTTGCGAGGCAAGGTGGCAAACTTGTAATGGGGCCAAGACTTCAAGCTTTGGCTTCTGGAGGGACAACCCAGAGATTCGGGTAGTCTTGCTTTGTGCCCAGGTATCGTTTAAGACTGCGGAAGAGCAGAGTGGAAAATGGCGAACTGCCGAAAGTAGGTAAATCGCATCCAGTAAGTAGCGGGGAGAAGAAATCTGGCGACGGTTTTTTTTATGTACTTGCTGAACATTTCTTCTGCCTAGAGAAAACAGTTCAATAACAAAAGATAGAAAACAGTTTATGCACTAGGATAAAGAATAAAGGCATCATTAGATGGTGATGAGTTTCTAGCGGCTGGGAAGCTGTACAATAATTATAAAACACTGTGTAATAACTTGATAACCAACACACCAAAGACCGTTCGTACACCTTGTGAAATACACAACTGAACTGTTCTTAAATTTCAAAATCATTTATCGTAGAAACAGTCAAGCAACATGTCTGCTCAATTGCAACACACCCTGTTAAAATAAGAGTAATAATCTTGGCAGCTTCAAATCTGATGGGCTATCAGCACCATACCTGGAATGAACAAATTTCTACAAACAGAAGAACAGCCTATACCATTCAACTAACTGGGCCAACAATATCACTCGAAAATACAGTAAATCACAACTTCATATGCTCGTAGCAAACGGACTCTGATAATGTTAGCACTCAACATCGTACTAACATTCATTAACCACACAGCTCCTGCCGGAATCTGTTTTCTTCTGCGTTCTTTGTGCTGGACAGTCAGACGATCAGAGCATCTCGCTGGCCAAACTTGGTGAGCCAGCGTGTGTGTTGCTTGCAAAGACATTATTAAAATTAGTTGACTTACCGTGGGCTATGCAGACGTGGGGCAGATTGAACCTTTGGGTGGACGCAGTTTTGGTGGTAAGCCTCTCGTAAGCTGAGGTGTATTGTGTCTCCTACGGACATTATGTATCTTGTGTGAATACGTACATTATTAATTAGTCATTGATCAGCAATGTGCATGTTCTAATATAAGCGAAAAAAAAAGTTGTGACATGTTATGCAACGTTTAACTGAACGAAAAAATGCTGTAAAGGAGCTGAGAATACCTTTCACAGATTGGTGGATTTATTTATATGTTTAATTGTGATACAGTTCGTGCTTGTACCAATGCAATAGGCAGCAGTTAGTTTCGAGCACGCAGCTGTGACAAGATTCTTGTGGTACATAAGGAATAAGTGGGGGACTAACTGCTGTTTGAATATTTACTTCCTTTCTTGTTTGTGCATACTCAAATATTGCGTTCCTGACATGAAAGAATAGCTATGACGAATGGCGCCTAGCTGCCCACCATAGCTGCCACCTTCCGAACTGTCCGCTGTCAGAGTTGTGAGTGACGGCAGTGTGGGGCGTTGGTTCCCTGGCTGCCACCGCCTTGTGGTGACGTACCTGACACTGCGGTTTCACGTGCTGCGCTCCTCGCTTCTCGTGACGGACAGTTCCCTCACAGTTACCACAGCGTTAACTTTACTCTTTCTGACTAAAACTGGCTAAATACCATGACTGACACATTTGGGTATCAATGGTAAAAGACTGTAAAACACGGAGTACCGAATAAGCAGATAAATTAACATCTATAGCACCCAACATCCATCAAAGTGGTCGATGGAATAGAGACTTTAAACAGTACTGCTGGATGTTGCGCGAAGGCAAGTTTCTTAATTATATGTTCCATTCTAGCAACTGCTGAACCACTAAATGATTAGAAATAATATTTATTCGATCAGTAAAATAAAATGTACCAAAATTAAAGTTTCATTCCTCCCTACAAATAAAAAATTAGAAAATAACAAATAAGTACATAAAAATGCCAATACATGTGGCATTTCTTTCCGCAATTACATCGGAAAACACACACATGTTGACATAGAGCAAAGATAGGACAAGCACACATTCAAATGTTGGCAACATCACCCAAAATAAAATTACATCACAAAAAAAAAAAAAAAAAAAATCAGCACCACATGTAGACCAGCTGCTACCAGAAACTGTAAGTAATAACATCAAAATACCATTATCTAAATTTAGATAGTATCTACATTGTAATATGAAAAAGTTGTGAGAAGACAGGACAAAAAGGGATATATCTGTGGGTGTTTGGTGGGAGTGGGGGGGGGGGGGAGGGAGGCACGCACATGCCAGCATATTTCTATGACTCCTGGACAAATTTAAGAGATAACGTGGTACACATACATCATATTTTACAGAGACAATTGTTATAAGTGATATTATTTAAGATGATGGCGTTATGGCATAAGAGAATGCACGTTTTATATATTCTTATTTGCTATAAATTTACTTTTTGGCTGTTATTCGATTGGCAGACATAATTGTTCAACTTTACTGAGATAAATTGGGAAAGAAACATAAAGTGATTAACGAGTTATAAAAAACTTTGTTACTGTTTCATATAATGACACAAGTTACAACTAAAAATAAATATAGCTGACCAAGTTCAGAGTGATAACAATCTGTAATGCATCACGACGAGTCAGCTTCTAATTTGTTTATATGAGATAATAGTGTTTTCTATAATGCACAATATTTTGCTTCATGAAGTGATTTCCAGGAGATACTGATATCTCTCAAAGCATCGATTTGTCAAATAGATACACCTCTAACACGGAACATTATATTACATAGTGGCCGAGGCTTGGTGTTAGGAAAGCATGGCACGTCAGGAGGTGAACTGCTTTTAGCTCCGCCCCGAGCACGCCCTGTTCCGCCCCCAATGTAAAGTGGGGAATCAGGACATCTCATTGGTTGTCACCTTCGGCGCCCTTCGTATGCCCGACAGGTACCAGGGAGGCAGAGGTGTGCAAGAGGTGGGCAAATCGAGCGGCTGCCTAATCCTCGTTATTTACTCTGATTTCATATATTTCTTTTTTTGTACATCGTGAATGCTACGTTTTTTAATTATATGTTCCATTCTAGTAACCGCTGAAGCACTAAATGATTAGAAATAAGATTTATTCGATCAGAAAGATAAAATGTACCAAAATTAAAGTTTCGTGACGAAATTATTCCACTGTCAAAAGTTGTGACTTCTGACGCGAAATCAAGTAGGATATATTCAGCTAGTGTTTATGGTACAGCCGATTCAACTACTTGTCTTAACTTGTTACCTATCAATATTTATAGTGACTATATTAATATTATAATCTTTATTTCTATTATATAATGACTTGGCAATGGCATCATTGAGTAATGACATAAGACTAAATATAATGTCTGACAATTGAACTAGATACAATGTCATAACAATAACCTATATTCCATTATGCCCTGTCTTATCCAGGGGGGACTGGTCTGGTTAACAACAGCCAACCGCAATCGGTATGCAGTCCTGTGATATACAAGGTCTCATACAAACTTTTCACAATCTGTACGCAATAATGACGGTACTTTCAAGACATGCCGGAAATTCTTGATTCGTAACAACTTGCATATATCAACAGTGGCCCATGGCATAGGTGCTCCCGTCCAGAAAACAAAAGCGTCATCTATACTGTTTTTGTATTGCGGGGAGATAAACATTTATTCCGGCATCTGTCTCATGCTGGCCATTTCTGCTTCCGGTGTTACATCTACGAACTGCGGGTATGCCTACTTTGAGGCGCAAGCTAACCTTCATTTGGAAACTGTGGCCGTGCTTCTCTTCGTCTACATGTATCATGCATCTTAATGATTACTATGGAATATACACTTACGTGAATGGAAGAGGGTACATGGGAGCACTTTTGGATTACTACTTGAACTTTATTAAATTACAAATAACTTCGTAACTCATGGGAAATACGAACACAATTCTTCCGTGCACTTCTGATATCTTCTTGTTACTTACCATGATCGTTTGTCCTTCGGTAGCTTACCAATAAGAAAGTAATTTCACCCTCAGGGTAGTAAAGTGCCGATTGAAATTTATTAAAAACTGTCTTTCCCAAACGAAAAACATGTCGCTTTTAATTAAATATATGGTACGTAACTGCTTGGTTATAATTCCCTTGCTTAGAAGCTACTTGAACTAAGTCAAACTAACCTAAGGACATCACACATAGCCATGCCCTAGGGGAGACTCGAACCTCCGTCGGCGAACGTCCGCGCGCACAGTAGCACAGCACGTCAGTGCGCACGGCTATTTCGCCGCAGCTACTTTTACATCGATCCTTGTATTATTTCCGTGATACACTATTCCTTTAATCACAATAGTACATAACGATATTTTCTTTTTCGATATTTTTCTGCGTACTCCATAAGCCCTACCATGCAAGAATTCCATACTGCACAGCTATACCCTAACAGGGGAAAAAAGTGGCGTAGTAGTCTCGTTCATGGAGTTGTTGCGTCCTCTGTCTTCTAACAGTACTACTGACTGGTTACCTAACCTTCCCGCATCATTATCAACCAGACTGTTTTCGATATAAATGATAATATTTTTAAACGCGATGTCTTTAGGTTTAACTGAAGTTATTATATTACTGTAGTTCCTAATATTTGCTTTTAAACGGTAACATTCAGTCAGCCTACTCATATTGGTCACCGCAGACATGTCACTAATTAAGGTAAGTTGAGACTTCTTACACCATAAAGATAAGTTGTCTAAATCATCTCAGGGTTTTACATGGCGGTTCCTCAGAGTTTGACCTGAATTATTTGCAATTTTCTTGAAAATGAAAGCAACAAATGGAAATTTTTTAACTTTGTGTATATTTTGCCACAAAACTGTGTAGACGGGAGACATTTATGTAGAAACAATTAAATGCAGAAGCGAAACAAAGTGAAACATTCATAAACGCGGAAAACTATTTCCTTCTTTTTCTCCAGCTAACAAATACAAATATACAACTGGTTAATGTTCAGTAATATATGCTAGAGATGGGCAACATCGATCTTTTCATGGATTGGATCGAAATAGTCACGGACTGGGATGAACAATTTCTTTTTCATGACTCTCCGACTCACCACTCACCAACTGATGATAAACGAAAAACGATAGAACATTGCTTACTTGTCACTGTACCTTTTTTTTTAAATCTAATTTGCCCCTATTGTGAAAGAAGAAAGAGCAGTAATAATTTTAAGTCCTTAGAAATTTCGAGAATTAAAATTTGTTAATTACAGCTACATTAAAAATTGTATAACAGTATTCTAAATATTTTTGCAGGTTGAAACATTTGAAAAATAAAAAATGATTTTCTGTATTTTTATACTTTTATTCAAAAAATACAACATTATGCAGAATACATTGATACTGGCTCCATATTAATACTGTGACATTCGGCGACACGGCCGGGTGTCCTACGTGAGGCGACTGCTTCTCGCTATGGTCGCTGCAACCGATCAGCTGTTTCTCAAATGTAAAATATGGCATCCATAAACCGTAGAATAATGATAGCTCCGGAGTAAGGCAATACAGTTTTAGTTACTTTAGGAAATAGGGCACACAAAGAGAGCTGCGCATTAAATTTACAAAGCGAGCAATTTTCGTGGACTATTTCATTAATAACTTCAAATACTAAGAAAGACTATGAAGATCTCCACTCAAATTCTTCGAAAATACGACGACGAGTACAGATATTTTCGACTATGTCGTCAATGAGTTTTTCTTTTGTGAGTACAAACCATCAACAACTGATTAAGTACGAAGAGAGTCTTACCGAAAGAAAAATCATTTAAAACTGCGCTGATAGTCGTTTAGTCAGCGTAGTACAGGGGTACCGTTCTGGGCTCCTAAATCGTAGGTTTTGCGGTTGCTATTACGATTTCCGTTCCATCTTATATTTTAATTTCTGTAACTACACTCTTTTTACCTGCTATTTGTGCCAAGTTATATATATTCTCTACAGAAAGCATCACAAATTGTTTGTAAGTGCATCCAAATATAGTTTACCTTTAATTGCAAAAACGTATATCCCACTGGACCAAACATATTAAATTCCTAATAAACATTATATCAAGATGTTTTACTCAGAATGGTATTTTTACATGCATTTCGTTTGACATCCTAGTGTTTTCTCTCTCTTGATGAATAATTGTTTTTTTAATTTTTTTTTTTTTTTTTTTTTTTTTTTTTTTTTTTTTTTTTACGGTCAAAGATTTGATGCGAGCAGCAAAACTTTCAAGTGGACATATTCCCTTAACTGAATGGTTTCTGAGATAGGAAACATTAATGCACATTGTTATTTTCTTTGTTATTCGGCATAGAGTCATTGTTTTCAACGTGCCAAAATAGTGTAAATGAAGAAAAGATGCATAATTTGATATAGGACACTTGTCTATCAAGTCAGGAAAAGCTTGATACAGGCTCATAAAACCTAAGCATCAGATCATGCACGTCGCACAAGAATTTGTCTTTCTTGCTCTCTTTATGCATACTACAAGTATACGTTATTCCAAAGTTCGTTGGGAACAGTGTAGCAACAGAGAATGCATATTTGAATTGAAAAGTGGTCTCTGTCTTAGAGAAAAAATGAGTAGGATCTTTTTCGCAGACATTTTATATAGTTTATTGTACAAAATTAATGAGTTTTCGCTACAGACTACAGATTTCGAGTTATTAAGGAAAGAAGTACAAAAGTAGCGTTAAATAAACACGTTTTATCTCGAAAACTGTTCGGAATAGGACATTTGTTTAATGACGGTTTCTGTTGCATCAGATGTTGGTTTAAGTAAGGTCCCAGAATATTAACAATTCCTACTGGGACAACTTGTATCGTGTTATACCACATCTGTACAAATAGTTACAAGATATACATACTATTGTTATCATGAAGTACAATATCTGCTAAACTCGGATGAAGAAGTGGAAAGTCCAGAAAGCGAACTACAAAATTTGTCAGAACGCTAGGAGTTGAGAGAACAGAGTGATGCATGGAGTCGCTTTGTTCTGCACCATGCGGTTCACCAGAGGAGTGGGGGGGGGCAGTGAGCAGCGAGCCACTCAGCTGGCTCTCCGATCGCCGGAGTAGTGCGGAGCAGCGAGCTGGCAGGATTCAGGAGCCGAATCCTGCTGCTTGTGCGGCTCGCCAACTCTCGACTCACCGACTCTCTTCTAGCAGTGCGGTGGCGCTGCACATGTTTAGGCGCTCATTGTTTGCAGTTTTATACTTGCCCATGGTCTATACCACATTTATTTTGTAGCTTGCGAAGCTACTTAAGCACATGGCATGGGGCGCTGTTGTAGCTCATTGCTGTCTCCAGAGACATTTCGGATCAGATGAGCTACCACACTTTTTTTTGGATTCATCCATCACTCACTTCTTAGAAGGATCTGGCTCTTTGAATCAGTTCAGGAACGGATTGTCCATCTCTAACATATGCCTGAGATAATGGCGCATACTGCTATTGAATGCATCAATCCAATGTTGAGGCAATAACTTCCATTGTTCCATTGTAGCTGTTCGCAAGTATTAGAGCTTGGCTGGAGTAAGCTGGCGTGATAATGTCGGTGTCCCTAGGACATTCCAGACATGCCATATGGCAGTAAAATTGGGAGGGCAAGCATGTCACAAAATGCTTACAATTATTTAACTATTTCAATTAATCATCGGCCAGCTGTGACATCGATCAGTGCCGTCAATCAGTACTATGATTGAGCTCATAGTACGTCGCAGCAAGCACAAGTAAAGTCTCAAGATCACATAATCATATCTGACTGCAGTTAAACACTGCCAGTGCACATGTGCAATTTCACTAAGTGGCGATTTACTGGTGAAAATCGTCCTCGATGTCGGTCCTTTTTCAATTTTAGCTTCCTACAGATGCTAATCCGTTAATAAGCACTATCGAGATGAAATCAGGATTTAACATGTGACAAAAACAATGCTCCTCTGTTCAATTTACAATGTTGCAGGTTGAAGACTTAACTCGAGACGTTACCTTATGTGAAGACGCGTCAGAGGTACGCATATAACAGGTCTTCAACAATAAACAACTCTGCCGCAGTCGTCTGTACACTGTTTAGGTCGATAAAGAGTGCCACTTATTGAACCATGTGAATCAAACCATAAATGAGTTACAGCATACATACATTGTGACATGTTAGAGATATCTGCCTTCTGTGGCGATGATATGACAGAGACGAAATGCGAAATTCTGCATGGTCCGCTGATGTGTCGAAACATCAAAGCCGTTGATGACACAGTGAATGGCATCTTTCCGATTGTCAATGGTTTTGCGGTAATAGCTACACACTTTGTCTAGCCCCCCCATCCAAAAAAAAAAAAAAAAAAAAAAAAAAAAAACCCTCCCTAAACCTCGCATGTGTTCAAATCCGGTGGATATGACAGCCAATCTGGACACATTCCAGTGGCATCTGGTTACCTAAGAACCAGAATGCGGTCCCTACAGTGCTCCTCCAGGACATCAAACACATTAATTTTTCGATCGGATCTAGCATGAACCACATCGTGCCAAAATAAGGTTCACTTTGTATAATGGGGATATTACAACACCTTAACACATCTAGGAATATTATTCAGTGACTAAACATTAAAAATCACACAGTTACTCGTTGAGGGTGACGAAACTTCCCGATCACGAAATGCGAACTCTCCGTGCGACAAATGTGCCAATTCTTCTTAGGGGTGATCACATGAAGATCAGTTTAGCTTTCGTCGCTAAACCAAACCGTATTCAAATGCGCATGCGTTTACTGATTCCCAGAATACCACCCCAACAACAGTGTTGCATCATTTAAGTTCTATCACTTCTTATCTTGAATGTACTTCTGGCGTGCCTATAATGTAAATTCTGAATTTTGATCGTAATCGCATTGTTTCTTTGTGCCAGTACAGACTCATCAATGAAAGTTTTCAGACGTCTCGCGAGTGAACTAACGCGACTTTTTTCGGACGTGGAGGAGGTACAGTGGTACAGGAACTGTAAGAAATGCCTCGCTGTGTCCGGCTACAACAGCTGTTGAGATGACGCATACTTACGGATTTCAGCTCTGAAGAACGCTGATCGGAAAGCCAACATTCTGAATAATTTACGTGGGGCAGCCACAGGAGGTCGAGTTTATACTTAAACTGTACGTAATATGCTGCATCATATACAACTTCACAACCGACGTCATTGGAAAGGTCTAGCTTTGACACAGACACCAATCAGCGCAGTAATGATGGGCCCAATGGCATACTGGTTGGACTCGTCAGAATTGCCTTCGAATGCTATACACAGATGGGATTCGCAACTTCCTACAGCCACACGATTGTCGGAGTCGTTTCTGGAGCCAGCGAGGTCAGCCTGAACGTCTTAGAAACACGGTACAGCGAGTGCAGCAATGAGGTGATCCCTGATATTTTGGGCTGATATTATGTTTGGCCACATTATGCTACTAGTTGTCGCAGAACGCAATCAAACGTTTATTGCTCTCGTCGTGTACATGTTGGGAATGCGTTCCTTCATTACGACATAGCAAGATTAGAATGAACCGCATCGAATGTGCTCGGGATACACTGAAAAGTGTTTCCTTTTGGACCAAAGGACACTCCAACTAATCGGAGATGTACGTCACAACGCCGGTGAAGAGTGAGGAAGGATTCGAACCTCCGACGCGGGAGGCCGCGCGTTCCGCAACGTGACGCTCCAGACCGCTCGGCTACTCCTGCGCGGCTGATTGCTGTAAATGACGTATTGATAGTTCTAACTTTGTATATATATTCAGAACTAGAATTATGTGGAATTCAGTATTACCACACTTATTCCGATTGTGATTTTAGCTGTAAAAAAAACGTAATCACGGTCTGAAATAGAATATTTGCTCTATATTTAGCGCAGAACAGTGTACCATGAACGAAGTCATATCTGAACTACAGGAAAGGTAATACCATCTACGTTAAAAGCGTCCGTAGCAATCATGTCAAAGACAAACATTTTAGTACATGAATTGATTCTAATTAATGACTTTCAATATATTCCACAAATAGTGAATAGACGCTTAGAAAAATAAATAAACAAGGTAATTTGTTGCAATGTATACAACTCCCTTCTTTTTCGTCAAGGAACTAAGCTTTCCACAGAAATCTGAAACTTCTTTCATATACGAAACTACCTGTATCAGCACATTGTGCAGAATGTTCATTATTACAGTATCCTCCCAGTTTACGTGCTTATGCTTCAGAAGACCACTGTTCAATTCGTTGTTACATATTTCACGGCATGTTCACCAAATAGAACAAACACGCATTTTAGAGGGAGCATTCTTACATATGCACAATTATAAAAATTGAAGAGCATAGCTCTGTTTAATTAATAAGAGTGTCTGAAACACTTTTAGAAATAAAAAATTAGGAAGTGATGGCTTCCGAACCACTAAGCTTCAGCATCACAGACCAACGCATTGCCCACTACGCTACGGCTAACAATTAGAAGTTCCGTTCTTTAATCTCGTACTATTGAGGGCAGTTGTTACCTGATGGTAATATGGCATTTTTAGACACTAGATTATCATTTATCGTACGAAGAACGACATATTTTTGTTAATTCTTCAATGCGCCATTGCTTTGAAAATCATCAAATACGCAATGCAAGATGGCGTATGCCAGAGAGACTTCTGGGCGTGGAATGTCACGTGACATCTCCGAACAGCTTGGTTTCGTTAATTCAATGAAGGGCGTCAAATCTCCGTTATTTCGCAAATATTTCTCAAACGATACGAGATATGGAAAAAACATAGGGGGAGCAAAGTTGTAGAGAATTTTCTCCTCCACAAATTCGATTATTCAGTTTATTTGCAATTAAAATTACATTAAAAACGACTTTTTTTATTACTACAGTATTTTTTGTCCGACAGATTTGAAAAAGGGAGGTTCTGGTCTCTGGCGGCCTACCATTATGTCTGTAAACTGTGATGCTGATCGGTTGAACCGTTCGTCTTAAAAAGTGGGAACACGTTACGGACAGACAGACATAAAAATCGTCGTTTTTTTTCAAATATCTCTGAAATGATACGAGATATGAAAAAACATAACAGAGCAAAGTTGTAGAGACTTTTCTCCTCTACAAATTAGGTTATTCGATTTTCCTTTCAGATGAATGGTTAAGCCGTTATTTTCATTTAAATTTCGAGCTGTCAAAAGACGATCGCCAAGGCCCACTTTTAGTGTTACTATCGTAACCTAAAGTGGGCCAAAACTTAGAAACAGCTAGTGACATCAATATTAAAATTAATATGTAACTGTCATCTCCTCATTAGTATACAACTTCCTTTTGAAAAGCAATGTCTGGCCGCAGCCTTCGAATTTAGTGTTTTACACATTCAAAAGATGCAATTTTAATGCACGACACCAACCTTAACCAAAGAATCACGATTCCCGCAGCACAATAGCCGTGCGCTCTAAGGCACCTTGCTCGGGTGCGCTCCATCGTTCGCCGTCTGGGGTTCGAGTCTTCCCTGTGGCATGGGTGTGTGTATTCTTCTTAGGTTAGGTTACTTTAAGTAATTTATAAGATTAGGGACTGATGACCACAGCAATTAGGTCCCAAAAGGTTACAAACATTTGAATACTTTTGCATCACGACTTGTTATGTTGGCAACAATATTTATTCTACAGTTGTCGCTTAGTAACAAAGAATTAGCACAAAATATGGCAATCCCAAGATGGACTGTACGAATATCACAAAACATACAACTCCGACTTATTTCACTCCACAACATTACAAACTAGGATCAGATCATATTTTACGTTTTGTATCAGCAAAACCACATCTCAAAGAAAATGGTCCCTGTTAAGAACGAAAGTTGCGCACATATCAGTGAGCAGTTGAGGTAACGCGATTCATTTCTGTACTCTAGTTAATCGCAGCGGATGTCTCGTACGATAACATTGAGATGAGGGGGGTCAGCAGTATCGTTACACATGCCATCATTAGAGTAGAACTTCCTTTTGAAAAGCTACGTCTGGCAGCAGCGTTTGAGTTTGATGTTTTACTCATTCAAAAGATACAATTTTAACTCACGACACCAACCTTAACCAGAGGATCACGACTCCCGCAGCACAAAAGCCGTGCGCTCTAAGGCACCTTGCTGCGGTGCGCTCCATCGTTCGCCGTCTGGGGTTCGAGTCCTCCCTCGGGCATGGGTGTGTGTATTCTTCTTAGGTTAGGTTTCTTTCAGTAATCTGTAAGTTTAGGGGCTGATGAGCACTGCAGTCAGGTACCAAAAGGTTACAAACATTTGAATACTTTTACATCACCACTTGTTATGTTACCAATCAATATAGTTATTCTACAGTTGTCGTTTAGCAACAAAGAATTAACACAAAATATGGCAACCCACAGATGGACTGCACGAATATCACAAAACATACAACTCCGACTTATTTCACTCCACAACATTACAAACTAGGATCAGATCATATTTTAAGTTCTGTATCAGCAAAACCACATCTCAAAGAAAATGGTCGCTGTTAACAAAAAACGTTGCGCACATATCAATATGCAGTTGTGGTAAAGCGATTCATTTCCCTGCTCCAGATAATCGCGTCGGTGTTTGAGGACGGCGCGAGTTCTGCACAGGAGTAAACAGGGACGATTGTCAGTGCGGCGATTTCTGATTAACCAAGTTTACTTCTTACACGCCATCCCACCGAAGCTAACACTCACGGAAAGATATTCAGTTTGTCTCGGACTATTTTGAAATTCTAGTCGCGTTAGGTGCACCAGTAATACGAAACTGTTACATAATAGGAGGTTTTCATAATATCTGAGCAACTCTTCATTTATATATCAAACTCTTTTCTCTTCAACATAGTAAATGCAATAACATTACCGATTGACAGTAGAATGAACGCCTCAAAATCTTAAAGTTGCTCGTGGGGTTTCAAAACAAAAAATCTTCACTGTCCGTTCCGTATTGAATATGACTTGAATGGCGGCTTTTATTTTCGTTAAGAAATCCATTTAGAACTAATATGTTTTATTTACATAACGTTATTAAGGAATATTTATTTTTACAAATTTTTCTTAACATCATGTGCACATAATTTTAATTTCATTCAGATATTGGTCATCTAACTATGAAGAAAGAAGGAAGGAAGCTAAGCGTTTATCCTTGCGTCGATAGCGTGGCCATTAGAGATGGAGTTCAGACTAGTATTTTTGTTTGAGGATGTGGCAGGAATTCAGCCATGACTTTTCAAAGCAACCATTTCGGAAATTGACTAGAGGGATTTAGTGAAAACGTAAATCTGGATGGCTGGCGGAGGATTTGAACGCCTGTTCTCCCACATGCGAGTCCAGTGTGTTGTACTGCACCCCATTGCTCAGTATCTTATGTACAAAATTTAGTAAGTAAGTAAGATTTTGACATTAGTCACTTCCGTACGAGTAGTTATGTAAGTAGCCACAGATACGTGCATTGGTTGTGTATACTGTTGTTTTAAGTATATTAACCAGTCAATTTTCTGTTGTAAGTTTCCCCAATATCCAAAAAACTGTGTTATCTAGTTTTGTCAACAATGTTACAATCAAATAGAGCACATGACAAACAAGATTAATTCATTACAGGTCCCGAATAACGTTACTAAAACGTTATCTTAAATTACGAACAACTGATTACCAGTATTCCCTATATGGCAAGAGTAAAGGTATTGAGGCCAATAACGGCCTTCCTTTACTATTACCAAAATGTATTTCGTTACGCATCGGAATTAATTTCGTTACTTTAAAGTCCGCCTCCGTAGCTTAGCGGTAGCGTCGCTGACTACCACGCAGGAGGCCCGGGTTCGATTCCCGGCAGGGGACTGGGTGTTGTGTGTTGTCCTAATCATCATTATCTCTCATCATCATTGGCACGTAAGTCGCCCACGCGGCGTCAAATAAAAATACTTACACTAAGGCAAGGGTTCTCCTGGCCAAGAAAGCCATACGCTCATTTCTCTTTTCATTTCGTTACTTTAAAAAGGTTTCGCAGATTAACATTCCAACAGATAATGTTATTCCATTATCGTTATTCCTTTTCTTTTATTCAATACTGTTACGTTACTTAACTTAATTGATGTCGTTACTGTGCTGATGTTACACCACATAAGTTTTTAACAGGTAACAACGTTATTCTGCTACCGTAGAGCAAGAACCGTACTATTCAAATGGCACGTGGAAAAAAACAATTTAATAAGTTAAGGATCCAAATAACGTTACTATTGAGTTACGTGCTGGACACACCGAGTACACCGTACGCACGCGAAGACGGATCATTTCCTAAGACAGACGAAGAAAGCGACACATCGGCAACGACCAGTCGGCGCATGGGATCCGGCGGAGGAAGACGGTCGCCGCGTTTTAAAGAAGCGAACGGCTGTTGCCAGGGACGTGTGTGGACGACCAGGAGGAGACAGCAGCAGAGACGCCGCAGCCTTCGCGGCACCGCGACAGGCCCAAGACTCCAACATGCGGGAGACCAAGGCCTGCACCTTAGCACGGAAAGCCAGGAGAAGGAAAGTAAACAATACTTCACCTTCACTTCTAGTTAACAAAAAAGATTTGTGTTCATTGAAAACTTGTACTGCAGTACATACAGACGTTCTTTGCCGTAGTGATCAAGATTGTAAATTGTTCACTGTAATTTTTTATTTTATTTTATTATATAATTTCCAATGGAGGATACGTTCTGTTTTTTTTTTTTGTTTTTTTTTTGTTTTTTTTTTGTTTTTATTTGTTTTTTTTTTGTTTTTTAAACTTAACGACTGTGTTCAATAAAACAACTTCTGTAGCAATCAAGTTCTTCATTGGATGGAACCTTGCGTTAAGTCATGTACCCCTGGGCATACCTTGACCAGGTGACATTAAGTGTACGTCGCAGCCTTTCTCGTTGGCCTTGCCGCTGCATGTGACGAGAGAGTTGTCTTGTTGGTGTATCATTTCATTTGCATACGTTGTACGCGTCCTAGGACATACTGATATGAAAAGGAAAGAAGAAAGAAATTTCAAATACTTTTATTGGGTTGATATCATGGCTAGATCCAAAGGATTTTTGTTGTTTATGCCATCAGTGGTACCTGAAGACTCTCTGTCAAAAAGTGAAATGTTTTAAATAATTTTCACCGAGAGTAAAATGATTATATTTACGTGGTAACTACTTGAATTATTTTTGTTACATGCGAAGAATACTCAGAATATACTGCTTTATGTAATAAAGGCTCCCTAAAGAAAAGGCAATAATTTAACCAAATGAATGAAACATGAAATGAAAGTTTTAATCAAACTATAAAACCACATACTCAAAAGCTGGTAAAGTTGATTTACCCCAACAACACCTTTATTGAGATAAATAATAAAACTAAAGTAAGTAATTGCCCCACGAAATAAGAACTGCGCTTCAACGTCGTCATATTGTAACCGTCTCCATATAAAATGTCAGCGCTAATGCTATCTTAGCCTAATGAGAAACGTTAGTGTCTTCTTCACATTGTTTCTATTTTTCAAACCAGTTCTAGACCACATAGTTTCTCGCAGACACAAAAAGTAGCTCCGACATTGACGGGATGTTAAACGTTGCCGGCCGCGGTGGCCGAGGTGACTGAGGCGCTCCAGTCACGGTCAGCACGGCCACTACGGTCGGGGGTTCGAATCCCCCCTCGGGCATGGATATTTGTGCCGTCCTAGTTTGTAAGTAGTTCATAAGTAGTTTGTAAGTTTAGGGACTGATGACCCCGTAGTTAAGTCCCATAAGCTTAACAAACATTTGAACATTTTGTTAAACGTTCAACTATCCACCTCCCTTCATTTATAAAAAGAATATTTCAAAATTGCCCAAGATTTTAAGGACTTGTGATGCATTGCAAATCATTAAGACTGTTGCTGAAATCGTAAATACAGTCAACAAGCTTAGTCGCGCTGTGCTACAGTAGGACGAGGTGAAGCCGATAGAGCAGCCACTGAAACTGTCTACCTCTTCACGCCCGCTGCTATCCTGGTACTTACCGGACGAGTTTTGCGGCTCTCAGCCTGTGCGACTGGCAACCCGCCAAGCGCAACAACGTCGCGGGTTGCCTGCCGATCATACAACCGGGCGACGGGTTGGAGGAAGAGTCGAAGTGGTATCAGAAGCACATATAGCGGGCACACTGTGAGGGAACTACTTTCCTGCTGCCACACACGTGACCAGGAAATAATTCCTATGGTATACTGCAGCCCTCGGATACTTAAGCCTTGACTTGGACGAGCCGTGACAATCACATTCCGAGTTGAGCAGTCGTAGCGGCCGGTCGCATGCTGACAGCGCTCCGATGCCAATTAAAACGAGGAAGCGCGGCAGGGCCAAGTCTCGCCTTGTAGCTGCGTTGGAATTTCTGGCGGCTAACGCGTTGGATGCGGGAAGCAAACCTCGCGCCCGCAAACCTATTCCGAAATGTTTCAATGCCAAAAGATGGGGCACGTCGCTAAATATTGCCAGGCACCAGCTGCGTGTATGAGATGTGCCCTTGAGTAGAATTTTTGTGTTGTTATTTATAGTAACTGTTCTGTCCCTTATATCTAGTTACAGAAATGCGAGTAAGGCTGATCACAATTTGTGTGTTCCAGCACTCAGAAGCCGCGTATTTGAGAACAAGCTGCAGTCGCTTTCCAGGCTGCTCGTTGATTACATCGGCTGGTATTCTTCCTGCTGACTATCACTTAATCTATGCCGGCCGCGGTGGCCGAGGAGACTGAGGCGCTCCTGTCACGGTCTGCACGGCCACTACGGTCGGGGGTTCGAATCCCCCCTCGGGCATGGATATTTGTGCCGTTCTAGTTCGTAAGTAGTTCATAATGATTTTGTAAGTTTAGGGACTGATGACCCCGTATTTAAGTCCCATAGACTATACAAACATTTTACAACTACTTAATCTTGGCTACACCACCAGGTATTATAATTATTATTATTGAAAATATCAATAACACTCACGAGATTCGTGGCTGTACAAATAACAACAATCCTGGTTGCTACAAAACCTGTGAAGTGAGACATGAGCTTTCACGTGTCTTCCCACTGCAGAAATATTGGTTCCGGCTACTGTTGGCAAAGTACAATCTTCTTAGCATCGTTATAACCAACCGATTGCCACAAAATTACAACCTATCGAACGGCTGTAGTATACACTTCTCCCAAGGCATTTTTAAAGTCTTATTGTAGATGGAAAACTGCCTTTTTAGTCGGTCATGGAATCACCAAGCCACCCTCAGTTCAATATGTCCTCTCACATTGGTGGTCAAACTAGCACACTCTCTCTCCCCTCCAGTCTTTGTACTACAACAACGCACCACTTCTGCCTTCTACATATCACCACCTCTTCTTCAATTTTCTAATACTCCTACATATTTTGTACATACTGACGTTTCTAGAATATTCCCTAAGTGAGAACCTCGCTACATTCCACAATTATAAAATTTAGTGCTAAATATTCAGACGTTTCATAAAATCAAATACAAAATGTATATAATAATATTTACACTTAATTTAGTTTGATGTAACATTAAAATACAAAGAGGTTCAAATAGTCACGTATCGATAGATCGAAGTCTAAAAAAACATTTACAGAATAACATTTTTATTATTATTTGAAATTGTTTCCTAAATTCAAATGTTTGTAGAGCTTATGTGACTTGAACTATGGCGTCATCAGTCCCTAATCTTATAAACTACTTATGAACTACCTTATACGAAAGACGGCACAAATAGCCATGCCCGAATGGGGATTCGAACCACCCGACCGTAGTGTCCGTGCAGACGCGCCCCAGAACGCTCGTCCACCGCGGCCGGCTCTTAATTTATTCAGTACTGGAAAGCGGTGTATAAGTAAAACTTCACGTTTCAAAACCTTCTATCGTTAGGTTACCACATGCCAAGTTTCACATTCGTCATAGCTTTAGTTACTGAGATGTAACACGCCAAAGGTTGATGTTTTTTTGGGCGCCGATTTATTTGAGCAACTTTTCTTGAACGTTTCTGCCTATATGTATAGCACGTAAAATTATTTTCAATATTATTGCTATGAGTACGGATACAGTTGTACACGATAGTCGAATTTCATACTTTTCGACGAAATATGGCCGAGTTATAACGTCTCAAAGTTGTTAGGAATTCACGCTCGCCCTGCGCAGAGTCGTGCATGGCGTCAAACAAATGACTACATCTCGGCCAGTATTGCTTCCACGAATCTTAAAGTTTACCAATTTTCATAGGGGACAAGTCCGAATGTTCTCATAAAATTACCTGTGATGGTCGAGCTGGAAAATGTTACGAAATTAGGCAATTGGTCATTGAATGCCCCAGCAGTTACATGTTAGCCGCGTAAGCAGTTTCAGTGTCCATTGTCTGTTGAGCAATCATTTCCAGAATCAAAGCCATGGAATAAGTATCGAGGTATACTGAGTTTATTTGTAAAGTCAGCGAGCACACTGCGAGACTGTCGCTGTCGCCCTGGTTGCAGAAGTACTGAGGCCAGGCGAGGAGGCCTAGCGCAGGCTGAGACACACAATAGAGGAGGTGGCTGCAGCGAGGGCTGAGACACACAATAGAGGAGGTGGCTGCAGCGAGGGCTGAGACACACAATAGAGGAGGTGGCTGCAGCGAGGGCTGAGACACACAATAGAGGAGGTGGCTGCAGCGAGGGCTGAGACACACAATAGAGGAGGTGGCTGCAGCGAGGGCTGAGACACACAATAGAGGAGGTGGCTGCAGCGAGGGCTGAGACACACAATAGAGGAGGTGGCTGCAGACGCAGCCTGACCAGCGAGCAGCGCACCACTCACAGGGGGAGCGGCGCAGTTAGCAAGCGTGGGGGCGGCACGGGCATGTTCAGGAAACTCCAGTGGCAGACGCTACAATAGAGACGTTTTGGATTGCGTTATGGGCTTCTGGCAAAGTTCCGAGAGCAAATGTTTCATGAAAAGTCAACCAATATGGTGCTTAACGAAACTTACAGCTCGAAAAGCGAAAACATAGATAAAATTAATAATTAGGGCCTACACGGAGGCTTACCGACAATCACGTTTCCCGCGAACCATACGCGACTTTAATAGGATGTGACATTTATACACAAAGTACCCTCTGCATACACCGTGAGGTGGCTTGCGGAGTATGGATATAGATGGCCCAAAGCTATTGTTTGTAAACCTGGTGGACCAAACTGCTATGGTCATCAGTCCCTAGACTTACTGTTATGTACACAAGGTGGACGACTGTCGGCCATGGCAAATCAAGGGCACGATTCATGTAACAGAAATTAGTAGCACCACTCATGAACACATTTATTATGTATGAACAGGACAATAACTACGATAAATACAACTTAACTTTCTTTGCTCGTAATTTCTAAGCAAGAAATGTTAAATGCCTCGAAGCAGTCTCCTGTAAATACAATACAGTCAATTCCATAGTCCACAAACCTACGCCAATATATTTGTAGCTTGTCTGCAGCTTTCTGTGACATGCGTAACGATGTCCCGACAGGAATACTGTTTCTGACGGCCACTTACCGACTGTCACTTTTTAATACTGACTGTCCCATACAGACGTAGATAGTCCCATACAGACAGATAGTCTGGGACGGGCACGCTGAGATTCCGACTTCCGACTGTAGACTCCGTAGACTGCTGGCGTCGGATTGGCGGCGGCGGAGGGATCTCACATCGATCGTTGGATGCGCGGAATCCGATTGTCCTCGTCTCGATTGGCTGCCTCGCGCGGAAGCATAAAGTGGTGCGTGGCCTCTGTTGGTGGCCGTTGCACCCGCGTCGCTGCACTGCCGCGCGAGAGCTCTCTAGCGGGAGCGCGCACTCTTAGAGGGTGGACACAACACTCAGAAACTACGTAAACACTAACGACAAAACACATGCCCGGGGGATGACTCGAAACTTCAGCGGCCCAGTCCGTAGCATGATGCCTTAGAGCACGCTGCCATTCCGCCCGGCCTGACGGTACTGTCCGGCCGCAGTGTCATCCTCGGCCTAAAGGAGTATCCGGATGCAGTATGGAGGGACGTGTGATCGACACACCGCACTCCCGGCCATTGGTGACCAGAGCCGCTACTACTGAACCTGGCAGCTCCTCAGCCTGTCCTCACAACGGCTGAGTGCAACCCGCTCGCCAACAGCGTTTGGCAGACGCGAGCGGTGACACAGGGAAGTGCTGGCCGAACCCCACACTGCTTAGCTTCTGAGCTCTGACAAAAACAGATGAATCCACTGCGGCAAGTTCGTTGACCCATGGGCTACTAGTAATTACATTAAATTAAATGTCTTTTGATGATTTCTTTACCCAAAACTATGCTTTGGAAAAACCTGTAATCTTAAGAGGTTGGGGTAATACCGCTCACAGCAAAACCGGACATTTATTACTCAGACAGCGAAGGGCCAGAGTAGTGGACTACATTCGCGAAGAAAATATCTCACACTTGTTGCGAATTCATTTTAGGAAATTACCTGGGCAGTTTAGCAGCCAAAGTATGACATTTAGGTTGAATGTTAAAGTTATATTAGCTTTAGTAACATCGAATTAGTTATGAGTGAGTAGTAGAAGCTACAAAGTTCAACAAACAATGAAAACAGTTTTCACCACACTGATAGGATTTGTGCAAGTGCCGCGGCGGAGTGGCCGAGCGCATTGAGGTGTTATACTCCGTTGCGCGAGGCCGTTCACCGTCGTGGGTTCGAATCCCCCCTCGGGCATGGATATTTGGCTGTCTTTCGTATAATTTAGTTCATAATTAGTTTGTAAGTTTAGGGACTGATGACCTCGCAGTTAAGTCCCATAAGCTTAACAAACTTTTGGACTTCTTTTTGTGGAGGTCGTATATAAGGTCGGATTATGATCTGCGTAATGTGAAGCGATTTTTGGTGAGAAAATTTCTATAAAAATGAAACTTCCTGGCAGATTAAAATTGTGTGCCGGAACCGGGACTCGAACCTGGGACCTTTGCCTTTCGCGGGCAAGCGCACTACCGACTGTGCTATCCCGACACGACTCACGATGCCGCCTCACAACTTTACTTCCGCCAGTACCTCGCCTCCTACTTTCCAAAGTTGTGAGGCAGCGCAGTTACCGGATTCAAACTTTTCAGTTCATCATGAGACGGCTGTTCACGTCTACGTACATGTAATTTACATTTTGCTTAGGCATATAATTTTGCTTGTGGTGAAATGTCCTCGATTATGTGGTGCCCTACAATGTAATGATGATTGTAATTGCTTACTCAGGCGTAAATATAACTCATGATATTGACAAACTTTGTAAACAAACTTTTACAATAGAATTTTTCTAGTTATTTATTTACTAACGTCGAAATGTAGGTTTCATTACATTGTATTGCTGATTACCGAGTTGTTAATCACTTATGTCTCAGGTTAAATGCGCTATGTTGTTCTACATAAAGGACATAAGTGATTCTTAATGTGCGCATTGCATCAACAACTGCAGTACAGTGTAATGGAACCTAAATTTCGACACGAGTAAATGAATAACAAGAAAAATTATATTGTAAATATTTGTTTACAACGTTTGTCAGTATCATGTGTCCAGAGTGTTCAGAGTGAATCGGTTATGGGTTTGTATGACAAAATCTCTGTGTTATAAATCAAAACTATGGTTGGAGTGTAGTGCAGGAAGTACACTTTTAAACTTTATTGCTTTAAACTTTGTAACTAAATGAAAAGTGATGGGCATGTGACTCTCTGACCACTTTGAAATGACTTGTGATATATGTTACATTCTACACAGAGATTATACCTATTATATTCCAACAAAACACCCCAGAAGTAAGAAATTGATACACAAAGCCCGAAAGTAAACATTTAAATAATAGGGTCAATTGAAATCAGCATTACAAGCCGTCGGCTTTGACAAATGACATCATATCTGAGTTAATGATAGTTTGTTTGCAAGCAGAACGCAGACAATATATTACGATTTTGTGTTTAAAAAGTGATCTGTAGGTTCTCTCCGATAGTTAGGTATAGGTCAACAGAGAGGTTTCTCTCTCGCTAGTGAGTGCCGAGAGCTGTGATCGATGGTACATTCTCTTGTATTGCTCTGCAATTTACGAGGAAAATCACAGATTATTTATTATCTACAATACATAATTATTACGATATTTTCCCCCAAATTTATATTCGTTGATAGTGTTTGTTTTCCTAGTTGGTGTATCTACGTAGCGTATCTTGTGACATTCAAATATCACATCATTGCGTTGTATTGCGGTCTTCAATTATGACAAATATTAGAGGGTACAAGATTTTGAAGGAGTTACTTACGTTGACAGGTAGTGACTCATCTAACAATTCTGCGCCGATGATTTCAGCACCTACAGAAGAATCTCCTGTTGCTAAATTGCTAACTGAAAAATAAATAAATAAAAATAAAAATGGATATTGGGAATAACAAACACACACACACACAAAGAAGATGTAACATCACTGTCGAAGAAACTACTATTGCTACATTACTTAAGTAACCCTCCCCAATGTTTTACAGCTGGAAAATTGCTAACTGCTTCATCATGTAAACAGAATATAATGCAGATTGTATAGGTTAGGTTACCGTCTTTTGCAACTGTAATTTAGACTACTTAAGAAACTAAAAGCACTAATGGACAATCTCTACAAAAAAGACATACACATCAAATCTGACCATGTCTCGTAAAGCTCACAGACAACAAGCTTACTGATGAACAACACAACTAAATGTAAACTCAGAAATAAACGAATATTATGAAAAAAATTTTATAATAGAAACTGAAAATATACTATCACAAGAACAGGAAAGGGAAACAAGCACCATGAACATAGGCGTAACAAGGGCATTAATAAGTAAAGAATTTAATAACATCATTGATACAAGACACCAACACAATATAACAAGTCAATTAATCACAGAGCCTAAATCCATGAAAACCCTCAGAATGAATCTACGTAGAGAAAAAAAACCATAAATAAAGCAGGCAAAGAACGCTCAGTGGTCCTTATGGACAAGTAAGAATAAAATAACAAAATACAAGAATTCATTTCACAAGCCGCGCGGGAGTAGCCAAGCGGTCTGGAGCGCCACGAAGCGGATCGCGCGGCCTCCCGCGTCGGAGGTTCGAATCCTCCCACAAGCATGGATGTGTGTGTTGTCCGTAGGTTAGTTTAACTTAGTTTAACCTAGTTTAAGTAGTTTGTATGTCTACCGACTGATGACGGACGTAGCTTCGTCCAATAGAATTACAAACATTGGAACATTTGGAATGCATTTCACAAAATAAAATCACAAAGCTAAAGTCAGACCCAACAAACAGATTCCATACAAAAATGAAAAACACACTAAAATCTGTAGAACACACGCTGTATGACAAACAGAATGCTTGTATGTTACGTATGAAACTTAATGCACTAAAACGTCGAAGCCAACCAATGCTTCATGAAATAGATAACCCAGTGAAGGCAATTGTTAATTACAGAAGAGAACCCACATATACCCTGGCCAGACGTATGCTAAATGTATTCACACAACAGTATAAATTACAAAATGACAATTTAAAAACACCGAGGTATTAATAAACCACATGAAAGAATCATGTATCCTGACACATCTATGTTGATATCATTTGATGTTGAAAACATGTACTCCACAACCACAGTCAAAGAAGCAATCAAGATAATAGTACAACATCGAGACACATTCAACCAGTTACTACAACAACACATAACAGAAATAAGTACAGCCGCGCGGGATTAGCCGAGCGGTCTGGAGCGCCATGTTTCGGATCGCGAGGCCTCCCCCGTCGGACGTTCGAATCCTCCCTTGGGCATGGATGTTTCTGTCGTCTTTAGTATAAGGTACTACATTGTAATTCTGTCAGAGACAGCAAAGGACCTGGAAGAGCAGCTGAATGGAATGGACAGTGTGTTGAAGCTATCGTATAAAATGAACATTAACAAGAGCAAAACAAAAATAATGGAATGCGGTAACGAAACAATGAAAGTGGTAGATGAGTTTTGTTACTTGGGTAGTAAAATAACATGCGATGGTCGCAGTACAGAGGATATAAAATGCAGAATGGCAATGGGAAGAAAAGCATTTTTGAAAAAGAGAAATTTGCTAACATCGAATATTAATTTAAGTGTAAGGAAATCTTTTCTGAAGGCATTTGTGTGGAGTGTTGCCTTGTACGGGAGTGAAACACGGACGATAAGCAGTGTGGACAGGAAAAGAATAGAGGCTTTTGAAATGTGGTGCTACAGAAGAATGCTGAAGATTAGGTGGGTAGATCGCATAACTAATGAAGAGGTACTGAACAGAATTGGTGAGAAAAGGAATTTTTGGCATATCCTGACTAAAAGAACGGATCGCTTGGTAGGACACATTCTTAGACATCGGGGAATCGTAAAATTAGCATTGGAGGGAAGTGTGTGGGGTAAAAATCGCAGAGGGAGACCAAGAGACGCGTATAGTAAGCAGATTCAAATGGATGTGGGTTGCCGTGCTTATGAGGAGATGAAGAGGCTTGCTCAGGATAGAGTAGGGTGGAGAGCTGCATCAAACCAGTCTCCGGACTGAAGACCATAACAAAAACAACACTTCATAACTACACATAGAAATAGGCGTCATTGAAGACTGGGATACACCACCTCAGCTTTGACCAATGACGTCATATGTGAGTCTCACAACTCACAAGGTACGCAACATAGATATACCGACTAGCAAAACAAACATTATCAACGAATACAAACATATGCGATTTAATCGTAGTGTTTACGTATTGTACATAATAAATAATCTGTGATTATCGTCGTTAATTACAGATTACCACTGCAGAATGTACCATCGATCACAGGTCTCAGCTCAAAAATTAGCACCTTCGGCGCTCACATAACTCACTATAAGAGAGAAGCTCCAGGTCACTTTTTAAACCCAAAATCTTAATCTGTAATCTATGTTGTACTTGTAAACAAACTATCATCTTTAACTCAGATACGCATCATTGGTCATAGCCGACGGTTCATATCCTGGACTTCAACTGACCCCAGAAATAAATACAATGCTCAAGTACGAAGTTCACTCTCGAAAAGGAAGAAGCAGGCCAAATAAATTGGGTCATTAATAGACGTGATTCCACCCGTCTGCTTTGTCCCGTGACGTCATCGTAGCGCGGTAGTTTTGAGGTGCATGCGTGTTTGTAGAAGGCGTGAGTAATTAACTGGTAGCTGAGTTAAAGATGACAATTTGTTTACAAACAGAACAGATTACAGATCAATTTTTTGTGTTTAAAAAGTAATCTGTAGCGTCCCTATGATGGTAAGGTATAGATAGATTAGCAGAGAGTTTTTTTTCGCATATGTGCGCTAAAGGCGCGTATTTTTGTGCTGAGAACTGTGATCGATGATACATTCTGTTATCTGTAATTTACGAGGATAACTATATATATTTTATTATCTACAGTAGTGACGTATTAAGATATCCCGTATACGCGTTTTCCGACATGTTGATGATGTCATGGGTGAAAGTAGACGTGTGGAGTCGCGTCATAAACTATTGGCAATAAATTTCCTGAAAATATCTATCAAGAAAATAATCTACACTCATTCAGCATCTATAGTAAAAGTACTACATTAGACATAATATTACACCAGTCTCCTAACCGCCCACAAGGAATCAGCTCTCACACACATGCTATACAGAATAAACATAGTACCAATCGACAAACAATAACAACAAGGAGCTGGACATAATAATTCAGACAGCAAAAAGTAATGAAAACTAAGAAATCCTCATTACGGAAGTGAATAAAGGAATCCAAAAGAAAATAAAGAAACAAAACACATAAAACCAAGGACACTGATCACTCACGACTAGCCCACAAAACATCAACACTAACGAAGGGCATAACACAGAAATTCAACAAACAAACTGGAAGACACTTATGAAAATAAACTGACACAGTGAATTGGAAACATGGAATACAAATAGCATATCAAGGCCATAACTCATTACAGAAACGCCTAACAAAAACAGAGAGCATTGACGCCTACCAAAACGCAGGTAGTGACCAGCTGAAATGTAACAGCTGTGATACCCTATACTTAGGACACACCAGCAGGACATTTGAAACACGTTAATAACATTACGAATCCATAACCCTCGTACCACTTAAAATTACTGTTTAATGCACTTTTAGATTATAAACTTGTGATATTTACATTACTGGTCACTTCTTGTGCTTCAAATTGTTCTGAACAGCTGCTTTGTGGCACCTCGGAGTATTCTGCCTGTGACTGACATGTCTAGACAGAAATATAAATAGTTATTCAAGAACAAACAGTTTATATGTATGGAACAAAATATGGGATGTGACTTTTTTTTGTATCTCAGCCTCGTCGCCACTTTTGTGTCTCGTTTCCGCCATTTGCCCTGGGTGTCGGTGGCCGAGTAAGAGAATAAACCGACAAAGGAAAATAGGAAGCACGCGTGTGCAGGTACGGAGATGACCAGCCAGTGGGACAGCAGAGACTAGAAACACCAGGCTAAATTAGAGCAAGTTGTACATTTCGTAGAAAAAAGATAATACTTATCTTTTACAAAGTTAAAGACTGCAGAATGCTGATACATAGTAGAACCAGAGCGAGGCCTGCCTACTGATGAGTTCTAGTGCCTATCCGATAGCCAAGTGTTAACTGCTGCCTATCTGATTCCCAAGTGAACGATGTCGATCAGTGGTGGCCACGAGCGGGATAGCAGCAGAGGGCGCTCGTGGCCGTCGTCGTAAGAACGCCGCGCCGTGCGTGTATGGCGGCGCGCGGCGAAGGTACGTGGCGCACACTTTAGACAGCTTTTAGCCCTGATGGAAAAATAATCGCACTGGCGTGTTTTACGGCCCACTTTAGATTTGGTTTTTGCAAACATTTCGGACCAAAATAATAATCTAAATAATAAAAAGTTATGGTAATATGATTACGTGGTACTATTGTGGTAATACCTATGCACCCAACACACAATATGTTTTCTGACCGTATTTTAACAAACAGGATAGTAGTTTCGGTAGAGTATGAGATTATGAGACCCTTTGCATTGCTCACTAGGATTTCTTTTGCATTTCCTCAATTACGTTGCATTTCTTAATGAACTGTTCATTTTCGCGTGTTTGAATTCTGGAAACTACTATTCTCTAAAATATTAAGTTCACTCGTTACAAAAAGACTCCTAGTTCCAATAAATGGCTCTACCATCAAATAGCATTGCTCTGTACACTGTAGGAATGGGTCATTCACGAACTAATAGGTCCAAAGGAACGGTTCACAAGAGTGAACGGAAGGACCGAGGAACTGGTTACAAGGAACGTTCACTTCGGTTGTCCCGGTTGTGTGGCCGTTCCCGTTCCAGCTCTAGGGTGACCGCCGTTCCCTTTTCAGTGGAACGTTGCAGCTCCAACTCAGTATCAAGATGTCGATTTTTTTTCTTTTACAACGGTGAAGCAGCGTGCTCATTGTTATGGAAGGAACAGCGACTATAGGGAATTATCTTTTGCAAAATGTGTAAAACGGAGTTGGTGAGTGCAGAGCCAATGCTACTCGTTTGCAATTTCGACTGTTATGAAAACCATAGACATTGACAACTGGATTAAAAAGGAACGGTGAACAAGTGGAAAGGAACGGTTCCAAAAAGGAAACTATCAGTGAACTAGGTTCCAAAAAGAAACGGGTTTGCCCGCCTCTAGTATACAGCACTGTGTGATTCCCCTCCATTACACTCTGCGGCGCTCATGCATTGCCACACACGCTGCTACTGAGACGGTGCAGCCGCGGTGTTGTTGTTGTGGGCAACTCTGATGCTGCCTCTACTGGGCTGTCTGCGCTGACGTCTCGTGACGCAAGCGCCTACCCACTGCCCGTGTGGCGTCTTGTGAAGGCCGCTGTTGGATACAACGTTCTGTTTCAGAACAGACTGCCACAAGCTCTTCTACAACAGTGTCGCCCTGTGGTCTGTAGCTAAGACCCCCCAATAATAGCTACGATTTTGCGTGCAGACAGCAAACCAAGTCACTTGCCACACCATATATGACACTTTTCGAGACAATTTCTGGGTCTTTATAATGAATAACTGCGACAAAAATTCGGTTGAAAAAAGTCGTTGCCTAGGAGAAAGGAACGGGTTTCTCGGGGCCCAAAAAGGCTGGGGGCCCTGGGCCTGTGTCCCTATGGTAGAGACGGTAGTGTATTAGGATAAGATACCATTAGCTCTGACATGAAAAAGATTACATCTACATCTACATGGGATACTGGCAGAGGGTTACCATATGATGACGCTCAATTTCAACTGTTGTGTCATTAGGCAATTTGTTACTTTAGTTGTATTACTTAACTGAAAAAATAGGTTCTTGGGATATATCAATTTCAGGTGTTGTTATGTTTGTGTTGTTTTACGGTGCGAATTGTTAACATAATTGAAGAAAATATACAATATTTTTTCTTTCTTTTTTTTACCGTTCATAAATGAGAGTGTGTCCTAGAACACAAACTGTCTTTACTCACGGTATGATTACGGATAGATGTTACTAGCGTTCACAAGCCAACTCTGTCATTACTTCATATCGCATAGAGGCGGGGAGCCGGCTTGTTGTTAGGAGAGGATGGCACGTCAGAATGTCAATTGCTTTAGCTCCTCCCAGACCACGCCCCTTCCCGCCCCCTATATATTAAGCGACATCGCATTGGTTGAGTGCATCGGCGCCCTTCTTTTGACCGATAAGCACCAAGATAGCAGAGGGTATTTAGAGGTAGACACTTCCAGTGGCTATTTTAACAGCACACAATTCCTTCTATTGCTCAGCGCTACTACGTTTATTAACTGTATTTACGATTTTAATGGCAGTTTAAATTATCAGCAATGCATCACTGAATTATTTAAACCAAATGTTGAGTAATACATTCTTCGAAAAGGCCTCTCATATGCATCCCACTGTTATTCCTAAGCCGATGGTCCTATGGTACATTTATCATATAGTATGAAAATACCTATCACATATGGAAGTATGAATCTCGTATCGGGATTAGACTAAGAGCAGCCGCGGCGGACTTGCGAGGAAATTGGGGCGCTATGCTCCGATGCGCGAGGCTGTTCCCTGTCGGGGTTTTGAATCCCCCGTCGGGCATGGATGTATGTGTCGTCTTTACTCTAAGGTAGTTCATTAGTAGTTTTTAAGTTTGGGGACTGACGACCCCACAGTTAAGTCCCTTAAGGTTAACATTTTGACTAAGAACATATTGCCCAGAACGTGGGTTTAACCTGTTAGATTTTGTGAATCGTGGTCTATTACGTACCAGTAAATAAAGAAAATGGTATAAAGAAACATCCTAATTTAAAGGTACAGTGATTTCGCCAGTTTTAACTAGGATTTAAAAACCGTAAATTTGTATATGGCTTACATGAACTTTGTGTAACTTTGCTTAGGACATAGGCCCTTAGGAAAAGAAATTGAAGATTAGCGTTTGATTTCCCGTCGATATCGTGGTCATTATGTCAGTTGAGGCAGAGAGTTGAGGTGAGTGGAGAAGGGCTAGGAGCACTCACACAGGAACCTTGTGTCTGCGGAGTGTCCGCCATACCATTCTGACAAGTTCAGTAAGCGACTTGACAGTGAATTTGCTTGCTGCGTTTACAGTTTAACTTTGGTAGACTTACGAATGGCTTACGATGTTAAGTAAGTTATTATGTTAGTTTTTTGTTAAGACAATAGCATGTGATAAATAATTAGAATTACGTCATCCCCATTTTAGCAGAAAAATGGCATCAATACAAGACCAAGATATGTCAAAGACCATTAATAACCTGTCAGCGTTTACGTGATAAGCATACCCAACCATTGACGCTATCGGTTTGTTACATGAGTTACACACACGCGTCGTATATATTTACACATGCTCCTGCGCCATGTCTAACGTCCGAACACTTGAACGTGGATGTGGTTATTCAGGTAGCTGGGTGGTGATGTTTCCTTGAATGTGATCATCCAAGTACGACGATGACTATAATGATGCTACGCTGATGCCATCATGAGCACGTTGCTGACAAAAACATTTCGTAAGGTAATGACTGTTTTCACCGAACAGAAATGCAGAAAACAGCTGTGTCTATATAACATCGCATTCGTGTGACCCTTGCATAAAGTAACGCCGCGCAAACTCGGCGACATAGTACGGGTTGTGCGGCCACTCCCGGCAGAGGATTGAGTCCTTTTCCAAGTATGGGTGTGTGAACATTCATTAGGATAACTTAGCTTAAGTAGTTTGTAAGACTATGGACCACAACCTGTAGCAGTTGCGTCCCTCAGGATTACAAATATTTCAGTGTTCCAATTTCAGCAGTTTGTATCCAGTATCGATTTCTGCACCTCTGTTACTTAAAAGACCTACCCATATCCGATCACACGACGCCACATTTCTCCATTCATCTTGGCGACATGGCCACTCTCTACCAAGCATCCCTCCTTTCCAATCACCGTTACTTGTCAGATTCAGTTATTCATGGCTGTAGTTAGAACACGAGAATATTTCCTACATCTGCATCTATATGGTTATCCTACATAACTGCGTGGTTTTCAAATAATAAAGAAATACATATACGAGGTTTTATTGAACCTCTGTTCATGTATTATTTCATTTTTGAATAGATCTCAGGAAGAAAGATGACCTAATTCTTCTTCGATCGATCTAAGCAAAGTGTACAATAAAATCAACAATTTGTTGTTCGCAACATGTAATTAGCTATAATCCATTACTATATTTTTAGCGGAAGTGACGTGTTTGAACGGGAACTATTTTATCCAGGTGTGGTCACTAATTTCGTTGTTAGAGTTCTAAAAATTTAGTTCAAATCACTCAATCATGCATTGCTCATAATGACACCTGTTATTTAAATCGTAAATACAGTTAACAAGCGTAGTAGCGCTGAGCAATAAAAGGAATCGATGAAGGTGGTAATGGGAGTCCTGTTAAAATAGTCATTGGAAGTGTCTACCTCTATATAGCCTCTGCTATCCTGGTACTGATCGGCCACACGAAGGGCGCCGTTGGACTCAACCAATGCGATGCCGTTTATTATATAGGGGGCGGGAAGGGGCGTGGTCTGGGAGGAGCTAAAGCAATTGACATCCTGACGTGCCATCCTCTCCTAACAACAAGCCGGCTCCCCCCGTCTAAGCGATATGGAGTAATGACAGAGTTGGCTTGTGAACGCTAGTGACATCTATCTGTGAATCATATCGTGAGTAAAGACAGTTTGTGTTGTAGGACACACTCTCATTTATGAAAAGTAAAAAAAAATAAAAAAATAATTGTATATTTTATTCCATTATGTTTACAATTCGCACTGTAAAACAACGCAAACATAAAAACATCTGTAATTGACGTATCCCAACAATCCATTTTTGCAGTTAAGTAGTACAACTAAAGTAACAAATTGCCTAATGACACAAGAATTGAAATTGAGCGTCATCATATGGTAACCCTCTGCCAGTATCCCATGTAGATGTAGATGTAATCTTTTTCATGTCAGAGGTAATGGTATCTTATCCTAATGAGAAATATTCCCGTCTTCTTCGCATTGTGGCTGCTTTCCGAATCTATTGTAGGTAACATAAAGTGTCTCTCAGTCAAGAAATGTGCTTCAAATCCCGCACGAGCCCAACATTTTAACTTTGTCGTTGAGTTTCTTCAAATACTGGAAACGGTCGAAATTATCCAATATTCATATCGTGTAAATTTACTCCCGTTACTGTCAACTAATGGTGTTTTTTTTTTCGGACATGTCCAAAAAGAGCAGACACCATGTCATTAATTGTACTTCATTTCTCCAAAATATTTTCATGATTCATCTTTTTTTCACTTTCTGCCCGTCTTAGTTTTAGACGTCTGCACTTACTTTTAATTTATTTCTAGTTTGTATTTTTTCGTCTGCATACTTCAAGTCAGCATCTACAGTGCTACGCAGATTTGTACTCGGCTGAAATTTTCCATATTTGATACTCTGCTGTATTCACAGTTCAAACTTTATGACTACATATTCGTGTTATAACGTACTCCAGGCACTTAAATGTGATTTGCAGAATATCCGATGTAGATCTACTTAGAACAAGATGGTATCATCTTCATATGCATCTACAAGGTTATCCTACACATCTACGTGGTTTACAAATAATAAAGAAATGCCTACACTACGTTTTATCGAACTACTATTCATGTGTTATTCCATTCTAGAATATGTCGCAAAAAGAAAGATCACCTAACTTTTCTTCGATCGATCTAAGCGCACTGTACAATAAAATCATCAATATGTTGTTTTCAACAGTATCAGTTGCACAAATCGTGAACCACAAATAAAGTTATTTCACCTTGCAAAACCGCCGTTTTTGCGTGAAAAGCTCCTTTAGGGGCACATTTAATTAGCTATAATCCATTACTATATTCTTAGTGGAAGTGACATGTATGGACGGGAATTATTTTATCCAGGCGTGGTCGCTGATTTCAATGAGTTTTATACATTTAGTTTAAATCATTCAGTGAATAATTGTTGATAATTAAAACTGTTGTTAAAATCGTAAATACAGTTAACAAGCGTAGTGGCGCTTAGCAATTAAAGGAGTTGATAAAATTGGTAAACTGAGCGCCAATAAAACAGCCGTTGGAAGTGCCTACCTCTATACGCCCTCTGCTATCCTGGTACTGATCGGTCACACGAAGGGCGCCGATGGGCTCAACCAATGCGATGTCGTTTAATGTATGGGGGGCGGGATGGGGCGTGGTCTGGGAGGAGCTAAAGCAATTGACATCCTGACGTGCCATCCTCTCCTAACAACAAGCCGGCTCCCCGCCTCTAAGCGATATGGAGTAATGACAGAGTTGGATTGTGAACGCTAGTAAGATCTATCTGTGAATCATTTCATCAGTAAACACAGTTAGTGTTCTAGGACACCCTCTCATGTTATGAAAGGGGAAAATACAAATTTTATATATTAATTGCGTTTTAGTCGTGGCTGGATCCAAAACAACTGTATGTTGTATATGCTATAACCGGTATCTTCTGACGCTGTGCCGAAGTGAATAGTTTTGTAAACCACATAGATCATCAGAAACATTAGATTGTTTTTAAGTGGTAATTGTTTGTAATAATATTTGTTGCTCGCAAAGAAATCCAAACTGTGCGTAATCAAATGCAACAAAGCGTCATCGTATGGTAATCGTTTCCATCTCAGCGCTAATAGTATCCAGACATTCTGATTTAGGTTCCTAGTTATTTCCCCAAATCAGACCAGACAATTGTAGAATGGTTCTTTTCAAAGGTAACTGACGATATCCTCCCCCAACTCTATCAAATTCAGTCCGACCTTTTATTCCATCTCTACTGACGACGATGCCGACGTGATGTTAAACCCTCATCTTCCATCCTTCTTTCCTTCTATTAGGAAACTGAGGCCAACTTTTAGACTTTACAACCTGAAGATGGTCATGTAAGCCGATAAGCGGTTTACATACTAACAGCTGTCGTTGTAAAAATAAAATTGCGACACGTTTATATGCCATTTTATTGAAATTAGTCCATCCTAACACCTGAAATTATTACTATTCCTGCTGAAAGATTTTGTATAAAAATGTCGAGCAGTGGAAAATATATTACGATCTCAGTACAAGTCTAGAGATACAATACAATCTTGTGAGACTACGTTGTCACCATTTCACAGATTTTCAAATGGCCCACCTAGAGGAATGGGCTACTTAGTGGCTCATAATGTAATTGCTGGTTTTGTGTAGTGTACAGTTTGTGTGTAAACTCAACCATATATTAGTCGCCATGTACAGATGTACTCGTCGTTAAGATTCCACCTTATGATGTTCACCAAGAAGAATACGAGTTGACGTGTTGTGCACCAAGGAGGTTGTGACATTGTTAATTAAAATCGTAACTCACACTGTTTTTATAAGAGCGAGAAATTACACGAACTATATTCACTAATTATGATACTGTTTCATGCCTATTATGTAGTAACTTTTTCTTCGTAAGCGCACTATTGTTTCCATCATGATGGAACATTTATCCATATTATGCTATTATCCAAAAGTGATATGTCTGTTGATCGCGTAGTAATTTTCGAAGTGTTCTAATGATATAAATGTTGGAATCAGGACCAGTATCAATCGGGGATGTAAGAGGTCGTGGTTTGAGTGCAGTCGACGTATAAATCAAGAATTAATACGTATGACTTATTCCTAAATCTACTTAGTCTCCTATATCTACTTGCGTTTGAATTCTATTACGCATTTCCTTGTAATCCAATGCATGGTAGCTATTTCCATCGACTAGAACAGGTACTAGGAGCACGTTATAACACGAATATGTAATCGTAAAGATGAAACTGGGAATACACCAGAGTATCAAATATGCAAAAGTTCAGCCGAGTACAAACTTGCGTAGCAATGAAGATGCTGACATTAAGTGTGCAAACGAAAAAATACAAATTATAAATAAATTAAATAAATAATAGTAAATGCAGATGTCTAATACTAAGACGGGCAAAAAGTGAAAAAATATGCATCATGAAAAGTGTATAGAGAAATGAAGAACAATTAATGACATGGTGTCTGTTCTTTTCGGGCATGTCCGAAAGATCAAAGACCTTTAGTTGACAGTAACGGCCGTAAATTTACACGTTGGAAATAATGAAACATTTCGACCGGGTTCGGGGAAATGAGTTAAATTAAAGGACGAAGTTAAAATGTTGTGCTCGTCTGGGATTTGAAGCACCTTTCTTGTGTCTTTGTGTAATTTGATACTTTATTTGTATTACTTAATTTAAAATGGGTTGTTGGGATACATCAAATTCAGCTGTTTTTAGTTTGTGTGGTTTTACAGTGCAGAATTATTCACAGATAGAAGTTACTAGCGTTCACAAGCCAACTCTGTCATTAATCCATATAGCTCAGAGGCGGGGAGCCGGCTTGTTGTTAGGAGAGGATGGCGCGTCAGGATGTCAATTGCTTTAGCTCCTCCCAGACCACGCCACATCCCGCCCCCTATATATTAAACGACCTCGCATTGGTTGAGTCCGTCGGCGCCCTTCGTGTGACCGATCCGTAGCAGGATAGCAGAGGATATATAGAGGTAGACACTTCCAATGGCTATTTTATCAGCACTCAGTTTACCGACTTCATCCATTCCTTTTATTGCTAAGCGCCACTACCCTTGTTAACTGTATTTACGATTTAAATAATAGTTTTCATTATCAGCAATGCATGAGTGAATGATTTAAATAAAATGTTAATATCTCCATCAACGAAATTAGTGACCACACCTGGATAAAATAGTCCGCGTTCACACATGTCACTTCCGACGAATGTAGTAATGGATTAATGCTAATTCAATGTTGAAAACAACAAATTGTCGATTTTATTGTACACTTTTCTTAGATCGATCGAAGAAGAATTAGGTGATCTTTCCTTCTGCGACCTTTTCAAGAATGGAATTATACATGAATAGTGGTCCGATAAAACCTCGTATAGGTATTTGTTTATTACTTGAAAACCAGTAGGATAACCATATAGATGCAGATGTAGATAATATTCTCATGTTCTAACTACAGCCATGAATAAATGAATCTGACAAGTAACGGTGGTTGGAAAGGAGGGGGGGAGGGCTGCTCGGTAAAGAGTGGTCATGACGCCAAGATGAATGGAGAAATTTGGAGCCGTGTGGTCGGATATGGCTAGGTCTTTTGATGAACAGAGGTGCAGAAAACGATCCTGGATACAAAATGGTCTTAAATTACAACGTTCAGATATTTGCAATACTGAGGGACACAACTGATGAAGTCTTTGGCCTATAGTCTTGCAAACTGCTTCAGCTAAAGGCCTATCCATAGACACTTACTTGGAAAAGGACTCCATCCTCTAGCGGGGGCGGCCGCGCAACCAGTACCATGTCGCCGAATTTGTGCAGCGTTACATTATGCAAGAGATACACATATGCGATGTTTTATGGATACAGCAGTTTTCTGTATTAAGTTTCGCTTAAAACAGTCATTATCTTACGAAATGCTTTTACCAACAACTTTTTCATGATAGCATCAGTGCAGCTCTCATTATAGTCATCGTCGTAGGTGGACGATCATATTCAAGAAAATACCACCTCCCTGTAATCTGGATAACCACATCCACGTTATAGTGTTCGGACTTTGGACAGGTGCATGTGTTAAGGTATACGCCGCCCATGTGTAATTTATGTAAACAACAGAAAGTATCAGTGGTTGGGTATGCCTATGACGTAATCCTTGTCAGGTAATGAATCGTCTTTGACATATCTTGGTCTTGTATTAAAGGCATTTTTCTGCTAAAAGGGGGATGACGAAGATCTAATTTTTCACCATATACAATTGTTTTACAAGAAATGAACATAGGAACGTATTTTTCGATCATCGTATGCTATTCGTAAGTCTACGGATGTTCATCTGTAAACTCAGTAAGCAAATTCACTGCAACAATTGCTATTTAGCAGTTTCCCTACCCGTTATTGCGCCCGTCTGCTCGTTAGCTTCGAGTTTAGTTGTGAGTGGACCGGCAAAGTGTATAATGTGGAATCCGCTACCACGCCACCGCCGGCCGACAACCCAGCAGCTGGCGCCACGCCAAGTAGACGGCCTGCAGCGCAAGACACACAAGGAAGTCAGGCGCGCAGACGAAGGCTCGCCGGCCAGCCGCACGGTACATTTCGACTGGACCGCTAGAGGGCTAGTGTTGCGATATTGAAGCGAGTCTACACCAGACGACCACGGCGCCACCGCCTGGCTCACACCCGAACTACCAGAACCGAATCACAGAATAGGGAATATACAGTAGGGAAAGCTGGAGGCGGCGCCTTTGATCTGTATGTTACCAAGCGTTGCGCTCGACGCCATATTGAAAAGCAGTAAACGGGGAACTATAGCTACTTAGTACTTTCGCTGGAAATGAACTTTTTACGAACTGCAGCTAATCTCACCGACTTTTACGAAAGGAAACGGTTTTCATCTATTTTGCGCCATCTTCTTGCACCTAATTGTAATCCAACGAAAAAAAATAGCCCTAAATTTTAATACAACTACGAAAATGTACAGTGGAGTCGATGATCGTTTTATTTGGTGCTTATCTCTAGAAAAATTCCAAAAACGCGAAGTTATGTGTGGGAAATTAGTTATAAATAAGAAAGTGACTTTACAACTGCCAGGTTTTATTTGACACGAATAAATTCGCACAAAATATTGAGTGAGACTTAGCAGTTCAACGTGATTACACAGAACTAATGATGTCTGGGCATATATAAAAGTTGTGTTTGCTTTAGGAGTATCATTAATTTACTGATCGGAGAAGGGCATATAGAGGAATCTGTCAACCACAGAGCAGGAACAGCATAAAATAATTATTCCCCTTAATCAATTCGTTTGAGTATCCGAAGAGCATTCGCTGCCAACATTAGCACGATACGTCTCCAATGCCGTAAGTAAAATTTTACCTGCCTACTTACGCACTATTCTTTGTAATTCATTTTATATTATTCCCTACAACGTTAAACTTATAAAATGTAAATGTACTTCAACATTTCGATGCCGTTGAACTACTGCAGCAACAGCAAGAGTTATCGTCAAGAGAAGAAGCAAGACTAATTTTAATAATTATGCACACATTGCTCTTATTCGAAACTGATAACATTTAACTTTCACTGCTCATATAGCGACGTTCACTTACTGCTCAGCCAGTTTTGGGAAGGTGAAGAAACTTATATCCTTATTTGTATTCGAATTATTGCGGCAATTAGGTGCTGAACACCATCGGCCGCCTTTTCTTTTATTGCTGCTCGTAATAAAAACGGACAGCTCCAACTACTGACACACAGTTCTTTCTTTTCACTGCACCAAATACTTGATTACTTTTATGCGATTCAGGCAGTTAAAATACACAATTAACAAATAAAGACGGCGCATTACCACGCTACAGAGTAGGGAGTGATCACGCGTTTACTGCTTTTCAAAATGGCCGTTCCGCTCATGCGCACTAAATTTTGGACGACAGACTGCAGCGGGAGTTTCCTTTCTGTATACTCCTTATTCTGTGACCGAATATAGGCGGCCGCACCTGCCTAAGCAACCCAGCTGTGATCCTTCTCCTTGCTCCCTCTCCCCCTTCTCTCCCTGAGGGCACCGACTATCCCTCCCTTCCTGTCCCTTCTCCCCTCATCTGTCCCCGGCCCTCCGGATCCTTCTCTTACCGCCGTCCCCTATCCTTCTTCCCCATGGCTTCCTGGGACATCATCCCCCCCGTCCCTTCCCTACCGGCTCCGTGGCTCCTCCCCACCCTCTCACTCTCCCTCTCCTCTCATCCCCTCCCCCCCCCCCCCGCACACCACATCTGCAATGCTGTCAGTGCCCCACCATCTACGGAACCTCCTTTGTGCTTCGACAAGTGTGGTGTGTTTTAGTTACATTGTTTTATTTTACGGCAGTGGACGGCCAACCCGCAGCCGACACCGTCAGTTTCAACTTGTGTATTCCTCCAAGTGTGTGTTGTGTTTTTTGTTTTAACTCCAAATAGCGGACGGTCTCACCATGGCCGCCGCCCTATGCTCATTTTAATTGGGTGTGTGCCACTGACTTTCGAGCAACTGTTTTTATTCACCATTTTCGCCGTTCCAAGTGTTTTATGTCACCACCGTTTTCCTCCATTTTATGTACTTTGTTTTATCTCCATTTTAAATCTCCGTTTTATGTCTGTATTATTTCCAAGATTTTATCTCCTTTGAGTTTTTATGTTCTCCGCTGTCATATTTTATTTCTGTAGGCCGAAGAGCGAAAGGGAGCGCTGCCGGCCCGCCCCTTTTTTAGGGAAATTGAAACCACAATAAAGAAAAAAAAAAAACCTAAGCAACCCAGTGTACTCTCGCCTTCGCCAGTGATACCTTCGCTAGAAGGAAGACTGAGTTATTGACGTACAGAACGTAGTGCTACGAGGACTTCAATAGTGAGCTGCCACTTCCGACTCTAGATTCCTGGGGCATTTCTACAAGATTTGGCGTGCCGTACCAAGGAAGACCTACCGACGTATGACGTGTCTAACCTGTGCGTTTGTGATAGTGCTGTGTAAATAAATTGTTGGAAGCTTGGATTTTGCTTTTATTGTGTTATCATTATAACATATAATGATATGCCAGAGCTTCTATAACATGAGTGACGTCCTTTCGAAAATAGCGTGCGGTCATTTACTTTCCTCAGATATTCTCGATATTTTCCATTTCATAAGTTTTGAAACATGGAGGAACTGAGTAATTTTACAGGTAAAGGATCTGCTGCAAGTAGCGGACAATGTGTGAACACTTCAGACCGAAACTTTGAAGAAAAGGTGAGATATGCATATGTTCTTCAGACGTTTGTATCAAATGAAGCTCCTGTCGACAGAGGTATCCTTCTGAAAGAGCCTGCCCGTAGTCTTGTACTGAAATATATGAAAAAGCAAGCTCAGAATTCACGACATCCGCAGGAGTTACGACTAAAGACATATTATGAGGTCTGCAAGGGAACTTGTGAAAACATGTGATTTGGACGGTTCTGATTTTCAAGAGGAATTTCTTCGAGTTAGAAACGTTACATTTTTTGTTTCATTAGTTCTTCAAGAAAATATACAAAATCTATCAAAGCTTTGTCATTATTAGCTGATGGAAAACATATAAATATATTACTGTACGAAATGTGCATTAAACATATCGGAGAACCAGTTTAACAATAATTATTTAATGTTATTGTATTGTGTTTTCATGTTTATTAACTTGGTATTAAAGATTCTTTCATATGCAAAAAAGAGAATTTCAAAGGTGTTCAAGTTGTTAACATTACACCCACCTAAAACGTGAGAGGTCAGATTGACCGCACCAAGGTATTAGTGTCCCATGTTTGCCACCACGTTAGTTGAAGGTTAATTATATGTTTCATTCTAGCAACCGCTGAACCAGTAAATGAATATAAATAAGATTTATTCGATAAAATGTACCAAAATCAAAGTTTCGTGACGAAATTATTCCACCGTCAAATGTTATGACTTCTAACGCGAAATCAAGTAGGATATATTTAGCTAGTGTTTACGCTACAGCCTATTCAACTACTTGTCTTAACTTGTTACCTAATTAGTTACCTACCAATATTTATGACTATATTGATATTATAATCATTATTTCTATCATGTAATTGGCAATGGCATCATTGTGTAATGACATAAGACTGAATATAATGTCTGACAATTAAACTAGACACAATATAACAATAACTTATACTCCATTATGTAACCAAACATATCAACATGTGAAAATAGTACAATCAAATATTCATAAAGTTTTTTTAAATAATAGTACATGATGAAATTCGATTGCTACTAAATCAGTGTATTTAATATGGAAATAAAGATTTATAATATTGATATAGATGCCATAATTAATTTATTTATCGGGTTCCGGCGGTTACGTATTGTGCAGATGACTCTGTTTCTGGTGTTACATATACGAACCGCGGGTATGCCTACTTTGAGGCGCAAGATAACCTTCATTTGGAAACTGTGGCCGTGCTTCTGTACGTCTACATATTCATGCATCTTAATGATTTCTATGGAATATACACTTACGTGAATGGAAGAGGGTACATGGGAGCACTTTTGGATTACTACTTCAACTTTATTAAATAATAAATAACTTAGTACCTCATGGAAAATACGAACACAATTATTCCGTTCATTTCTGATATCTTCGTGTTACTTACCATGATCGTTTGTCCTTCGGTAGCTAACCAGTAAGAAAGTAATTGCACCCTCAGGGTAGTAAAGTGCCGATTGAAATTTATTGTAAACTGTCTTTCCTCAACGAAAAACACGTCGCTTTTAATGACTTCTAAATCAAAATGTTCACATGTTTGGAAATCTATGGGACGTAACTGCTTGGTTATAATTCCCTGGATTACAAGCTACTTCAACTAAGTCAAATTAACCTAAGGACATCACACACACACACACACACACACGTGCCCTAGGCAAGACTCGAACATCCGTCGACGAACGGTCGAGTGCACCGCAGCACGGCGCCTCAGTGCGCACGGCTATTTCGCCGCAGCTACTTCTACATCGACCTGTGTATTATTTCCGTGATACACTCTCTTTTTATCACAATAGCACATAAAGGGATTTTCTTGTTCGATATTTTTCTGCTTACTCCATAAGCTCTACCAGGCAATTAATGTTAATGTTCTAATGTTTGTTAAGCTTATGGGAACCAGGCAATTAATTCCATGCAGCACAGCTATACCCTAACAGCGGAAAAAAGGTAACGTACGCAGTCTCGTTAGTGGAGTAGTTGTTGCTTCGTTCTATGTCTTCTAACATTACAACTCAGTGGTTAGCTAACCTCCCCACAACATTATCAACGAGACTGTTTTCGATATAAATGATAATAATTTGAAATGTGATATATTTAGTTGTAACTGAAGTTTTTATACTAGTGTTGTTCATAATATTTTCCTTTAATCTGTAACTGCCGCAGACATGTCACTAATTACGATAAGTTGAGACTTCTCACACCATAAAGATACGTTGTCTAAATGATCTTGCAACTGATTTCAGATAAAACATACAAACACACATATCACATATTTCTCTCTGTCTCTGTCTCTGTCTCTGTCTCTGTCTCTCTCTCTCTCTCTCTCTTTCCCCTATCCATCCATCTCTCTCTCTCTTTCTCTCGCAGTCTGCGTCTCTGTATCTCATTATTCCCCCCCCCTCTCTCTCCTCCCTACAAATTAAAAAAAAATAAAATAAAATAATAAATAAATATGGAAATAAATAAAAATACCAATTCATGGTGCGTTTCTTTCCGCAATTACATCGGAAAAACACACACACGTTGACATAGAGCAAGGATAGAACCAGCACACATTCAACAGTTGGCAGCACCACCCAGAACAAAATCACATCGCAACAAAAATATTATGTGTCTAGTGACGAAGTGCTAAACCGAAAACACCAATGGAATTAATGACAGATACAAAACAACCTAAAATAACCAATCACCACCACATGTAGACCAGCTTATACCAGAAACGGTAAGTAATAACATCAAAATATCATCATCTGTACTTAGAAAGTATCTACATTCTATTATGAAAAAGCGATTGTGGGAAGCTGGGTCAAAAAGAAATACATCTATGTGTGTTTGACGGAAGGGGGGGGGGAGGCGCGCAGCTGCCAGCGTACTTCTACGACTCCTGGACATATTTAAGAGTGAACCTGGTAGCCATACATCATATTTTACAGAGACAATTGTTATGAGTGATATTACTTAAGATGATGGCGTTATGGCATAACAGGTGCACATTTTACATATTCTTATTTGCTATAAATTTACTTTTAGGCTGTTATTCGATAGTCACACATAATTGTTCAACTTTAGTAAGTTAAATTGGAAAAGAGACCTAAAGTGATCAACGAGCTATACAAATTGGGTCTCTGTTTGGTATAATGACACAAGTTATAATTGAAAGTAAATAAAACTGATAAAGTACAGAGTAATAAGAATCTATAACTCGTCACGACAGAAACTGGTGAAAGTATCCAGTAAGCTTCTAATTTGTCTATATGAGATAATAGTGTTTTCTATAATGCACAATATTTTGCTTCATGATGTGATTTCCAGGTATACTTGATATCTTTCAAAGCATCGATCTGTCAAATAAATACACATCTAGGACGAAGCATTATATTACATAGTGGCCGAGCCATGGTGTTAGGAGAGCATGGCACGTCAGGAGGTGAACTGCTTTTAGCTCCGCCCAGACCACGCCCTGTTCCGCCCCCAGTGTAAAGTGGGGAATCAGGACATCTCATTGGTTGTCACCTTCAGCGCCCTTCGTATGCCCGACAGGTACCAGAGAGGCAGAGGTGTGCAAGAGGTGGACAAATCGAGCGGCTGCCTAATCCTCGTTATTTACTTTGATTTTATATATTTCTTTTTTTGTACAGCACGTATGCTACATTTCTTAATTATATGCTCCATTCTAGCGACCGCTGAGCCACTAAATGATTATAAATATGATTTAATCGATCAGAAAGATAAAATGTACCAAAATTAATGTTTCGTGACGCAATTATTCGACCGTCAAATGTTGTGACTTCTCACGCCAAATCAAGTAGCATATTTTACCTAGTGTTTATGGTACAACCTATTCAACTACTTGTCATAACTTGCTACTTAATTAGTTACCTACCAATATTTATATATATATTAATATTGTAATCTTTATTTCTATCATATAATGACTTGGCAATAGTAGCATCGTGCAATGAAATAAGACTAAATGCAACATATAGAAACGAATAAGCAGATAATTTAACGTCTATGGCAGCTAACATCCATCAAGGTGGTCGATGGAATAGAAACTACAAACAGTAAAACGGTTTTTTTCCTACAATTGTTGGATTTTGCGTGAAGGCAAGTTTATCTTGCATGTTTATCGCAGCGTCTGCGATCAGCAAGTTTCTTAATTATACGTTCCATTCTAGCAATGCTGAACCACTAAATGATTAGAAATAAGATTTATTCGCTGAGAAAGATAAAATGTACCAAAATTAAAGTTTCATGACGAAATTATTCCACTGTCCAATGTTGTGACTTCTCACGTGATATCAAGTAGCATATTTTAGCTAGTGTTTATCGTACAACCTATTCAACATCTTGTCATAACTTGTTACCTAATTAGTTACCTACCAATATTTATAGTGACTATATTAATATTATAATCTTTATTTCTATCATATAATGACTTGGCAGTAGCATCATTGTGTAACGACTGCGAGGGTGAAGGTCGGGGTGAGAGTTTAAAATAGAGAAAGTTTAATTTTGAAAACTCACATCCACCAGCTGCGAACCAAATTCCTAAATATGCAAAAACACTGGAACTGTGATTGCTACTATTTGACTCGTTTTCTAGGGGATGATATCACACGTTTGCAGCTTTCCTCCCCTGCATATGATTAACAAAAAAATTCATAATAAAGGAAGTTCATGTGATAAAAGGGTGTACTAACTACTATTTTAGAAAAACAAGTGAAAGTTCACTTTATGTTGTTTATTACACCAAATTAAAACCCTGTGGCTGATACGTCTGTACGTCGACACATTTATCAAATAAAGTTATAGCTCGTGAGCCCCCAGACGAAATGAATATTCGTCGCGAATTGATTTCACACCATGTGGCTGTCTCAAACACCATTTATGTTCATGACTATGCGACGACACGTGTTACATTAACAAATTACAGTCACTTTAAATCAGTGCGATGCACACCTTGTTCCACCGGCTAAATATTCACAAACACACAGTAGCACTCGATTTAACTTGGTGCAGTCTACGACAAGCAACCACACGTGGCGATTGCCACACCCAAATCTAAAGTCACCACCTCGAGATCCACATGCCGACTGATGCAGAGCGACGCCGCTCGGCCATCTACCCCACGTGGTCCCGAGTCCCTACTTCCTGCCCTCGCACGCGCACGCGCCAATAGCTCTACTGCCGGGGTTTTTTCCCCTACGTCATCAACTTCCGCATTTGAGCTGTTCTAACCGATTTGCCAACGTACAGCCCTCAGCCAATACATTTCTAAAACTTTACTTAAAATCAAAATAATTACACTACACATTAAATAAATTGTCTTCTTAGGTTTTTATATTGGTATAAACATACTTTGTACTATTTATCATAATTGTGCAATTTCTTATGTCACAGATAAGTGATTTAACTGAATACTTCAAGATAAAATACACAAGATTAATTGAAAATAAAATGAAAAATAGTTAATATATTATTTTTATAAACAAACATTGCCATGCTAGTTGTGTAACTGTCTTGTATTTATTGGTAATTTATTACTTTTCATTATCAATTAAACATATTACGTCAGATGTGACTATATCAGCTAATGTATTGTTTATTTGTCAACAGGCTATTTTGTAATGAGGGCCTTAAAGGTTCCTAACTGCATCGTATTACTTCAAATGCCAGTAGTGTTACAATATTTGTGCATTGCACTGTGCCTGGCACTCGCCATTGTCCCTCTCTCCCCTCACCGGAAACGAACTGGAAAATCCTAAGTTGGGACAAGCCACCAACGTCAGCCTGCTCGCTGGCCTCCCGTCAGCTACAAGCACACAGAAAATCTCAACGTGGAGAATTTCTACCTTTGGCCTAACTATAAATGTTGTCACCCAACTGCGTACATACATTGCTACCATAATTAATAAGATTAAAATTGTGTAAGATTTAGTGCATTGGCATGGTCAATGTTTGCAGTGAACTTCATACTGTTTAATTATCAAAAGCTATTAATTACCAGTATTTCTATTGGGCGGTAATCTCACAATACCCCCACTTGCGGCATCCAAACCATGTGTAGGATGGCGCAAGTAGCACCAAAATTAATATTTTCAAATGAGCAAAATTTAAAATTTCAAAATTATTGAATCGGATTGACTCAAACACTAAGCCAATTATGACCTCAACTAATGCAAAAGTAAAATAAAATAAATAAATAAATAAAAATAACCGGGGCAGTGAGATAATTTACCATTAAGACCACTTATAGTGTGTGCATATTTTTTAAGAAAAGAATCCTTATAACTAATTACATCCATGAAATTTAAGTGTGCCTGTTGTTTATATACAGAATTGGCACTAAATTTATAGTATTATTAAACTTTAGTCTTTAGAGAACCTTGTCCTACGTGGAAAAACTAGAATTATCACTATAAAAACTTTTGATGGTGTACACTCCACTTGTTTAAAGGAAATCTCTCACCACTTTGACACTGAGAACCCCAGAGTCATCGTTGCAGCAACTCTGGTCCATGGTGTACGGTCCTATGTCTCCGTCATTTCAACCAACATGCTGTTGCAGCTTAGATTCATGGCACTGGATCAAGCGTTCTTGTTCACACACGTCATATGCACCCTACATGGAACAGGAAGAGCAGAAGGCACTCATGAGTCAACATAGACAAAAGTTTGTCTGGACACCAGGATTCGGTTGGATTTGTATCCCACCCCCCTGCCATCCAGACTTGGTGAAATTGAAACTAAGCATTGAGACATGTACAGTAACATGTAAATCAACAGAATTAAGAACTGAAAGTGGCTCGTGTTAGTTATTATCAGATTAACCCAAACCACCATGCCTGCACTCTCATCAGCCATAGCTTCAGATGAAACAGACACGAGACTATGTGGCCTACTTGGAGTATTACTCCATCAAATACAAAAAACAACCTGCCTATGTCAAATATATCTTAAAGCTCAAATAATACTACCAAAAGAATGTTATCATAGAGAATTTTCTCTTCTATCAAAATGACACCTACAAGCATAAATACAAATCCTACCCCCTCGCACCAAAAAAATTAATTTTTGCCGGTGTGATATTAAATTCGCATCCCTGTCATCAGCCTCATGTGCTTTCCACAAGTACTCCCCACAATTCACACCACATAGCCAGCCCTGCTCACATATACACACACATAAACAGTACACTCCCACTTCCTCTATCCTTTAGTGTTGGCATACATACATACATATTTACCTTATGTACCACTGTTTAACTGCAAATCTGATACAAGCACATGTTTTAACACAAACAACAAAAGAAAAAACATTTACAAAGAACACTTGTAAACTTGACCCCAATGCTCAAATCTAAACACACAAGTAGATACTAACACAAACCACAGAATAAATATACACAAATTCTTAACCTATGATCTACAATGCATTGAATCTCACACTTCATGACAGTTACTTGTGTAAACATGCCATTAAATCTTTATCATTTACAAAATTTTTGAATTTCACCCTCTTCATGCATCCCTCCAGACTCAATACTAGCACTTTATCCTTATATTCTAACTGAGCTTCATATTTGCACAGAAAATCACTTCCTAACACTAGATTTAAACATAGACCTTTCATCACCAATAAATCTTGAATAAACAGCTCCTCCTCAATGATTACTTCAAATTCTGAGTTCCCTGCATTTAACACCCCTATTTTTCTTGCAAAAGCATAATTTTCTTTTTCCCATACCACTGGCTCTACTGTTTTTAAATGTTTGAGGAATTGGATCCAATCATCTTGCCCATACTCATGTACTTCTTTATTAACCCAACCTGACTTTAACCCATCAATATCCTTTTCATGACACTGTTCATTATTATGAATCATAAAAACTTGTATTTTCTCCTCATCATCACCTAACCCCTGCTGTACAACTCTCTGTCCCTCACTTATCTCATCATGCTCTAGGGTACACATGCCTAATCCCCTTAATTGATCATGCTCATTGTCCCCAAACTCTTTCAACACATTGTAATAAGTCTGGTCCCTATTATATTGTTTACCTAGTCTGTCTAAGTAATCATATTTGTGCAATAGCCAATCATCTGGTGCCCATTTCCTAATCCAGTTTATTTTTCCAATTAAATTTCTGGTTTGTGCATCTACACTGTCAACTTGGCCTTCATTTACAGTAGGCCCATTGTCATTTATTGTCTCTACTGGACCACATTTAATTTAGAAAAACATTCACTTTCATTCATACATTCCACAACATCTATGCTGGCTAGAGTATCATCAATATTTACATTCATACTTTCACATTCAGTCAACACTTGTGCCTCTGACCTATCCAAAACTGAGGCTAACCCAACACTGTTTTTATCTTCTTTAATATTATTATCAAATAAACTTCCCACATCATACTCTCCTTTATTGTCCTTGTTTCTATCATTCCTCCTCCTGTTTGCATTTCTCTTGTCATGTTGCAAAAACCAATCCCCAAAAATTTCCTCACTACCTATAACAGCATCCATCTGACACATACTTTCCTTTCTTTTCTCCCTTTCCTTGTTTACTCTATTTATGTTTTCTTCCCTCTTTTCTTTATCCTTGCCCTTCTGAATTCCTACTTCCTCTTTCCTGTCATCATCTCTGTCCATATGACATAGTTTTTCCTCCCTTCTCTCCCCATCTCTATTCCTACTGTAATTATGGTTATTAGATCCCCTGTTATCCCATCTTCTGGTCCTATTATTATAATAGTTCCTTGTCCCAAAACGGACCTCATTTGGAACAAATCTTAGTTTCCCTGATTCTGTCTCTGATTTTCTCCCCTACTGTTATCCCCATTCCTATTTCCACCTCCCTGCCTTTGATATCTCCTATCATTTTCCCATGTTTCCCTCTGGCTTCTATTATCCCAGTTGTCTCCTCTGTTATTGTTACCTCTCCAATTTGCATTTAATTTCCTCTCTCTATTGTGGTTTCCCTGGTTGTGACCCCCATTTCTACTGCCTCTGTTTTCATTGTGGTTCACATGCTGTGTTCCCCTGAGCTGTCGTTCCATAACTAAACCCTGGTCTATCTTTTCTACAAATTCAATGAAATTCTCAGCTGAATCTGTGGGATGGTGAATTAACTGCCAATGCAAATCTGCAGGTAACCTCCTACACAAAGTGGAGATTACTGCTAAAAGACTCAAAGGTGTATCTAAATGCACTAGTTTCTCAAGTTCCTCCTGACAAAATTCCTTCATGCTCTGTCTCCCTTTCACATAGTTTGGCCCGTTCAAGAATTCATTTTGTATCTTAGCTTGCTTGGCCTCCCCCCAATACTTATTCAAAAACAATTTTTCAAACGCCTCAAAAGTAACAAATTTATCAGCACACTGATTTGCCCAAGTTTGAGCAGAACAGTCAAGCATTCTCTTTGCTAACTTCACTTTACACTGGTCTGACATACCAGGCACAAATTGGTCCTTGCATGCAGCCAAAAATTCTACTGGATGATAATTACCCACTCCTGAAAACTTTTTGCCATTAGGTGTCTGCACCATGGACCAATTAGTGTTTCCTGATGCAGTACCCAGTTCTAGATTATTTATTCCAGTGTTCACCTTCTCAATCTCAGTATTGTTTACTGTCACTACTTGTTGTATCTTTTCCCTAAAGTTACATTCTGTATTCTCTAATTTTCCTGACAACAAAGTTTTTGTTTGCTCAATACCTGCCACCATCCTCTTGTCAACCTCAGCCAACGCCTGCATAGTGCCCTCAATCCTGTGATCACATATTTGTTTCACAGCATCTGACTTGTCTCCTACCTCAGCCTCAATAGCACCAATTCTGGCATGTATCTCCTTTTCCCTATTATCAAACCGTTCTGTTAGAATTCCTACCTTTTTGTCAATGTCTGTGATTATTTCTGCCTTTAATGCACACATTGACTTTTGTGGTGCCCCAATGTCTGCCTTAAAGTCTGCTTTAAATTCTGATTTTACAGTTCCTATTTCTGATTTTAAATTTGAGTTTGAACCGGATGCGGGGCTGAACCACCATACTTCAAAACCCGAGTCCAGTGTGTTAGCACTTACCATACTGGAGAGAGAGACTGTGTTACCTGGATTAGATTCGGAGAAGAGCCACAATCTGAACAAGACACGAATATTTCTCATTAGGGTAAGATACCATTAGCTCTGATCTTTGAAATGTTGATGGTTTCAATATGATTTCATGGGACATTTTGTTAATTTAGTTGTTCCGATGTTTGTAAAGATATGGGACCAAACTGCAGAAGTCATCGGTCACTAGACGTACAAACTACTTAAACTAACTTATGCTAAGGACAACACATATACCATGCCCGAGAGAGGATTCGAACCTCGGACGGGTAGCAGCCTCGCACTAGGCAACAAGGCGCCTTATTGCTTCAGTCCTCTGTCTATGTTCCCCTTCTCTTGTGGGCTCTGATTGGAGGCTGTCTTGTGTTGCCCAGTGGTTGACCCTTCAAAATGTTCATATGTCTGTAAATCTATCGGACCAAACTGCGTGGTCATCAGTCCGTAGCTTACAAACTACTTAAACCTAGGTAAACTAACCTAAGGACAAACACACACACCCATGCCCCAGGGAGGACTCGAACGTCCACGGCGAGCAACCGCGCGCTCCGCAGCGAGGTGCTTTAGACCGCTCGGCTACTCCACCGCGGCGGTTGACACATCCTCTTTTTCATCTCATGGTCGGTCAATCACAGACATTGGCTTTATTGTCTTGTTTCCTTTCGTTGTTATGTGGTTTTGTGTGATCGTCTCATTTCGTGTTTTGTCTTGCGGACTTCGTTGAATTTTTACTGACTGGGATTTTACTGAGTGGGATTTTCCTCTCATTGCTATTTTTTAATTTTGGCCGTTTTTTATTTCGCGTTGACGCCTTTCTTGTATCGCCCTGTAATGTAATGGGGGACTGCCGACCGCCGTAGTTTTGTGCTCTAAAATGAGAATAATGTGAAGAAATTACTTTTAACTAAATGGCTTACGTAGTTTCATCATGCACCCGAAAAGGACAATCGCCTATTTTATGGAGTCTTTATTGCTTAGATGCATTCCCTTTTAGCATACTGTTATTTAATAACAAATATTCCTTCAGCAATTGTCACGTAAAAAAGTATCACTTTTATCAGAGCACATAAGCAGATAAACAGTTGCAGAGGCTGCCCTCATTTTACCGATTTTCTTCAGTTGCACAGCGCGACTACGATTGTTAATGCTGTAGCCGATATAAATTCTCATTCAGCAGTAATGCAACATAATTTATAATGTTGTATCAATGATAACAGCAAACAAAGGTGGATGTAATCTCTTTCACACATGTCCCATCTGATGAGAATTTGGTATTGGTCTATTAATAATTGAAAACGTTCATGAATCAGTTTTTCACGGCAGTATATGAAATGTAAGATAAATAGTAAGAAGAGCCTGACGAGATTGAGGCAACTACTACAAGTGAGAATACTGACTGAACGGTACGAAGAAAGCGTTCATTCTGGCTTCAAGATACTTGCAACAAACTAGTAACAAAGGATCTACTGTCTGCCTAAAACGTATGTCAGACTAATGTTCATTTTGTGTTTCAAGATTTTTACAAACGATTATGTTAGAATCAATAAATTATTGATTTTATTTTTTACTTTGCTTTGATCGACCGGTCGAGCGGAGAAATTTAAGTCATCTGTCTAACCGCGAAGTATTCGAGAATGGAAGGGTACAGAAATAGTATGGAAGTTGCTTAATGAAACTTCACCTGGAAATTTCAGTGTTATTTGTGAAGTAAGCAAGTAGATGCAGATACAGAGGATATCATTGTGTTGTATCACTTCAAACTAGAGCGTTGAGGAACTGAAACCAAGTAGTTGTGATTTGGAAGGGGAGGGTGGTAGAGGACTGCTCGGTATAGTCAGGTGGTAATACACGGCTAGGCCTTCTACAGAACCGAGGTGCGGATATAATGTTGGGTTCATTGTGGTCAAATCAAAATAGTCAGATATTTGAAATCCTAAGGGCCCGAAGCAGCTAGGTCATCGTTTTCCAGACCTACGGACTATTTAAACTAGCATACGCTAAGGACAACACACATCTTCCTATGCCTGAGGGAGGACTCGAATCTTAAATGGGAGCGGCCGCGCAATCCGTAATACGGCGCCCCAGATCGGGCGGCCATTCCAGCGCGGCGGGAAACTCATATTTCATGTCTTCTGGGCACGGCAGTTTTCACGTTCTCTGTATTAATGGTGAATTGCCTTGTGAAATGTATTTCTCTCAACGTGTTAATAATAGTATTCTTCGTATTAGCTATCCATACACATTTAAGAAAATTACACATTATTGCAAACTGGACAACAACCACTTCCTAGGGAACGTTGGTCTAGGCCACCTAGACGCATGTCTTACTAATGTAAAAACATGAATGGCCAATGGTTATTTATGAGTATGAATACTATTTGTCATTACTTGTTCCTGCATTCGAGGCAGTTTGATGGGAGGGGAGGACGGGTGATAAGGTTTTAGAGGCGTTTCCTGAAACGATTGCCACGATCCATAACAAGGAACGGACAGAGGAACGTACTTTTGGATCATTGGCCTCCTTTTGTAAGGCTGTGACACTGTAAACGTTAAATGTGAACCCAGAAAACAAATTCACTGTCAAGTTGGTTACTGAACTTCTCAGAATGGGATGACGAGCACTACACAGACACGCGGATGCCTGTGTGAATGCCCCTAACAGTTCTAAACTCACCGCAACTATTTGTCTCAACGATCTCTAATGACGAAGTTAAACTCTAATGTCCCTCCCTTACATCCTTTCGTTCCCTGAGGAACTATGTCAGAAATAAACATCTACAAAACAAATCTTTTTTTTTGTATCCATATACAACATCCTTTTTGACCAAAGTGAAAATGATGTATCTTTAAACTATGAAGATTCCTTTCTCTTTTGTTCCTTTACTGGTTGCGTAATAGACTGGTGATCACAAAGCCTGTCAGTTTTAACCGTAGTTCTTTGTTAGCTGAAAAACAATATGCTCTTAGTACTTTCCCCGTAGAGGAGAATACTACCATATAGTACTAAACAGTATTTGCATTCTATCTTATATACGCTATTTTTCATTGTGATTCTTATGTAACCGGCCGCGGTGGCCGAGGGGACTGCGGCGCTTCAGTCACGGTCTGCACGGCCACTACGGTCGGGGGTTCGAATCCCCCCTCGGGCATGGATATTTGTGCCGTCCTTAGTTGTAACTAGTTCATAAGTAGTTTGTAAGTTTAGTGACTGATGACCCCGTAGTTAAGTCCCATAAGCTCTACGAACATTTTTTGATTCTTATGTATGATAACAAAATCGGCGTATTAAGAAAGGTATACTGCACGCTAAATGTTCTAGAAAAGTGTCGAAATCACCCCACGGTAACTGGAACAACGTGGCGCCCTGTGCAACGTTGTTTATTGCTGTGGCTCTAACAACAGCCACTGGTCAACAGCAAAACGAGAGATCCTCATAGAAGGTCACCTGATAGGGACGCGATACACAATGAGAATCATTCGCAAGCAAACAGACTTTGTTCGTTGATTTGTGTAACGTGTGTAATTGTGACATCCTTCTAGTGAAAAAGAATCACTGGAACTACAAGAGTCAATTACCCAAAATCCGACGAATGGATCGTTACCTGACCAAACCTGAAATCAGAACACTGTCTGAACGCATGAAGAAAGCGTTCAATTCTATCTTCAAGATACTTGCAACAAACGAGTAACAAAGGATCTACTGTCTGCCTAAAACGTATGTCAGACTACTGTTCATTTTGTGTTTCAAGATTATTACAAACTATTACGTTAGAATCAATAAATTAAGAATTAAGGTTAATTGAAGCCAGTATTGCTATTTAAAAAAAATCTAAGCTGATTTTTTAGAAAACTGAACAAACACAGTTACCTAAATTCATTAAAATATAGGAATTTGTCTGGGGGGGATTTAGGAAAATAAAAGGAAAACCTAAATCAGGTTGGCCGGAGGTGGATTTGAACCACTGTTCTCCCGAGTGCGAGTCCTGTGTGTTATACTGATCCACATCGCTCAGTTTCTTATGCACACAAATTTGATAGATTTTTCCACTAGTCAATTCCGTAAAAACGTAAGTAGAAGAAGATATGGAAGTAGTCATAGATATGTGAATTGTTTGCGCATAGTGGCTTCTAAGTAAAGTATACTCATCAGCCAATTTTATCTTACAGGGTTTCCCACTTTCCAAAAAAAATTATATTATTTAGTTTTTTCAATAGTGGATTAATTCATTACAGGTACCTAATCTTGTTACTAAAACATTTTGTTAAATTTCAAACCACTGATATAAGTTATGGTCACCTGTACCGTTCTCCCTGTTCGGCAATAGAGTAAATGTATTGTGCCCAATAAACATATTACTTTGCTGCTACCAAAATGTGTTTCATTACGCATCGGAATTCATTTCGTTGCTTTAAATAGGTCTTCGAGTATTAACATTTCAACTGATAATAACGTATTCCTTTTCTGTTATACAATATTATTACGTTACGTAACTTAAATCAAAAATGTTCAAATGTTTGTTAAGCTTATGGGACTTAACTACGGGGTCATCAGTCCCTAAACTTACAAACTACTTATCAACTACCTTATACTAGGGACGGCACAAATATCCATGCCCGAGGGGGATTCGAACCCCCGAACGTAGTGGCCGTGCAGACAGTGACTAGAGCGCCTCTGTCCTCTCGGCCACCGCGGCCGGTTACGTAACTTAATTGATGTAGATACTGTGCTAAAGTTACACCACAAAACATTTTCACAGATAAGAAAGTTATTCCGCTACTGTAGAATAATAACCGTACTATTCAAATGGAACGTGGATCAAAATGGTAAGTTACGGGTCCCGAATCACGATACTAATCAGTTACGTTAAGTTACATACCCTGGGCATACCTCGACCATTTGACACGACGTGAGCATCGTGCCCTTCTTTCTCGTTGGCCTTCCAAATATAGATTTTGCTTCATACAATAAGAGCTTTGCTTCCAGAAGTATTCCACAAGGAAATGGGTAACTGTGACATTTTTGTTTTCTAATGTAGGGATAAAACAGAGGCAAGTTGTGCTTAGCAGGCTTTTTTTGTAAACACAAGGTATGAAGAGGTAACTTTTTTCCATTGCGCTTATTTAGTGTCTCTACAGAAAAGAAAATTTCCCCATATGTGGAAAAGAACTGAATCTTAATGCATGATAACAGGTAACTACACCTCAGTGTCCATAGAAGAAACAGCTCAATATCACAGAGGCATTAGGTACTGTCGTCAAGGTTTATAGCTTCTGTGGGACATAATAATTCGGTGTAGGCTCGATGACGATCCAACAGTTGAATTACGCGGTGGGATCATCGGTAGTGGCCTTGGGCGAAGCTGCTGCCTGCCAGAAATCGTGCCGCGATCTGAGAACACGGCAGGCAGAGGGATACACGTGATGTTGATGTTGTAGCGGGTGCTGCCTGTGGCTGATGATGGTAGTCCTTGGTGCGTAAATTGTGGGTTGCATATACCGAGCAACGTGGCGCAGTGCTAACACACTTGACGCGCGTTGAGGATGTCAGTAAAAATTCTCCGGCGAGTCTGGTTTAGGTGTTCCATGATTTCCCTAAATCACTCCAGGAAAATACCGGAAAGTGCACGACCTAGTTCCTTTCCCATACTTGTGTAGTGATCCGAAACACTTTAAAAGACACTAATAATATTTCCAGCGTCAACGATACATGGTAACTTCATCTGTAAAGTGTATGAAATGTAACAAGTATCGTGTTCTATATGTTCATTAAGAAATGTATTTTCTTTCTCTCGTGAGCGGTACGGCAGCAACGAGGCAGCGAAAGACGTCTTCGTAGTCGTCAAGTATCGTCAACACCGTTTTAACAATTCAAAGAAATTCTATACGTAATTTTGCAAAGGAAAATAGTTATGTATATACGATGGAGATGTCAAAATCTGTGAACAGATCATTTTGGATTATTTTCACGCTAAATAGAAATTATTGTTCAAATTGAGTGATGGGGTTTGTGAAAGATGTTTGGAGATAAAAGTAAAGTTATTTAAATGATTTTGGGACAACGCGACTTTGGTTGAGAGGAAAATTTGTAATCTAAATTTAACTTGAAACTGGACTTATTTAAATTGCGATCTTAATTATACTATTCATTGTCGCCAAAATGTAATGTGTGATTTAACAGCTCAGAAATATGCCTATTCCTTGTGTGCTGGGTTAAATCAACTTTCGTAGAAAAGTTAAACTTGCGAAAAGAATTTAAAAACATAGTTTAAAAGAAAACGACACTTTAATTTTGTTTCTAATTCAATGTAATAAGTAAATAATGTATCTCAGAGAGGACAATTTTCAGCCGAGCGGCATCATACACCTGTGGCCTAGTGAAATTACATATCCAAGTGCCACAATCATTTTAATGCAATTTTAATGGACTCATGTTATTGAATTACAACGAAGGATATATATGGTACGTAATGAAAACAGGAAATATATTTTCCCATATAATATTTAGAGAAACAGATCTTTCTTGGAACTGAAAGAAATATATATATTTCTTTGGACGCAGCACAACTACGGTCCCTCACGAAGTTTTAACAGAGACGAAGTATTTAATTATCAAGTAGTATTGCTCCGCTGCATGTAACTGACTTTTTTAAAAATGTTTGTAAATCTATCGGACCAAACTGCGTGGTCATCAGTCCGTAGCTTACAAACTACTTAAACCTAGGTAAACTAACCTAAGGACGAACATACACACCCATGCCCCAGGGAGGACTGGAACCTCCACGGCGAGCAGCCGCGCGCTCCGCCGTGAGACGCTTTAGACCGCTCGGCTACTCCACCGCGGCAACTGACTTCTTCCACTAATCTACGTGAACCATGGAATGTCATATGGTACTCGTCATAATTATCCAAGCGTGTGCTTTGTCTCTAATGACGTCGATGTCCACGAAACTGTAATCCCAGTCATCCATATTCTTTATTTTTGTTTGCATACTACTCCTGTGGAACTGAATCCAAAGGGAACAGCACACGTGTCAAAACTTGCTGATCGCAGACGCTGTACCATAAACTTGAATCTCCCCACGGGCATGGATGTTTGTGTCGTCTTTAGTATAAGGCAGTTCATAAATAGTTTGTAAATTTGGGGACTGACGACCCCGAAGCTTTAGTCCCTTAAGGTTACCATTTTGACTAAGAACATATTGCCCAGAATGTGGGATAACCTGTTAGGCTTTGTGAATCTCGCTGTATTACGTACCAGTAAATAAAGAAAAGGGTATAAAGAAACATCCTAATTTAAAGGTACAGTAATTTTGCCAATTTTCTCTAGGATTTAAAAACCGTAAATTTGTATATGGCTTGTATGAAAACTAAGGGTTTTGTTGTGTAACTTTGCTTAGGACATAGGCCGTTAAGAAAAGAGATTGAAGATTAGGGTTTGATTTCCCGTCGATATCGTGGTCATTATGTCAGTTGTGTTAGAGGTTGAGGTGCCCTCACACAGGAACCTCGTGTCTGTGGAGTGTCCGCCATACCATTCTGGCAAGTTCAGTAAGCGACTTGGCAGTGAATTTGCCTGCTGCGTTTACAGTTGAACTTTCGTAGTCTTACGAATGGCTTACGATGATCCAAAAGTAAGTTATTATGTTATTTTTTTGTGAAGACGATAGCATGTGATAAAAATGAGAATTACGTCAACCCCTCTTTTACCCGAAAAATGCCTTCAATACAAGAACAAGATATGTCAAAGACGATTAATAACCTGACAAGGTTTACGTGATACGCATACCCAACCATTGACCTCTCGGTTTGTTACATGAGTTACACACAGGCGTCGTATATATGTACACATGCTCCTGCGCCATGTCTGACGTCCGAACACTTGAACGTGGATGTGGTTGTCCAGGTAGCTGAAGGTGATGATTTCTTGAATGTGATCGTCCACCTACGACAATGACTATAATGATGGCTGAGCGGATGCTATCATGAACGCGTTTCTGACAAATGCATTTCGTAAGGTAATGACTGTTTCCACCCAACAGTAATACAGAAAACTGCTGTCTATATAACATCGCATTCGTGTGTCCCTTGCATAAAGTAACGCCGCGCAAACTCGGCGACATAGTACGGGTTGCGCAGCCACTCCCGGCAGAGGATTGAGTCCTTTTGCAAGTATGGGTGTGTGAACAGTCATTAGGATAATATAGCTTACGTAGTTTGTAAGACTATGGACCACAACCCTTAGCAATTCCGTCCCTCAGGATTACAAATATTTCAGTGTTCTAATTTGAGCACATTGTATACAGGATCGATATCTGCACCTCAGTTCCTTAAAAGACCTACCCATATCCGATCACACTACGCAAAATTTCTCCATTCATCTTGGAGACATGACCACTCTCTACCGAGCAGTCCTCCTTTTCAACCACCGTTACTTGTCAGATTCAGTTATTCATGGCTGTAATTAGAACACGAGAATATTATCTACATCTGCATCTATAATGGTTATCCTACACAACTACGTGGTTTTCAAATATTAAAGAAATACGAAGTTTTATTGAACCTCTATTCATGTATTATTTCGTTTTTAATAGATCGCAGGAAGATAGATGACCTAATTCTTCTTCGATCGATCTAAGCAAAGTGTACAATAAAATCAACAATTTGTTGTTTTCAACATTGAATTAGCTAGAATCCATTACTAAATTCTTAGCGGAAGTGACATGTGTGAACGGGATCTATTTTATCCAGATGTGGTCACTAATTTCGTTGTTCAGTCATGCATTGCTAATAATGACACCTGTTATTGAAATCGTAAATACAGTTAACAAGCGTAGTGGCGCTTAGCAATAAAAGGAATGGATGAAGTCTGTAAACTGAGTGCTCATGAATTAGCCATTAGAAGTGTCTACCTCTACATACCCTCTGCTATCCTGGTACTGATCGGTCACACGAAGGGCGCCGATGGGCTCAACCAATGCGATACCGTTTAATATATAGTGGGCGGGATGGGGCGTGGTCTGGGAGGAGCTAAAGCAATTGACATCCTGACGTACCATCCTCTCCTAACAACAAGCCGGCTCCCCTCCTCTAAGCGATATGGAGTAATGACAGAGTGAATCATATCATGAGTAAAGACAGTTTGTGTTTTAGAACACACTCTCATTTATGAAAGGTAAAAAGAAATTGTATATTTTTTTCAATTGTGTTTACAATTCGCACTGTAAAACAACGCAAACATAAAAAAACCTGTAATTGACATATCCCAACAACCCATTTTTGCAGTTAACAATTGACACAAGAATTGAAATTGAGTGTCATCATATGGTAACCTTCTGCCAGTATCACATGTAGAAGTTATCAAAAATGTTTGTATAGCTTATGGGACTTAACTACGGGATCATCAGTCTCTAAACTTACAGACTACCTACAAACTAGCTAACACTAAGGACGACACAAATATCCATGCCCGAGGGGGGATTTAACCCCCGACCGTAGTGACCGTGCAGACCGTAACTGGAGCGCCTCTGTCCCCTCGGCCCCCGCGGCCGGCTAGATGTAATCTTTTTCAAGTCAGAGTTGATGGTATCTTAGCCTAATAAGAAATATTCGCGTCTTATTCACATTGTGGCTGCTTTCCGAATCTATTGTAGGTAACATAAAGTGTCTCTCTGTCAAATCCCGGACGAGCTCAACATTTTAACTTTGTAGATGAGTTTCTTTAAATCCTTATTTCGACCGTATTAATTTACGCCCGTTACTGTCAACTAATGGTTTTTTTTTTGTCGAAAAGAGCAGGCACCACCATGTCATTAATTTTACTTCATTTCTCCAATTTTTTTTTCATGATTCATCTTTTTTTCACTTTCTGCCCGTCTTAGTTTTAGACGTTTGCACTTTTAATTATTTAATTTATTTCTAGTTTTATTTTTTCGTTTGCGTTCTTCAAGTAAGCATCCACAGTGCTACGCAGATTTGTACTCGGTTGAAATTTGTCATAACTGATACTGTGCTGTATTCACAGTTCCAACTTTATGACTACATATTCGTCTTATAACGTACTCCAGGCACTTAAATGTGATTTGCAGAGTATATATAGCAGATATAGTTAGAACATGATGGTATAATCTTCATCTGCATCTACAATGTTATCCTACACTTCTACTTGGTTTACAAATAATAACGAATGTCTAGGCTAGGTTTTATCGAACCACTATTCATGTGTTATTCCATTCTAGAATATGTAGCAGGAAGAAAGATCACCTAAATTTTCTTCGATCGATCTAAACGCAATGTACAATAAAAGCAACAATATGTTGTTTTCAACAGTATCAGTTGCACAAATCGTGAACCACAAATGAAATTACTTCACCTTGCAAAACCGCCGTTTTTGTGTGAAAAGCCCCTTTATGGGTACATTTAATTAGCTGTAATCCATTACTATATTCTTAGTGGAAGTGACATGTATGAACGAGAACTATTTTATCCAGGTGTGGTCACTAATTTCGTTGTTAGAGTTCTAAAATTTTAGTTTAAACAATTCAGTCGCGAATTTCTGATAATGACACCTGTTATTTAAATCGTAAATAAAGTTAACAAGCGTAGTGGGGCTTAGCAATAAAATGAATTGATGAAGTCTGTAAACTGAGTGCTGATGAAATAGCCATTGGATGTGTCTATCTCTATATACCCTCTGCTATCCTGGTACTGATCGATCACATGAAGGGCGCCGACGGACTCAACCAATGGGATGTCGTTTAATAAATAGGGGGCGGGAAGGGCGTGGTCTGGGAGGAGCTAAAGCAATTGACATCCTGACGCGCCATCCTCTCCTAAAAACAAGCCGGCTCTCCGCCTCTAAGCGATATGAAGTAACTACAGAGTTGGATTGTAAACCCTAGTGACATCTATCTGTGAATCATTTCATCAGTAAACAGAGTTGGTGTTCTAGGACACACTCTCATGTTATGAAAGGGAGAAAATGCAAATTTTATATGTTTTATTGCGTTTTAGTCGGGGCTAGATCCAAAACAACTGTATGTTGTTTATGCTATAACTGGTATCTTCTGACGCTGTGGCAAAAGTGAATAGTTTTGTAAAAGACATAGATCATCAGAAACGTTAGTTTGTTTTTAAGTGGTAATTGTTTGTAATAAAATTTGTTGCACGCAAATACTCAAATGCAACAAAGATACCACACAATGCACGAAAATATTATGCGAATGTGTTATACATTTAATGAATTTTCGTAAACTAAGAATTTAAAAAGTAATTTATTTACGTTACTTTTATTTAAACGTAGAAGTGAAAGAAAACAATTAACTTACATGCCACTCCCTTTCCTCCACTCTTCAAACCGCCACCTGTACAATTTTATTGGTACTCAGATTGAACAAAGTAAAAACATCGAAAATTATGTAATCCGAAATATTACAGAAGGTTTTCAATACGTTTACAATTCACACTGTTAAACCACACAAACTTCTAAACACTTAAAGTTGATATAGCCGAACTACACATTTTTTTCAGAAAAGTATTACAACTGAAGTAATAAATTGCAGAATGACGCAAGATTTGAACTTCAGCGTCACCATATGGTAATCGTTTCCATCTCAGCGCTAATGGTATCCAGAAGTCCTGATTTAGGTCCCTCGTGATTTCCCCAAATCAGATCAGACAAATGCAGAATGGTTCCTTTCAAAGGACACTGACGATACCCTCCCCGATCCCTATCAAATTCCGAGCGTGTATTCCATCTCTACTGACCACGATGCCAACGTGATGTTAAACCCTCGTCTTCCATCCTTCTTTCCTTCTATTACGAAAATGAGGTCAACTTTTAGGACTTTACAACCTGAAGATGGTCATGTAAGCCGATAAGCGGTTTACAAAATAAAAATAGTTGTGCTTACAAAGAAAATTGTGCTTTGTTTAATGTTATGTTGTACCACGAAAAGGGAGAAGAATGGCTGAAAAAGTAGGCATTTACCTTTGATTTAATGTTATTTAGTTTACATACTAACAGCTCTCTCTGTAAAAATAAAATTGCGACAGGTTTATGTGCCACTTTATTGAAATTAGTTCATCCTACACCTACAATTATTACTATTCCTGCTGAAAGATTTTGTATAAAAAGGTCGAGCAGTTGAAAATATTTTACGATCTCAGTATAAGTATAGAGATACAATACAATCTTGTGAGACTGTGCTGTCACCACTTCACAGATTTTCAAATGGCCCAACCAGAGGAATGGGCTACGTAGTGGCTCATAATGTAAATGCTGGTTGTGTGTAATGTACAGTTTGTGTGTAAACTCAACCGTATATTAGTCGCCATGTACAGATATACTCGTAGTTAAGATTCCACCTTATGACAGTTCACCTACAAGAATACGAGCTGACGTGTTGTCAACAAGCAGGTTGTGACAACAGCATTGTTATTTAAAAACGTAACTCACACTGTTTTCATCAAAGCGAGAAATTACACGAACTATATGCACTAATTATGATACTGTTTCATGCCTATTATGTAGTAACTTTTTCTTCGTAAGCGCACTGTTGTTTTCATCATGATGGTACATTTTCCAAATAATGCTATCATGGAAAGCTGATATGTCTGTTGATCGCGTAGCAATTTTCGAAGTGTTCTAATGCAATAAATCTTGGAATCAGGACCAGTATCAATCAGGGATGTAAGAGGTCATGGGTTGAGTGTAGTCGACATATAAAGCAAGAATTAATACGTATGACGTATTCCTAAGGCTACTTATTCTCCTATATCTACTTGCGTTGGAATTCTCTTACGCATTTCCTTGCAATCCAATGCATGGTAGCTATTTCCATCGACTGAAACAGGTACTAGGAGCACGTTATAACAAGAATATGCAATCGTAAAGATGGAATTGCGAATACAGCAGTGTATCAAATATGGAAAATTTCAGCCGAGTACAAAACTGCGTAGCACTGAAGATGCTGACATTAAGTGTGCAAACGAAAAAATACAAACTATAAGTAAATTAAATAAGTAATAGTAAATGAAGATGTCTAAAACTAAGACGGGCAAAAAGTGAAATAAGATGAATCATGAAACGTTTATTGACAAATGAAGAACAATTAATGAGATGGAGGCTGTTCTTTTCGGGCATGTTACGGCGGGGCTTCTTTTTTAAAAAAGACAGGGAGGGTCGGCCATTGTATAGTTGACAAAGTTCCTAAAACGCCTCCCCTCTTTCATGCCATCCCTAGGCGATGTTACCAACGCACTTCGTGCCAGTGCCCTGGTTTGTAAACAGGGCAGCACTGCACACGAGGTGCCGTGTCGACATGCAACTTCAGTGCATATCTAAAATCACTCTTTTACTAACCTTGTGTCTTCTGTCGTAGTTGATGCCCATTGCGCAGGTGAAGCACCTGAAGTGATGCTTAAAGAGGTGTTGAGACGTGGCTAGGAAGTACTGCACTACGAATAACTTTAGCTTTTGTAGGATGCCAGTGCTTGTTTTTATTGAAGAAATGCCAGTGTATATCCAAGCACAAATATACAGACTGAGTAATATTAAAAATATAAACGAAAATAACGTATAAACTGTACCTGGCCCGCACTGAACTGACATGAATGTGCAAGGTATCGCGGTCGGCGCTCGACTGACTGCCGCCGCCTCTCGCTGCGCGCCACAAGCCACCGTTTTGGTGCCAAGCGAAACTTCTAGACGAACATTGTTCAACTTATTACAAAATTTTCAAATAATTAAATCTTTGAATTAACCGAAATATAGCTTAGCACAAAAGCATTACAGAAAGTATACAGATAATTTTAATAGACATAGGAAAGTTAAATATTAATGAAAGAAGCTAAAAGTTTTGGCGGACAACTAGTATAGGCGGGAGCCAATCAGATCTCAACTTGCAATAGGGGCGGAGCTTTCCCATGGGATACAAGCTCATCTACTCTCTCTCTCTCTCTCTCTCTCTCTCTCTCTCTCTCTCTCTCACACACACACACACACACACACAGTTCTCCAACCAAGAAAACTTATTTAACACCTAATATATTGATATGCGAAATAAACGGCTCCATGTCAGCCCCCTTACAATGTCCGAAAGAACGTAGCCCATTAGTTGACAGTAACGGCCGTAAATTCAACGACAAAGTTAGAATGTTCTGCTCGTCTGGGATTTGAAGCACCATTCTTGACTGAGAGGGACGTGATGTTACCTACAATAGATTCGGAAAGCAGCCACAATGTGAAGAAGTCACGAATTATTAGGCTAAGATACCATTAGCCCTGAGATGTAGAAGATTACCATAAGTTGACGCTGAATTTCAATTCTTGTGTCATTGTGTAATTTGATACTTTAGTTGTGTTACTTAACATCAAAAATGGGTTGTTGGGATATATAAATTACAGATATTTTTTGTTTGTGTGGTTTTACTGTGCAGAATTATTCACGGATAATAGTTACTAGCGTTCACAAGCCAACCCTGTCGTTACTTCGTATCGCTTAGAGGCGGAGAGCCGGCTTGTAGTTAGGAGAGGATGGCACGTCAGGATGTCAATTGCTTTAGCCCCTCCCAGACCACGCCCCTTCCCGCCCCCTATATATTAAGCGACATCGCATTGGTTGAGCCCATCGGCGCCCTTCATGTGATCGATCAGTACCAGGATAGCAGAGGGTATATAGAGGTAGACACTTCCATTGGCTCTTTTATCAGCACTCAGTTTACCGACTGCATCAATTCCTTTAATTGCTAAGCGCCACTACGCTTGTTAACTGTATTTACGATTTAAATAACAGTTTTCATTACCAGCAAGCATGACTGAATAATTTAAACGAATTGTTTAGTACTCTGTCAACGAAATTAGTGACCACGCCTGGACAAAATACTTCGCGTTCACACATGTCACTTCCGCTAAGAATATAGACCTGGTATATGTTCATAGTCATATCAGATCATACACATGGAAAGAGCCGTTATTCGTAGATCTCTGCAAGGAATGTATATGTTATATCCATCTAGTGCAAGACACTGTAACACTGTAGGTCATCTTCCCTGTTTATTTCGTTGCACTTGCAGTTTGCAGCTTTGTTATATTATGTATCGATTCTAGGATTACTAATTATAGATAGTCGAATGTCTTTAGGATGATCTTTGATGTGTATTCAATGCATCAATTATTTCGTATGGAATAATTTTGTAAAATTTATAAAATGTATTTATGAGTATATTTATTGTTAAATTTGTAGCAATTTTGAAACTTGTTTTTGTAAATACTTTTCTGTAAAAAGCTGGTTCAGCATAGGGTTTGCTGAAAGTATGAATGTAAAAGGTGTAAGAAAAACGGAATCCGTGGGTGTCAGGCAAATTGGTGCATTAGTAAAGTTGCTTTGGATGGAGCATCAATTTTGTTGGTTGTAATGGCAACTGGTTATGCAGCTCTAACTGTTAAAAATTCCGACGCCAAGAAGAACTTTCTGGAGCTCATGGTGCTGAAGGACCAAGCCAATAATGTCGTCAACTGTTAATGCCACAGGAAATCTCCGCTGCCGCCGCCACCGGGCTTGCAAGTAACCGTTTTCACTTTTGTATAATTGCTTAACTAGCAGTGTGTGATTTAAACTGTACAATATTATCATATACTGGAAAAATATGTGATTGACACACTGCTTTATCCTAAGTCATTATACCTGGACAGGGTTCCTTCCTCAGTGAAAGTTCATTCCGAGTATCCTGTTTATAAAGTAAAAAAAATAATACACTACAACCAGTGTTCAATCTAAATTGAATTTGCCATTTTGAAATTTGTGGGTGTGTAGGTTATAACAATACAAAGACCTTATCTGTTTTGTAATGTAACTAAAGAAAGATTGTTAAGTTATCTGTTTATTCAAAATAGTGAACAGGTTTCTTTATGAATATTTTTTTTCTCTGTTGCAACATGGGAGCAGTTTAGCTTACAGTGAGGCTTGCTACCAGTAAAAGTCTACAATAAAGGCAATCATAGTTAAATCTGATTAACTTGAACAACAAAGAATACATTTTATATTAAAATCAGTGCTGCTTATTCTTCAACAATTTTATTGCATTTTGTATAAGTTCTTCTGATACTGCCTATGTGTATAATTTAACATTGGTGAGGTTAAAGTATTCTTCAATTCAGAAGCCACTAAGCTGCTACCCAAAAATTTTTCATAACGAAGGCTAACTGTGCTCCTAAAGCAATTACATTAAATGCAGTAGTCAAATTCTGGTGTAAGTATTTTCAGACAGAATATATTTAAACTAATTAAAGGTAATGTAAAATTATAGTGCAATAGAACAGTCATTTGCAGTGCAACTTACAGTTTGAGTATTCTATTTTTTTAATGTACTTTGTCTTTATGCAAAAGAAGATCTATATTGCCATCCCAGTAAATAGGCCTAACAATATAATAAGAAAAGAGTATTATTTTATTAGATCACATTAGAACACAACAGAGTATGATATTTACTTTTACAGAATTAGACAAAAGCTAGTGCATTTATGCATTTGTGTTACATCCTGACAAATTGTAGGCCTATCTATAATTGAGGAAATAATACATTTTCAAGCATTTATCCTTGTGCTTGGTGTTCAATGTAGTAATTCCATAAATATTACGCTAATTCCATAGCAAAGTTAAAAATATAGTGCATGTTTAGTTGCAGTAACTTCCAGACCAGGTATAGGCCTAAAACAGATGCTGTATTATTACAGAGTTTTGCCTTTGTAGGCTGGCTACCGATTCCACATATTGATTACAGGTTAGTTTTCGACTGCATTATTGTAGTTTTAACACTATTCTGCTTTCATTTTTTCTGTACTGTAACTAAATCTGAGGTTTCGTAGTTTAAGAACGATACCTTATTCGTTAGGATTCACACACGGTCAAACTCCTCTCAGAGGGTAACACTCCGACTTTATTGATTATCGAAAGTTATTGTATTAGTACTTTAACTAATTGTAGGTAAACAATACAAGCTGAGGAGGTTATAACACTCATTGGTAGTTGGTATAAACTCGGTATGTGACATAATTGTTCAAATTGTCGGAACTGTTTTCGGGACAAGGCGGCAAACTTGTAATGAGACCAAGGCGTCAAACTTTCGCTTCTGGAGGGACAACCCAGAGATACGGGTAGTCTTGCTTTGTGCCCGGGAATCGCGTAAGACTGCGGAAGAGCATAGTGGAAAATGGCAAACTACAGAAAGTAGGTAAATCGCATACAGTAAGTAGCGAGGAGAAGAAATCTGGCGACAGTTGTTTTACGTACTTGCTGAACATTTCTTCTGAATACTGAAAAAAGTTCAATAACAAAAGATAGAAAACAGTTGATGTACTATGATAAGGAATAAAGGAATCATTAGAAGGTGATGGGTTTCTAGCGGCAGGGAAGCCGTACAGTAATTATAAAACAATGTGCAAAACTTGGCTACCAACAGACCCCTACGACCGTTCGTAAACCTTGTCAGTCCTGGACAAATTTAAGACTGAACGTGGTACCCATACATCATATTTTACAGAGACATTTGTTATGAATGATATTATTTAAGATGGTAGCGTTATGGCATAAGAGCATGCACATTTTATATACTCTTATTTGCTATAAATTTACTTTTTGGCATTTATTCGATAGGCAGACATAATTGTTCAACTTTACTGAGATAAATTGGAAAAGAGACCTAAAGTGATCAACGAGTTTTAAAAAACTGGGTTTCTGTTTGATATAATGACACAAGGTAAAACTAAAAATAAATAAATCTGACGAAGTACAGAGTAATAAGAATCAGACAGTTTCCAGTCAGCTTGTAATTTGTCTATATGAGATAATAGTGTTTTCTATAATGCACAATATTTTGCTTCATGATGTGATTTCCAGGAGATACTTGATATCTCTCAAAGCATCGATCTGTCAAATAAATACACATGTAGGACGAGGCATTATATTACATAGTGGCCGAGGCTTTGTGTTAGGAGAGCATGGCACGTCAGGAGGTGAACTGCTTTTAGCTCCGCCCAGACCACGCCCTGTTCCGCCCCCGATGTAAAGTGGGGAATCAGGACATCTCATTGGTTGTCACCTTCAGCGCCCTTCGTATGCCCGACAGGTACCAGAGAGGCAGAGGTGTGCAAGAGGTGGACAAATCGAGCGGCTGCCTAATCCTCGTTATTTACTCTGATTTCTTTTTTCTACAGCACGTATGCAACATTTCTTAATTATATGTTCCATTCTAGCGACCGCTGAGCCACTAAATGATTATAAATAAGATTAATTCCATCAGAAAGATAAAATGTACCAAAATTAAAGTTTCGTGACGCAATTATTCTGCCGTCAAATGATTTGACTTCTCACGCAAAATCAAGTATGATATATTTAGCTAGTGTTTATGGTACCACCTATTCAACAACTTGTCATAACTTGTTACGTAATTAGTTACCTACCAATATTTATAGTGATTATATTAATATTATGATCATGGGGGGTGGGGGTGAGAACAACAGCCAACCGCAGTGTGTATGCAGTCCTGTAATGTACGAGGTCTCATACAAAATTTTCACGACCTGTACGCAATAATAACAGCACATTCAAGACATGCTGCAAATTCATGATTCCTAATAGCTTGCATATATTAACAGCGGCCGATGGAATAGGTGGTCCCGCCCAGAAAACAAAAGCGTCATCTAGACATTTTGTGTGTTGCGGGGAGGTAAACATTTATTCCGGCATCTGCCCCATACTGGCTATTTCTGCTTCTGGTGTTACATCTTCGAACTGCGGGTATGCCTACTTTGAGGCGCAATCTAACCTTTATTTGGATACTGTGGCCGTTGTTCACTTCGTCTACATATATCATGCACCTTAATTATTACTATGCAATATACACATAAGTGAATGGATGAGGGTACATGGGAGCGCTTTTGGATTACTACTTAAACTTTATTAAATAATAAATAACTTAGTAACTCATGGGAAATACGGACACAATTCTTCCGTGCATTTCTGATATCTTCGTGTTACTTACCATGATCGTTTGTCCTTCGGTAGCTTACCAGTAAGAAAGTAGTTCCACCCTCAGGTAGTAAAGTGCAGATTGAAATTTATTAAAAATTGTCTTTCCCCAACGAAAAACGTTGCTTTTAATGACAAATGTCAAATGTTTGGAAATATATGGGACGTAACTGCTTCGTTATACTTCCCTGGGTTAGAAGCTACTTAAACTAAGTCAAACTAACCATGGACATCACACACACCCATGCCCTAGGGAAGACTCGAACCTCCGTCGGCGAACGGTCGCGCGCACCGCAGCACGGTGCCTCAGTGTGCACGGCTATTTCGCCGTAGCTACTTCAACATAGATCCGTGTATTATTTCGGTGATACACTCTTCCTTTTATCACAATAGTACGTAACGAGATTTTCTTCTTCGATATTTTTCTGCGTACTCCATAAGCCCTACCAGGCAAGAATTCCATACAGTACAGCTATACCCTGACAGGGGAAAAATTTAGCGTACGTAGTCTCGTTCGTGGAGTTGTTGTTACGTTCTATGTCTACTAACAGTACTACTCAGTGGTTAGCTAACCCTCCCGCATCATTATCAACGAGACTGTTTCCGATATAAATAACAATATTTTGAAACGCGCTGTATGTAGTTGTAACTGAAGTTTTTATATTACTGTAGTTCATAATATTTGCCTTTAAACGGTAACGTCCAGTAAGCCTACGTATATGGATCACCTCAGACGTTCACTGGTTTTTGATACGATGAGACTTCTTAAACCATGAAGATAAGTTGTCCAAATCATCTCAGGGTTTTCCTCAGAGTTTTAGGCAGAGAGTTGAGGTGAGTGTAGAAGTGCTAGGAGCACTCACACAGGAACCTTGTGTCTGTGGAGTGTTCGCCACACCATTCTGGCAGGTTCAATAAAGCGACTTGACAGTGAATTTGTTTACTGAGTTTACTTTCGTAGACTTACGAGCTTACCATGATCGAGAAGTACGTTCCTCTGTTCGTTTCTTGTTAAGACAAATGTATGTGGTGTAAATTTACAACTACGTCGTCCCCCGTTTTCACGGAAAAATGTCTTTAATTCAAGACCAATATATGTCAAAGAAGATTCTTTACCTGACAAGGATTACTTCATACGCATACCCAACCATTGACACTTTCCGTTCGTTACATGAGTAACACATAGGCGTTGTATATCTTTACACATGCACCTGCATCCTGGGTAACGTACGAACGCCAGGCGAAGTGGCCGAGCGGTCTGCGGCGCGCCAGTCATAGTCGGCACGGCCGCTACGGCGAGGGTTCGAATCCCCCCCTCGGGAATGGATGTTTGTGTCGGCTTTAAAAAAAGGTAGTTCATAAGTAGATTGTAAGTTTAGGGCAGTTAAGTGCCTTGCGCGGCCGCTCTCGCCAGAGGATTGACTCTTTTTCCAAGTACGTGTCTATGAATAGTCCTTAGAATAATTTAGCTTAAGTAGTTTGCAAGACTACCAAAGACTTCTGCAGTTTCGACCCTCGGGATAACAAATATTTGACCGTTCTTGTTTGAACACATTGTATCTAGGATCGTTTTCTGCACCTCTGTTCCTTAAACGACGTAGCCATATCCCATCACACGCCTCCAAATTTGTCCATTCATCTTGGCGACATGACCACGCTGTACCGAGCAGTAACAATCGTTGCTTGTGAGATGCAGTTGAATTGATTTCCTGAAGGATTATGACACCGCACCTCACCAACAGCTTTTCATCGAATTGCGTGGTTATGGTATTTCGCCCAAAATTTACGACTGTCCTATTAGAGAGGACACAGATTGTAGTAATCGACGGTAAGGCATCGATTAAAACAGAGGTGAAATCGGGCGTTCCACATGGTAATGCTGTTGGTGTTCTGCTATTCCTTATTTACATAAACGGTTTGGGAGAAAATCTAAACAACTCTCTTAGTTTATTTACAGATGACGCCGTCCATTAGAGTCTAGTAAAATCACCAGAAGATCAAAGCCAACTGCAGAGCGATCTAAATAAGATACCACTATGGTTTAAAAGTTAGCAATTGACTCTAAACGATGATAAGTGTGAAGTCGTCCACATGCGTCGGTTAAACTTTACAAGAGAGATGAATTAAGTGTGAAGGCCGTAAATTCCACTTAAACTGGAAATAACACGTAGATAATGTCGTGGGAAAAGCGAACCAGAGACTCCATTTTATTGGCAGAACCCTTAAATGATGCAACATAACTACGAAAGAAACTGCATATACTTGGCTTGTCCGTCCTTTTTTTGGTATATTACTGACCAGTGTCGATCTTTATCGGGTGGGTTTGACGGAACACATCTAAACAATCCAAAGAAGAGCAGTTCTTTTTGTATTGTCACGATACAGCGGAGACAGCTTCACGTAAATGACAGAGAATCTGGGATGGGAATCGTTTTAACAACGGCGCCTACCGCTGCGGCGTGGGTTACCTTCGAATGTACAATCGACAACATTCTCCTCCAAATGCGAAAATATATTGTTGTCTTCTACTTACATAGGTAGAAAATATCATCAGAGCGAAATCAGAACTAGAACGGGAAGATTTAGTAGTCTTTTCTTCCCACGCGCTATTAGAGAATCGAATGGGACATGTATGTAAATCTGGTTCGATGGTTCAGGCACTTACATGTGATTTGCAGAGTATCCCATGTAGATATAGTTATAACATGATGATATCATCTACGTCTGCAACTACCAGGTTATCCCACATATCTAACCACTATTCATGTATTAGTCCAATCTCGAATATGTCGCAGAAAGGAAGATCACCTAATTGTTCTTTGATCGATCTAAGCACAATGTACAATAAACTAAACAATTTCTTGTTTTCTACGGTATCAGTTGCACAGATCTTGAGCCACAAATGAAATTACTTCACCTTGCAAAACGGACGTTTTTGTGTGGAAAGCCCCTTTAGGGGCACATTTAATTAACTATAATCCATTACTATATTCTTAGCGGAAGTGACATGTGTGAACGGTAACTATTTTATCCAGCTATGGACACTAATTTCGATGACAGAGTTTTATACATTTAGTTTAAATAATTTAGTGATGAATTGCTGATAATTTATACTGTTGTTAAAAGGGTAAATACAGTTAACAAGCCGCGGTGGAGTAGCCGAGCGGTCTAAAGCGTCTCGCTGCGGAGCGCGCGGTTTATTCGCCGTGAAGGTTCGAGTCCTCCCTGGGGCATGTGTGTGTGTGTGTGTGTGTGTGTGTGTGTGTGTGTGTGTGTGTGTGTGTGTGTGTGTGTTGTCCTTAGGTAAGTTTACCTATGTTTAAATAGTTTGTAAGCTACGGACTGATGACCACGCAGTTTGTTCCGATAGATTTACAAACGTTTGAACAGTTAACAAGCATAGTGCGCTGATCAATAGTTGCAATTGATGAAGTCGGTAAACTGAGCGCCAATAAAACAGCCATTGGAAGTGTCTACCTCTATACGCCCTCTGCTATCCTGGTACTGATCGGTCACACGAAGGGCGCCGATGGGCTCAACCAACGCGATGTCGTTTAATATAAAGGGGGTGGAACTGGGTGTGGTCTGGGCGGAGCTAAAGCATATGAGCACTTTAAGTGCCATGCTCTCCTAACAACAGACTCCCCGCCTCTAAGTGAAATGAAGTGACGTCAGAGTCGACTTGTGACCGCTAGTTACGTCTATCTATGAATCATTTTATCAGTAAAACAGTTGGTGTTCTAGGACACACTCTCATGAAAGGAAGAAAATGCAAATCTTATATTTTTATTGCGTATTAGTAGTGCCATAACTGGTATCTTCTAACCCTGTGCCAAAACCACATAGAAAAAAAGAAAAAACACATAGAAAATAATAAACATTAGTTTATATATTTTTGACGTTGTTACAGCGTTCAAACAATGAAATAAATCGCGATTTGCGATCTGTTATGGCTTCACTGTACTAGAGTTAAATGGAATCCCAAAGTGCGTCAAATGAAAATATGTCCCCGGCCGGGATTCGAACCCGGGATCACCTGCTTACTAGGCGTACTAGCGATTTATTTCAACCATAAGTTTGTTTTTAAGTGGAAATTGTTTCTAATGAAATTTGCTGCACGCATAGAAAACAAATGTTCAAATGTTTGTAGAACTTATGGGGCTTAAATACGGGGTCATCAGTCCCTAACCTTACAAACTACTTATGAACTAGCTAAGACTAAGGACGGCACAAATATCCATGCACGAGGGGGGATTCGAACCCCCGACCGTAGTGGCCGTGTAGACCGTGACTGGAGCGCCTCAGTCTCTTCGGCCACCGCGGCCGGCGCATAGAAATCCAAAATGTATGTACTCAAATGCAACAAGGTACCATACAATGGGAGATAATATTATTGAAATGTGTTATATATGTAATGAATTTACGAAAACTAAGAAATTTAAAGTAATTTATTTACGTTATTTTTTTTAAACGCAGAATTGAAAGAAAACAATTGACTTACGTGTTACACCCTTTCCTGCTCTCTTCAAACTGCTACCTGTTCAATTTTATTGGTACTCAGATTGAGCACAGTAAAAACATAGAAAATTATGTAATCCGACATATTACAGATCACTTCTGTTTACAATTCACATTGCTAAACCGCACAAACTTCAAAACCGTTAATGTTGATATAGCCCAATTACACATTTTTTCAGATAAGTAACACTACTAAAGTAACAAATTTTAGAATGACACAAGATTTGAACTTCAGCGTCATCATATGGTAATCGTTTCCATCTCAGCGCTAATGGTATCCAGACGTCCTGATTTAGATCTCTCGTGATTATTCCAAATCAGACCAGACAATTGCAGAATGGTTCCTTTCACAGGTCACTGCCGATATCCTCCCCCATCTTTATCAAATTCATTCCGAGCCTGTATTCCATCTCTACTAACCACGATGACGACGGGATGTTAAACCCTCATCTTCTATCCTTCTTTCCTTCTATTAAGAAAATCTGGAGATGGTCATGTAAGCCGATAAGCGGTTTACTAAATAAAAATAATTCTATAGTACTTACAAAGAAATTAATGCTTTTAGCTTAATATTGGGATGTTCTAGCACGAAAAGATATATGAATGACTGAAAATGTAGTAATTTACCTTTGCTTTAATTTTATTTAGTTTACATATCAAAAGCAGTCTCTGGAAAAATGAAGTGCGACTCGTTATGTGCTATTCTATTGAAATTAGTCCATCCTAACACCCAAAATTTTACTATTCCTCATGAAAGATATTGTATGTAAAGGACGAACAGTGGCATCTCAGTATAAGTATGAAGATACAATACAATCTTGTGAAACTGCGTTGTCACCACTTGACAGATTTTCAAAGGGCCCGCCTAGAGGAGTGGGGTACGTAGTGGCTCATAATGTAATTGCTGGTTGTGTGTAGTGTACAGTTTGTGTGTAAATTCAACCGTATATTAGTCGCCAAAAACAGACATACTCGTAGTTAAGATTCCGCTTTATGAATGTTCACCAACAACATTACGAGCTGACGTGTTCTGCACCAAGCAAGTTGTGACAACAGCACTGTTTTTATGAGACCGTCAAACTACACGAACTATATGCACTAATTATGATACTGTTTCATGCCTATTATGTAGTAATTTTCTCTTCGTAAGCGCACTATTGTTTTCATCATGATGGAACATTTTCCTAATTATGCTATTATGGAAAGCTGCTATGTCTGTAGATCGAAATGTTCTAATGAAATAAATCTTGTAATAATGACCAGTATCAATCAGGGATGTAAGAGGTCTTGGGTTGAGTGTAGTCGACGTATAAAGCAAGAATTAATACGTATGTCTTATTCCTAAGGCTACTTATTCTCCTATATCTACTTGCGTTTGAATCCATTACGCATTTCCCTGTAATCCAATGCATGATAGCTATTTCCATCGACTGAAACACGTACTAAGAGTACGAATATCTAGTCGTAAAAATGGAACTGTGAATACATCACAGTATCAAATAAGTAAAATTTCAGCCGAGTACAAATCTGCGTAGCACTGTAGATGCTAACTTGAAGTGTGTAAACGAAAAATACAAACTAGAAATAAATTAAATAAGTAAAGGCAAGTGCAGACGTCTAAAACTGTCAGGCAGAATGTGAAAAATTTATGAATCATGAAAATTTTATGGAGAAATGAAGAACAATTAATGACACGGTATCTGTTCTTTGCGGGCATGTCCGAAAGAACAAAGACCATTAGTTGACAGTTACGGACGTAAATTTACACAATCGAAATATTGGAACATTTCGTCCGTTTCGGGGCACGGAAATAAATTCAACTACAAAGTTAAAATGTTATGCTCGTCTGGGATTTGAAGAACTTTTCTTGACTGAGAGATACTTTAAGTAGCTAAAATAGATTCAGAAAGCATAAAAAATGTGAAGAAGACATTTCTTATAAGGCTGAGATACCATTAGCTCTGCGAAGTAGAAGATTACCATAACACTGAATTTCTAGTCTTGTGTCATTGGGTAATTTGATACTTTAGTTGTATACTCAACTGCAAAAATGGGTTATTGGAATATATCAATTTCAGCTTTTTTTGTTGGTGTGATTTTAGAGTGCGAATAGTAAACATAATAGAGGACAATCTACAATATTTCCCTTTCATACATGAGAGTGTGTCCTAGAACACAAATTGTCTTTACTCACGAAATGAATCACAGATAGATGTCACTGGCGTTCACAGGCCAACTCTGTCGTTACTTCGTATCGCTTAGAGGCGGGGAGCCGGCTTGTTAGGAGAGGATGGCACGTCAGGATGTCAATTGCTTTAGCTCCTCCCAGACCACGCCCCATCCCACCCCCTATTTATTAAACGACATCGCATTGGTTGAGCCCATCGGCGCCCTTCGTGTGCCCGATCAGTACCAGGATAGCAGAGGGTATGTAGACACTTCCATTGGCTATTTCATCACCACACATCCTTCATCAATTCGTTTTATTGCTAAGCGCCACTACGCTTGTTAACTGTATTTACGATTGAAGTAACAGTTTTCATTACCAGCAATGCATGAGTGAATTCTTCAAACAAAATGTTTAGAACTCTATCATCTAAATTAGTGACCACACCTGGATAAAATTGTTCCCGTTCATATATGTCACTTCTACTAAGAATATGGTAATAGATTAATGCTAATTTAATGTTTAAAACAAGAAATTGTTGATTGTATTGTACACTATGCTTAGATCGATCGAAGAAGAATTAGGTGATCTCTTTTCCTGCGACCATCTCGAGAATGGAGTAATACATGAATAGTGGTTCGATAAAAACTAGCTTAAGTGTCTCTTTATTATTTGTAAACCACGTAGTTGTGCAGGATAACGACGTAGATGCAGATGTAGATGATATTCTCATGTTCTAACTACAGCCATAAGGAACTGAATCTGACAAGTAACGGTGGTTGGAAAGGAGGGAAAAGGGCTGCTCGGTACGGAGTGGTCATGTCGTCATGATGAATGGAGAAATTTGGAGGCGTGTGATCGGATATGGCTAGGTCTTGTAAGGAACTGTGGTGCAGAAAACCATCTTGGATAAAATGTGCTCAAATTACGACGTTCAGACATTTGCAATACTAGTCTTACAATCTACTTCCGGTAAATTATCCTAAGGACCATCCATAGACACTTACTTGGAAAAGGACACGATCCTCTGGCGGGGGCGGCCGCGCAACCAGTTCCATGTCGCAGAATTTGCACGGCGTTACGAAATGTTGATATGTTTGTAGAGCTTATGGGACTTAACTACGGGGTCATCAGTCCCTAAACTTACAAACTACTTATGAACTAGCTACAACTAAGGACGTCACAAATATTCATGCCCGAGGGGGGATTCGAACCCCCGACCGTAGTGGCCGTGCAGGCCGTGACTGAAGCGCCTCTGTCCCCTCGGACACCGCGGCCGGCTGCGCGGCGTTACATTATGGAAGAGACACACATATGCGTGTTTTATGGATACAGCAGTTTTCTGTTCGGTTAACACAGTCATTATCTTACGAAATGCTTTTGTCAACAACGTTTTCATTATAGCATCAGTGAAGCTACCATTATAGTCATCGTCGTAGGTAGTAGAAGACCACCTGATAATATATTACCTGGTATATTGTCCAGACTCATCTGAGCTTATACACATCGAAAGAGCCCTTATTCTTAAATCTCTGTAAGGAATGTAAATGTTATATCCATCTAGTGCAAGACACGCACCAGTAGTTGCAAAATAACGGATAAAACTCGGTATGTGACATAATTGTTCAAATTGTCGGAACTGTTTGCGGGGCAAAGCGTCGAACTTGAATTGGGGCCAACGCGTCAAGCTTTCGCTTCTGGAGGGACATCCGAGACATTCGGGTAGTCTTTCTTTGTCTCCAAGAATCGCTTAAGACTGCGGAAGAGCATAGTGGAAAATGGCGAACTGCCGAAAGTAGGTAAGTCGCATACAGTAAGTAGCGGGCTGAAGAAAGCCGACGACAGTTTTTGTACGTACTTCCTGAATGTTTCTTCTGAATACAGAAAATAGTTGAATAACATAAGATGCACTATGACAAAAAAAGGGTTCATTAGATAGTGATGAGTTTCTAGCGGCTGGGTAGCCGTTCAGTAATTAGAAAACAATGTGTAAGCCTATGTGTAACTTTCTCTTCGTAAGCGCACTATTGTTTTCCAAATTATGCCATTATGCGAAGCTGATATGTCAGTTGATCGTGTACCAATTTTCGAAATGTTCCAATGAAATAAATCTTGGAATCAGAACCAGTATCAATCAGGGATGTAAGATGTTTGCGGTTGTGTGTAGTCGACGTATGAAGCAAGAATTACGTATGACGTATTCCTAAGGTTACTTATTCTTCTATATCTACTTGCGTTAGAAATCTATTACGTATTTCCTTGGAATCCAATGCTTGGTAGCTATTTCCATCGATTGATACAGGTACTAGGAGTACTTTATAAGACAAATATGTAGTCATAAAGTTGGAACTGTGAATACAGCAGAGTATCAAATATGGAAAATTTCGGATGAGTACAGACCTGCGTAGCACTGCAGATGCTGACATTAAGTGTGCAAACGCAAAAATACATACTAGAAATAATTGAAATAAGTGAAAGTAAGTGCAGACGTCTATAATTAAGATGGGCAGAAAGTGAAAAAAGAAAATCCTGAAAATGTTATAGAGAAATGAAGAAAAATTAATGACATAATATGTGTTCTTTTCGGAGATGTCCGAGATGTCCGAAAGAACAATGACCTTTAGTTGACAGTAACGGCCGTAAATTTACACGATCGAAATATTGGAACATTTCGACCGTTTCGGGGATTCAAATAAATTCAACGACATAGTAAACATTTTGTGCACGTGTGGGATTTGAAGCACTTTTCTTTACTAAGAGGTACTTTATGTTACCTACAATAAATTCGGGAAGCAGCCAAAGTGTGAAGAAGACACGAGTATTTCTTATTAGGCTAAGATACTATTCGCTTCTGAAATGTAGAAGATTACAATATGATGACCTTCAATTTCAATTCTTGTGTCATTGAGTAAATTGATACTTTAGTTGTATTACTTAACTGCAAAAATGTGTTGTTGGGATACATCATTTTCAGCTATTTTTGTTTGTTTGTGTGGTTTTATAATACGAATTATAAACATAATTAAACGCAATCTACAATACTTTTCCCTTTCATACACGAGAGTTTGTCGTAGAACACAAATTATTTTTACACACGAAATGATTCACAGATAGATGTAACTAGCGATCACAAGCCAACTCTGTCGTTACTCCATATCGCTTCTCGCTGTGGAGCGCGCGGTTGCTCGCCGTGGAGGTTCGAGTCCTCCCTGGAGCATGGGTGTTTGTGCTTGTCCGTAGGTTAGTTTACCTAGGTTTAAGTAGTTTGTAAGCTACGGACTGATGACCACGCAGTTTGGTCCGATAGATTTACAAACATTTGAACTTTTTAAAGCCGGCCGCGGTGGCCGAGGGGACTGAGGCGCTCCAGTCACGGTCTGCACGGCCACTATGGTCGGGGGTTCGAATCCCCCCTTGGGCATGGATATTTGTGCCGTCTTTAGTATAAGGTAGTAAATAAGTAGTTTGTAAGTTTAGGGACTGATGACCCCGTAGTTAAGTCCCATAAGCTTAACAAATATTTGATTTGAACCATATCGCTTAAAGGCGGGGAGCCGGCTTGTTGTTAGGAGAGGATGGCACTTAAGGTGGTCATATGCTTTAGCTCCACCCAGACCACGCCCCATCCCGCCCCCTATTTATTAAACGACCTCGCATTGGTTGAGTCCGTCGGCGCCCTTCGTGTGACCGATCAGTACCAGGATAGCAGAAGGTATATAGAGGTAGACACTTCCAACGGCTGTTTTATTGACGGTCAGTTTATCGACTTCATCAGTTACAACTATTTCTCAGCGTGAATACGCTTATTAACTGCATTTACGATTTTAACAACAGTTTTAATTATCAGCAGTTCTTCACTGAATGATCTAAACTAAATGTATGAAACTCGTCAACATCAGTGACCACACCTGGTTAAAATCATTCCCGTTCACACATGTCACTTCCACTAAGAATATAGTAATGGATTATAGCTAATTAAATGTGTCCCTAAAGGGGCTTTTTACGCAAAAACGGCGGTTTTGCAAGGTGAAGTAATTTCATTTGTGACTCGAGATCTTTGCAACTTATACCGCTGAAAACAAGAAATTGTTTAGTTTATTGTACATTGTGCTTAGATATATCGAAGAACAATTAGGTGATCTTTCTTTCTGCGACATATTCGAGATTGGACTAATACATGAATAGTGGTTCGATAAAACTTTTCTAGGCATTTGTTTATTATTTGTAAACCACTTAGATATGTGGGATAACCTGGTAGTTGCAGACGTAGATGATATCATCGTGTTATAACTATATCTACATGGGATACTCCGCAAATCACACTTAAGTGCCCGAACCATCGAACCATATTTACATACATGTCCCATTCGATTCTCGAATAGCGCGTGGGAAGGACGAACACCTGAATCTCTCCGTTCGAGTTCTGATTTCTCGTATTTTATTCTGATGATCTTTTCTACCTATGTAAGTGGAAGACAACAATATATTTTCGCATTCGGAGGAGAATGTTGGTGATTGTAGTTTCGTAGGTAAGCGACGCCGCAGCTATAGGCGCCGTTGTTAAAATGATTCCCATCGCAGATTCTATATCATTTCCGTGAAGGTGTCTCCGCTGTATCGTGACAATACAAAAAGAACTGCTCTTCTTTGGATTGTTTAGATGTGTTCCATCAAACCCACCTGATAAAGATCGACACTGTTCAGCAATATTCCAAAAAAAGGACGGACAAGCGAAGTATATGCAGTTTCTTTCGTAGTACTGTTGCATCATTTAAGGGTTCTTCCAATAAAATGAAGTCTCTGGTTCGCTTTTCCCACGACATTATCTACGTGTTATTTCCAGTTTAAGTGGAATTTACGGAATTCACACTTAATTGATCTATCTTGTAAACAAAGTTTAACCGATTTCTTACCGGACGCATGTGGACGACTTCACACTTCTCATCGTTTAGAATCAATTGCCAACTTTTACACCATAGTATTATCTTATTTAGATCGCTAAGCAGTTGGCTTTGATCTTCTGGCGATTTCACTAGACTGTAATGGACGGCGTCATCTGTAAATAAACTAAGAGAGTTGCTTAGATTTTTCCCAAACCGTTTATGTAAATAAGGAATAGCAGAACATGTGAAATGCACGATTTCAGCTCTGTTTTAATCGATGCCTTACCGTCGATTACTACAAACTGTGTCCTCTCTGATAGGACAGTCGTAAATTTTGGGCGAAATACCATAACCACGCAATTCGATGAAAAGCTGGTGGTGAGGTACGGGGTCAAAAGCCTTCAATAAATCAATTCTACTGCATCTGACAAGTAACGATGGTTGGGAAGGAGAGGGCTGCTAAGAACAGCGTGGTCATGTCGCCAAGATGAATGGACAAATTTGAAGGCGTGTGATGGGATATGGCTAGGTCTTTTAAGCAACTGAAGTGCAGAAAACGATCCTGGATACAATGTGTTCAAACAAAAACGTTCAAATATTTGTAATCCCGAGGGTCGAAACTGCTGAAGTCTTTGGTAGTCTTACAAACTACTTAAGCTAAATTATTCTAAGGACTATTCATAGACACGTACTTGAAAAAGGACTCAATCATCTGGCGAAAGCGGCCGCGCAACCCGTACCACGTCGACGAATTTTCGCGGCGTTACATTATTCAAGAGACACACATATGCCATGTTTGGTGGATACAGCAGTATTCTGTATTAATTTACGGGCAATAAAATTATTGCCTTACGAAATGCTTTTGTCAACAACGGGTTCATGATAGACGCGCCGTGGCTATCATTGTCGTCATTGTTGTAGCTGAACGATCACATTCAAGAATATGTCACCGCCCTGCGATTTTCATACCAACTTCCACGTCAAAGTTTTCGGACGTTAAAAATGCTCAAATATTTGTTAAACTTAAGGGACTTAACAGCGGCCGACCGCGGTGGCCGAGGAGACTGGGGCGTTTCAGTCACGGTCTGCACGGCCACTACGGTCGGAGGTTCGAATCCCCCCTCGGGTATGGATATTTGCGCCGTCCTAGTTCGTAAGTAATTCATAAGTAGTTTGTAAGCTTTACAAAAATTTGAACATTTTTGAACTTAACAGCGGGGTCATCAGTCCCTAAACTTACAATCTACTTATGAACTACCTTATTTTAAAGCCGACACAAACATCCACGCACGAGGGGTGATTCGAACCCCCGACCGTAGCGGCGTGCCGACTATGACTGGCGCGCCGCAGACCGCTCGGCCACTTCGCCTGGCGTTCGTACGTTACCCAGGATGCAGGTGCATGTGTAAAGATATACAACGCCTATGTGTTACTCATGTAACGAACGGAAAGTGTCAATGGTTGGGTATGCGTATGAAGTAATACTAGTCAGGTAAAGAATCTTCTTTGACATATATTGGTCTTGAATTAAAGACATTTTTCCGTGAAAATAGGGGATGACGTAGTTGTAAATTTACACCACATACATTTGTCTTAACAAGAAACGAACAGAGGAACGTACTTCTCGATCATGGTAAGCTCGTAAGTCTACGAAAGTAAACTCAGTAAACAAATTCACTGTCAAGTCGCTTTATTGAACCTGCCAGAATGTTATGGCGAACACTCCACAGACACAAGGTTCCTGTGTGAGTGCTCCTAGCACTTCTACACTCACCTCAACTCTCTGCCTAAAACTCTGAGGAAAACCCTGAGATGATTTGGACAACTTATCTTCATGGTTTAAGAAGTCTCAACGTATCAAAAACCAGTGAATGTCTGAGGTGACCCATATAAGTAGGCTTCTGGAAGTTACCGTTTAAAGGCAAATACTAAGAACTACAATAATATAAAAACTTCAGTTACAACTAAATACATCGCGTTTCAAAATATTATCATTTATATCGGAAGCAGTCTCATTGATAATGATGCGGGCAGGTTAGCTAACCACTGAGTTGTACTGTTAGAAGCCATAGTACGTAACAATAACTCCACGAAAGAGACTACATACGCTACATTTTTCCCCTGTTAGGGTATAGCTGTGCTGTATGGAATTCTTGCCTGGTAGGACTTATGGAGTACGCAGAAAAATATCGAACAAGAAAATCTCGTTATGTACTATTGTGATAAAAGGAAGAGTGTATCACGGAAATAATACACGGGTCAATGTAGAAGTAGTTGCGGCGAAATAGCCGTGCGCACTGAGGCGCCGTGCTGCGGTGCGCGCGACCGTTCGTCGGCGGAGGTTCGAGTCTTCCCTAGGGCACGGGTGTGTGTGATGTCCTTAGGTTAGTTTTACTTAGTTTATGTAGCTTCTAAGCCAGGGAATTATAACGAAGCAGTTACGTCCCATTGATTTCCAAACATTTGACATTTTGACTTACAAGTCATTAAAGACGACGTTTTTCGTTGGGGAAAGACAATTTTTTAAAATTTCAATCTCCACTTTACTACCCTGAGGGTGAAACTACTTTCTTACTGGTAAGCTACCGAAGGACAAACGATCATGGTAAGTAACACGAAGATATCAGAAGTGCACGGAAGAATTGTGTGCGTATTTCCCAAGAGTTACTATGTTATTTATTATTTAATAAAGTTGAAGTAATAATCCAAAAGCGCTCCCATGTACCCTCTTTCATTCACGTAAGTGTATATTACATAGTAATCATTAAGATGCTTGATGTATGTAGACGTAGAGAAGCACGGCCACAGTGAAGCTTATGTTGCGCATCAAAGTAGGCATACCCGCGGTTCGTAGATGTGACACCGGAAGCAGAAATGGCCAGCATGAGACAGATGCCGCAATTAATGTTTACGTTCCTGCAACACACTGTCTAGATGACGCTTTTGTTTTTTGGACGGGAGCATTTATGGCATCGGCCACTGTTGATATATGCAAGCTATTACGAATCATGAATTTGCAGCATGTCTTGAATGTACTGTTATTATTGCGTACAGGTCGTGAAAATATTGTATGAGACCTTGTATATTACAGGAATGCATACCGACTGCGGTTGGCTGTTGTTCTCACCCCCCCCCCCCCTCCTCCATGGGCAAGACATGGCATAATGGAATATATATTATTGTTACGTCATTGTGCCTAGTTTAATTGTCAGACATTGTATTTAGTCTTATTTCATTACACAATGATACTATTTCCAAGTCATTATATAATAGAAATAATTATTATGATATTAATAATATCACTATAAATATTGGTAAGTATCTACTTAAGTAACAGTTTATGACAAGTTGTTGAATCGGTTGGTCAGGATACTGAATAGGCTGTTCCATAAACACTAGCTAAATATATCATACTTGATTTCGCGTGAGAAGTCAAAACATTTGACGGCGGAATAATTGCGTCACGAAACTTTAAATTTGCTACATTTTATCTTTCTGATCGAATAAATCTTATTTATAATCATTTAGTGGCTCAGCAATCGCTAGAATGGAACATATAATTAAGAAATGTTGCATACGTGCTGAAGAAAAAAGAAATACATTAAATCAGAGGAAATAACGAGGATTAGGCAGCCGCTCGATTTGTCCACCTCTTGCACACCTCTGCCTCCCTGCTACCTGTCGGGCATACGAAGGGCGCTGAAGGTGACAACCAATGAGATGTCCTGATTCCCCACTTTACATTGGGGGCGGAACAGGGCGTGGTCTGGGCGGAGATAAAAGCAGTTCACCTCCTGACGTGCCATGCTCTCCTGACACCAAGCCTTGGCCACTATGTAATATAACCTAGATGTGTATTTATTTAACAGATCGATGCTTTGAGAGATATCAAGTATACCTGGAAATCACATCATGAAGCAAAATATTGTGCATTATAGAAAACACTATTATCTCATACAGACAAATTAGAAGCTGACTGGAACATTTCTCCAGTTTCTGTCGTGATGAGTTACAGATTCTTATTACTCTGTACTTCGTCAGTTTTTTTATTTATTATTTTTTTTTATTTTTAGTTGTACCTTGTGTCATTATATCAAACAGTAACCAAGATTTTTTTTAAACTCGTCAATTTCTTTACGTCTCTTTTCCAATTTATTTCAGTAAAGTTGAACAATTATGTCTGCCTATAGAATAAATGCCAATAAGTAAATTTATAGCAAATAAGAATATATAAAATGCGCATGCTCTTATGCCATAACGCCATCATCTTTAATAATATCACTCATAACAAATGTCTCTGTAAAATATGATGTATGGGTACCACGTTCAGTCTTAAATTTGTCCAGGAGTCACAAGGTGTACGAACGGTCGTAGGGGTCTGTTGGTAGTCAAGTTGTTACTCAGTGTTTTATAATTACTGTACGGCTTCCCTGCCGCTAGAAACCCATCACCTTCTAATGATTCCTTTATTCTTTATCATAGTGCATCAATTGTTTTCTATCTTTTGTTATTGAACTTTTTTCAGTATTCAGAAGAACTGTCCAGCAAGTACGTAAAAGAACTGTCCCCAGATTTCTTCTCCTTGCTACTTACTGTATGCGATTTACCTACTTTCGGCAATTCGCCATTTTCCACTATACTCTTCCGCAGTCTTAAGCGATTCCCGGGCACAAAGCAAGACTACCCGAATCTCTGGGTTGTCCCTCCAGAAGCGAAAGCTTGACGCCTTGAGCCGAATACAAGTTTGCCGCCTTGCCTCGCAAACAGTACCGAAAATTCGTACAATTAAGTCACATACCAAGTTTATAACAGATATTTTACAACTACCAGTGAGTGTTATAACACCCTCAGCTTCTATTGTTTACCTAAAATTAGTTAATGTACTAATACAATAACTATTCGTTTCGATAATCAATTAAGTCGGAGTGTTACCCTCTGAGAGGAGTTTGACCGTGTGTGAATCCTAACGAATAAGGTATCGTTTTTAAACTACGAACCCTCAGATTTAGTTACAAGACAGAAGAAATGAAAGCAGAATAGTGTTGAAACTACAATAATGCCTGTAATCAATATGTGAAATCGGTCGCCAGCCTACAAAGGCAAAACTCTGTAATAATGCAGTATCAGTTTTAGGCCTACTCCTGGTCTGGAAGTTACTGCAACTAAACATGCAATATATATTTTTAGCTGTGGTATGGAATTAGCTTAATATTTATGGAATTACTACATTGAACACCAAGCACAAGGATAAATGCAGGAAAATGTATGATTACTTCAACTACAGATAGGCCTACAATCTGTCAGGATGTAACACAACTGCATAAATGCACTAGCTTTTGTCTACTTCTGTAAAAGTAAATATCATACATTGTTTTGTTCTAATGTGATCTAATAAAATAATACTCTTTTCTTATTATATTGTTACGCAAAGTTACTGGAATGGCAATATACATCTTGTTTTGCATAAAGGCAAAGTACATTAAAAAATAGAATACTCAAACTGTAAGTTGCACTGCAAATGACTGTTCTATTGAACTATAATTGTACATTACCTTCAATTAGATTAAATATATCCTGTCTGAAAATAGTTACATTATATGCAGTAGTCAAATTCTGGTGTAATTGCTTTAGGAGCACAGTTAGCCATTGTTATGAGAAAGTTTTGGGTTGCAACTTTGTGGTTTCTGAATTGAAGAATACTTTAACTTCATTTATGTTAAATTCTACACATAGGCAGTATCAGTAGCACTTATACAAAATGCAATAAAATTGTTGAAGAATAAACAGCACCGATTTTAATATAAAGTGTATTCTTTGATATTCAAGTTCATCAGATTTAACTATGATTGCCTATATTCTAGACTTTTACTGTCAGCAAGCCTAACTGTAAGCTAAACTGCTCCTACTTTGCTAGATTGAACACTGGTTGTAGTGTTTTTTTTATATATAAACAGGATACTCGGAATGAACTTTCACTGAGGAAGGAACCCTGTCCAGGTATAATGACTTAGGATAAAGCAGTGTGTCAAACACAGATTTTTCCAGTATATGATAATATTGTACAGTTTAAATCACACACTGCTAGTTAAGCAATTATACAAAAGTGAAAACGGTTACTTGCAAGCCCGGTGGCGGCGGCAGCGGAGATTTCCTGTGGCATTAACAGTTGACGACATTATTGGCTTGGTCCTTTAGCACCATGAGCTCTAGAAAGTTCTTCTTGGCGTCGGAATTTTTAACAATCAGAGCTCCATAACCAGTTGCCATTACAACCAACAAAATTGAGGCTCCATCCAAAGCAACTTTACTAATGCACCAATCATTAGGACAACCAAGCACATTATTCCACACTTGTGGCCAGTCTTCCACACTATGGATAACACCGTGGCTAACAAAATACCACTCTCTTGCAATTAAGTTGCCACCATGACGTCTCGTAACGAACTCTCTTCTCTCTCGTACTTGCCACCGTTTCTGGATTGTTCTCCCGCCAAAACACCACCTTTTGCCTGCCACCCACGGACTTCCGTTTTTCTTACACCTTTTACATTCATACTTTTAGCAAACCCTCTGCAGAACCAGCTTTTTACAGAAAAGTATTTAGAAAAACAAGTTTCAAAATTGCTACGAATTTTACAATAAATATACTCATAAATACATTTTATAAATTTTACAAAATTATTCCATACGAAATAATCGATGCATTGATTACACATCAAAGATCTTCGTACAGACTTTCCACTTTCTATAATTCGTAATCCTAGAATCGATAAATAATATATCAAAGCTGAAAATTGCAAGTGCGACGAAATAAACAGGGAAGATGACCTATAGTGTTACAGTGTCCTGCACTAGATGGATATAACATATACATTCCTTGCAGAGATATAAGAATAACGGCCCTTTCCATGTCTATGATCTGAGATGACTCTGAACATATACCAGGTCTATATTCTTAGCGGAAGTGTCATATATGAACGCGAACTATTTTATACAGGTGTGGTCACTAATTTCGTTGATAGAGTACTAAACAATTCGTTTAAATCATTCAGTCATGCATTGCTGTTAATGAAAACTGTTATTGAAATCATAAATACAGTTAAGAAGCGTAGTGGCGCTTAGCAATTAAAGGAATTGATGAAGTCGGTAAACTGAGTGCTGATGAAATAGCCACTGGGAAGTGCCTACCTCTATATACCGTCTGCTATCCTGGTACTGATCGGTCACACGAAGGGCGCCGATGAACTCAACCAATGCGATGTCGCTTAATAAATAGGGGGCGGGAAGGGGCGTGGTCTGGGAGGAGCTAAAGCAATTGACATCCTGACGTGCCACCCTCTCCTAATAACAAGCCGGCTCCCCGCCTCTAAGCGATATGGAGTAATGACAGAGTTGGCTTGTGAACGCTAGACACTTCTATCTGTGAATCATTTCGTGAGTAAAGACAATTTGTTTTCTAGGACACACTCTCATTTATGAACGGGAAAAATATTGTAGATTGCCTTCAGTTATGTTTAGAATTAGCACTATAAAACTACACAAACAAAAAATAGCTGAAATTGATATATCCCTACAACCCATTTACGAAGTTAAGTAATACAACTTAAGTATCAATTTACACAATGACACAAGAATTGAAATTCAGCATCATCTTAAGGTATTCTTCTACATCTCAGGGCTAATGGTATCTTAGCCTAATAAGAAATATTCGTGTCTTCTTCACATTGTGGCTGCTTTCCGAATCTATTGTAGGTAACATAAAGTCTCTCTCAGTCAAGAAAGGTGCTTCAAATCCCAGACGAGCAGAACATTCTAACTTTGTCGTTGAATTTACGGCCTTTACTGTCAACTAATGGGCTATGTTCTTTCGGACATGCCCAAAAAGAACAGACACCATCTCATTAATTGTTCTTCATTTCTCAATAAACTTTTCATGGTGCATCTTATTTCACTTTTTGCCCGTCTTAGTTTTAGACATCTGCAATTACTATTACTTATTTAATTTATTTATAGTTTGTATTTTTTCGTTTGCACACTTAATGTCAGCATCTTCAGTGCTACGCAGGTTTGTACTCGGATGAAATTTTCCACATTTGATACTCTACTGTACTCACAATTCCATCTTTACGATTGCATATTCTTGTTATAACGTGCTCCTAGTACCTGTTTCAGTCGATGGAAATAGCTACCATGCATTGGATTACAAGGAAATGCGTAACAGAATTCAAACGCAAGAAGATATAGGAAAATAAGTAGCCTTAGGAATACATCATACGTATTAATTCTTGCTTTATATGTCGACTAAACTCAACCCAAGACCTCTTACATCCCTGATTGATACTGGTCATGATTCCAAGATTTATATCAGTAGAACACTTCGAAAATTGCTACGCCATCGACAGACATATCAGCTTTGCATGTTAGCATTATTTGGAAAATGTTACATCATGTTCAAATGTTCAAATGTTTGTAAATCTTATGGGACTTAACTACGGGGTCATCAGTCCCTAAACTTACAAACTACTTATGAACTACTCACGAACTAGGACGGCACAAATATCCATGCCCGAGGGGGGATTCGAACCCCCGACCGTAGTGGCCGAACAGACCGTGACTGAAGCGCCTCAGTCCCCTCGGCCACCGCGGCTGGCGTTACATCATGATGAAAACAATATTGCGCTTACGAAGTTACTACATAATAGGCATGAAACAGTATCATAATTAGTGCATATAGTTCGTGTAATTTCTCGCTTTGATGAAAACAGTGTGAGTTACGTTTTTAAATAACAGTGCTGTTGTCACAACCTGCTTGTTGCACAACACGTCAGCTCGTATTCCTGTTGGTGAACTGTCATAAGGTGGAATCTTAACTACGAGTATATCTGTACTTGGCGACTAATATACTACACACAATTGAAAATCTGTGAAGTGGTGACAACGCAGTCTTACAAGATTGTATTGTATCTCTATACTTATACTGAGATCGTATAATATTTTCCACTGCTCGATTGTAGGTGTTAGGATGAACTAATTTAAATAAAGTGGCATATAAACCTGTCGCAATTTTATTTTTACAGAGAGGGCTGTTAGTATGTAAAATAAACAACATTAAAGCAAAGGTAAATGCCTACTTTTTTCAGCCATTCTTCTACCTTTTCGTGGTATATCATACTATTAAACCAAGCACAATTTTCTTTGTAAGCACTATACAACTCTTTTCATTTAGTAAACCGGTAATCGGCTTAGATGACCAACTCCAGGTTGTAAAGTCCTAAAAATTGGCCTCATTTTCTTAAAAGAAGAAAAGAAGGATGGAAGATGAGGGTTTAACATCATATCGGCATCGTGGTCAGTAAAGATTGATTACACGCTCGGACTGAATTTGATAAAAATGGGGGAGGATATCGTCAGTGACCTTTGAAAGGAACCATTCTGCAATTGTCTGGTCTGATTTGGGAAATTCACGAGGGAACTAAATCAGGACGTGTGGATACCATTAGCGCTAAGATGGAAACGATTACCATATGATGACTCTGAAGTTCAAAAGTTGTGTCAGTTACTGTCAGTATCACTTATCTGAAAATATGTGTTGTTGGGCTATATAAACATTAACTGTTCTTAAGATTGTGTGGTTTCACAGTGTGAATTGTAAATATTACATAATTGTCGGATTACATAATTTTCGATGTGATAAATCTGAGTACCAAGAAAATTGAACAGGTACCCGTTTGATGAGTGGAGGAAAGGAAGTAACACGTAAGTCAATTGTTTTCTTTCACTTCTACGGGTAAACAAAACTAACTTAAATAAATTACTTTTAATTTATTGGTGTACGTAAATTCATTAAATATATAACACATTCGAATAATATTATAGCCCATTGTATGGTATCTTTGTTGCTTTTGAGTACGCGCATTTTGGATTTCTTTGCGTACAACAAATTTTATTACAAACAATTACCACTTAAAAACTATCCAATGTTTCTGATGATCTATGTGGTTTACAAAACTACTCACTTTTGGCACAGCGTCAGAAGATACCGGTTATAGCATAAACAACATACAGTTCTTTTGCATCAAGCCACGACTAAATCGCAATAAAAATATAAAATTAGCATTTTTTCCCTTTCATAACATGAGAGGTTGTCCTAGAACACCAACTGTCTTTACTCACGATATGATTCACGGATAGATGTTACTAGCGTTCACAAGCCAACTCTGTCATTACTCCACATCGGGGAGCCGCCTTGCTGTTAGGAGAGGATGGCACGTCAGGATGTCAATTGCTTTAGCTCCTCCCAGACCACGCCCCATCCCGCCCCCTATATATTAAAGGGCATCGCATTGGTTGTGTCCATCGGCGCCCTTCGTGTGACCGATCAGTACCAGGATAGCAGAGGGTATGTAGAGGTAGACACTTCCAATGGCTGTTTTATTGGCGCTCAGTTCACAGACTTCATCAATTACAACTATTGCTCAGCACCACTACGCTTATTAACTGCATTTACGATTTTAACAACAGTTTTAATTATCAGCAATTCTTCACTGAATGATTTAAACTAAATGTATAAGTCTCATCGACATCAGTGACCACGCCTGGATAAAATAATTCCCGTTCATACATGTCACGACCACTACGAATATAGTAATGGATTATAGCTAATTAAATGTGCCCCTAATGGGACTTCTCACGCAAAAACGGCGGATTTGCAAGGTGAAGTAATTTCATTTGCGGTTCACGATTTGTGCAACTGATACTGTTGAAAACAACATATTGTTAATTTTATTTTACATTGCGAGTGGATCGATCGAAGAAAAATTAGGTGAACTTTCTTCCTGCGACATATTCTAGAATGGAACAAGACATAAATAGTGGTTCGATAAAACCTCGTCTGGCATTTCTTGATTATTAGTAAACCACGTAGATGTGTAGGATAACGTGGTAGATGCAGATGAAGACGATGTCATCATGTTATAACTACATCTACATCGGATACTCTGCAAATCACTCTGCAAACTGTGAATACAGCAGAGTATCAAATATGGAAAATTTCAGGCGAGTACAAATCTGTGTAGCACTGAAGATGCTGACTTGAAGTATGCAAAAGACAAAATACAAACAAGAAATAAATTAAATAAGTACATAATGTCAATAACACGCGAATATTTCTTATTAGGCTGAGATACCATTAGCTCTGACTTGAAAAATATTACATCTACTTTTACATGGGGTACTGGCAGAGGGTTACCATATGATGACGCTCAATTCCAATTCTTGTGTCGTTAGGCAATTTGTTATTTTATTTCTATTACTTAACTGCAAAAATGGGTTGTTGGGATATATCAAGTTCAGGTGTTTTTATGTTTGTGTTGTTTTACAGTGCTATTGTAAGCATAATTGAAGAAAATATACACTTCTTTTTACCTTTCATAAATGAAAGTATGTCCTAGAACACAAACTGTCTTTACTCACGATATGATTCACAGATAGATGTTACAAGCGTTCACAACCCGAATCTGTCATTACTCCATATCTCTTAGAGGCGGCGAGCCGGCTTGTTGTTAAGAGAGGATGGCACGTCAGGATGTCAATCGCTTTAGCTCCTCCCAGACCACGCCCCTTCCCGCCCCTTATATTATAACCGGCATCTCATTGGTTGAGTCCGTCGGCGCCCTTCGTGTGACCGATCAGTACCAGGATAGCAGAGGGTATGTAGAGGTAGACACTTCTAATGGCTATTTCATCAGCACCCAGTTTTCCGACTTCATCAATGCCTTTTATTACTAAGCGCCACTACGCTTGTTAACTGTATTTACGATTTAAATTAAACCTGGACAAAATAGTTCCCGTTCACACATGTCACTTCCGCTAATAATGTAGTAATGGATTATAGCTAATTCAATGTTGCAAACAACAAATTGTGGATTTCATTGTACAGTGTGTTTAGATCGATCGAAGAAGAATTAGGTCATCTTTCTTCCTGCGTTCTATTCAAAAATGGAATCATGTATGAATAGAGGTTCAATAATACCTCGTATAGGTATTTCTTTGTTTGAAAACCACATAGTTGTGTAGGATAAGTATATAATGCAGATGTAGATAATATTCACATGTTCTAACTACAGCCATGAATAACTGAATCTGACAAGTAACGGTGGTTGGACAGGAGGGCTGCTCGGTACAGAGTAGTCATTCGCCAAGATGAATGGAGAAATTTGGTGTCGTGTGATCGGATATCTGTAGGTCTTTAACGAAATGAGGTGCAGAAAACGATCCTGGTTACAATGTGCTCAAATTAGAACAATGAAATATTTGTAATCCTGAGGGACGATACTGCTAAAGGTTGTGGTCCATACTCTTACAAACTACATAAGCTAATTTATCCTAATGAATGGTGTAATATGATGTGTAATGTAGTACTTTTACTATAGATGCTGAATGAGTGTAGATTATTTTTCTTGATGATGGATATATTCAGGAAATTTATTGGCAATATTTTACGACGCGACTCCACCCGTCTGCATTGACCCATGACGTCATCAACATGTCGGAAAACCCGTATACGGGATATCGTAATACGTCACTATTGTAGATAATAAAAAATCTGTAGTTATTCTCGTAAATTACAGATAACAGAATGTACCATCGATCACAGTACTCGGCAAAAAAGTACGCGCCTTTTGCGCACACTTGCGAAAAAATAATGCCTCTCTGTTAATCTATACCTTACCATTAGAGGGAAGCTACAGATCACTTTTTAAACACAAAATATTGATCTGAAGTCTGTTCTGTTTGTAAACAAACTGTCGTCTTTAATTCAGCTACCGTATAATTACTCGCGCCTTCTACAAACACGCATGCACCTCAAAACTACCGCGCTACGATGACGTCACGGGACAAAGCAGACGGGTGGAATCACGTCCATTAATGACCCAATTTATTTGGCCTGCTTCTTCCTTTTCGAGAGTGAACTTCGTTCTTGAGTATTGTATTTATTTCTGGGGTCAGTTGAAGTCCATATTATGAACCGTCGGCTATGACCAATGATGCGTATCTCAGTTAAAGATGATAGTTTGTTTACAAGTACAACAGAGATTATAGACTAAGATTTTGGGTTTAAAAAGTGATCTGGAGATTCTCTCTTATAGTAAGCCATGTGAGCGCCGAAGGTGCTAATTTTTGGGCTGAGATCTGTGATCGATGGTACATTCTGTAGTGGTAATCTGTAATTAACGACGATAATCACAGATTACTTATTATGCACAATACGTAAATACTAGATTAAATCAAATGTGACGTCATTGGTCATAGCTGAGGTGGTGTATCCCTGTCTTCAATTACGCCTATTTCTGTGTGTAGTTATGAACTACCTTATACTAAAGACGACAAAAACATCCATGCCCAAGGGAGGATTCGAACGTCCGGCGGGGGAGGCCTCGCAATCCGAAACATGGCGCTCCAGACCGCTCGGCTATTCCCGCGCGGTTTGTGAAACGAATTCTTGTATTATTTATTTTATTCTTCCTTGTCCATAAGGACCACTGAGCGTTCTTTGCCTGCTTTATTTATGATTTTTTTCTCTACGTAGATTTATTCTGAAGGTTTTCAGGATTTTAGTCTCTGTGATTAATTGACTTGTTTTATTGTGTTGATGTCCTGTATCAATGATGTTCTTAATTTCTTTACCTATTAATATCCTTGTTAGGCCTATTTTCATGGTGCTTGTTTCCTTTTCCTGTTCTTGAGATAGTAAATTTTCAGTTTCTATTGTCAAATTTTTTCATAATATTCGTTTATTTTTTTGTTTACATTGTGTTTTAGGCCCTTTTGTAGTAGTTGTGTTATTCATCAGTAAGATTAGTGTCTCTGAGCTTTACGAGACATGGGTATATTTCATGTGTATGTCTCTTTTTTGTGGAGTTTGTCCATTAGTGTCTTTATTTTCTAAAGTAGTCTAAATTACAGTTGCAAAAGACGGTAACCTAACCTATACAAACTGTTTACACGATGAAGCAGTGAGCAATTTTGGAGGGTTTCTTAAGTAATGTGGGAATAGTAGTTTCTTCGACAGTGATGTTAAATCTTCTTTGTCTGTCTGTGTGTGTTTGTGTGTGTGTTTGTGTGTGAGATATTCACAATATCCATTTTTTATTTTATTTATTTATTTATTTTGCAGTTAGCAAGTTAGCAACAAGTGATTCTCCAGTGGCTGCTGAAATCATTGACGCAGAATTGTTAGAGGAGTCAGTACCTGTTAACGTAAGTAACTCCTTCAAAATCTTGTACCCGGTAATACTTGTGATAATTGAAGACCGCGATACAACCCAATGATGTCATATTTGAGTGTCAGAAGATACGCTACGTAGATATACCAACTAGGGAAACAAACACTATCAACGAATATAAGCTTACGGGATAATATCGTAATAATTATGTATTATAGATAATAAATAATCTGTGATTTTCCTTGTAAATTACAGAGCAATACAAGAGAATGTACCATCGATCACAGCTCTCAGCCAAAACATTAGCGGTTTCGGCGCCCACTAGGGAGAGAGAAACCTCTCTGTTGACCTATACCTGACTATCAGAGAGAACCTACAGATCACTTATTAAACACAAAATCGTAATATATTGTCGGCGTTCTGCTTACAAACAAAGTGTCATCATTAACTCAGACATGATGTCATTTGTCAAAGTCGGCAGCTTGCAATGCAGATTTCAATTGACCCTATTATTTAAATGTTTAAATTTGGGCTTTGTGTATCAATTTTTTACTTCCGATGTTCCGTTGGAATATAATAGGTATAACCGCTGTGTAGAATGTAACATATCTGACAAGTGTCTTCAAAGTGGTCAGGCAGTCACATGCCCCTCACTTTTAATTTAGTTAGAAAGTTTATTGCTTTAAAGTTTAAAAGTGTTCTTCGAGCACTACACCCCAACCACAGTTTTCATTCCTAACACAGAGATTTTGCCATACAACTCCAGAACGAATTAACCCCCCGGGCACCCCGGTTCCATTTTATTGTACTGCAGATTACTGCAGTTATTGATACAATGAGCGCATTGAGAATCACTTATGTCTCTTATGTAGAGGAACATAGCGCATTTAACCAGAGACATAAGTGGTTAACAACTGCGGTTATCAGCAATACAATGTAATGGAACCAACATTTCGATGTTAGTAAATAAATAACTAGAAAACTTTTATTGTAAAAGTTTGTTTACTACGTGTGCCAGTATCATGAGTTATATTTACGCTTCAGTAAACAATTACAATCATCATTACATTGTAGGGCACCACATAATCAAGGACATTTCTCCACAAGCAAAATTATATGCATAAGCAAAATGTAAATGACATGTATGTAGATGTGAACAGCCGTCTGATAATGAACTGCAAACTTTGAAACCGGTAACAGCGCTATTTCGTAAATAAATAGCATAATCAAATGTGGTAGTTGGCTGTTTGCTTTATCTTAATTATTATCCTGTAATTATTAATGATGGTCTATAAATACAATTTATTCGTTGAATAAATTGATTTTTTAAGAAAAGAAAATCCGCCATTCAGGTCATATTCAGTACAGAACGAACATCGAAGATTTATTTATATTTATTTATTTATTTTTTTATTTTATTGTTTTGAATGTGTAACACGTTAAACTCGAAGGCTGTGGATAGAAGTATGTTTTCAAAAGGAAGTTATATTCTAATGGTGACAAGGCAGTTATATGTTAATTTCAACATTGATGTCGCAAGCTGTTTCCAAGTTTTCTATTGCCATAGGTTTAGCTTCAAGACAATCAACTGATGTCGGTGGAAACTGATGGTTAAATTGTGATGTATGGCAAAAATTTACACAGTTTCGACCATCTTGTAATTGAGTGTCTGTTTCTCTCCGCGACTTCAGAAGTGGATATTGCAGACTATTTGTATATCGTGTTAACAAGAGTATGTTGCAGAATACGTGGAACGCTATTGGAATGTAGTCGCGGAAAAATTAGGTGATCTAATGATCAGATTTGTTTGTGATGGTAGTATACAGTCAACGTACAGAAAAAGTATGGTCACAAGACCTCTGCGATGTAAAGGATTTCTCTTCTAGTTTAGATAGAATATATATTGGATAATGATACGTTCAATATGATACGTACTTCATTCGTACTTTATTTTTACCTGACGATACTAAGCGGATTTTATTCAATTAGTATTCACTCAAATTACCATCGTATTACAATAATTCAAAAATACATTCAACAAAATTGTCACAATTGCAGCATGCTGTTTCTCACGTTCTGTTGAAAATTATGATTTTAATTTATAGTAGTCCATCCTACAAATAGTCTTGGTCATGAACTTCTAGGAATTTGTGAACTAAGAAAACATATTTTGGTGGTAGTGATATCGGTTGTTATTGTTGTATTCGCCCATGATTTATGCAGTTAAAGTAACCTACGCTTATTTCACATAGACTATGGATATGTGTTGACGTGTATCTTCCTTTTACTGTTATCTTCGAGATGTGCTAACGTTTTTGCTAAGGATCGTCTTAATGTGTGTGAAAATCGTTTAATGAAACGTACACAAAATGATTGACCGAACCGTATGGAGGCGACCTGATATCGAAAAATTGCATCCCCAAATTAAAAGCACAGGGAGGAGGTACTGTGACGCAGTGCTGTGCTGGTAGATTGTTACTAATGGTGAACGTAAGTGAAGGGGCATAAATGTATATGTTGACAACTATTTCAAAATTACGAAGAGACATAAGCTGCCATATTCGATGTTAGACCGGATTCTACATCTACATGGGATACTCTGAGAATCACATTTAAGTGCCTGGCAGAGGGTTCATCGAACCACAATTATACTATTTATCTCCCATTCCATTCTCGAATAGCGCGCGGGAAGAAAGAACACCTGACTCTGTTCGAGCTCTGATTTTTCGTATTTTATTCTGATGATCTTTTCTACCTATGTAAGTGGGAGTCAACAATATATTTTCACATTTGGAGGAGAGTGTTGGCGATTGGAGTTTCGTAAGTAGCCAACGATGCAGCGATAAGCGCCGTTGTTGTAGTGATTCCCATCCTAGATCCTGTATCATTTCCGTAACGCTGTCTCCCCTTCTTAGGACTCTTTCAATGTCCTCCGTCAAACCCACCTGATAAGGATCCCACACAGGGCAGCAATACGTCAAAAAAGGAAGGACAAGTGTAGTGTGTGAAGTTTCTTTAGTAGTTCTGTTGCATCTTTTAAGGGTTCTGCCAATAAAACGCAGTCTCTGGTTCAGCTTTCCCACGACATAATCTACGTGTTCTCTCGAGTTTAAGTGTGAAGTAATAGTAATTCCTGAGCATTTTGTGGAGTTTACGGCCTTCACTTCTGATTTGTTTCGTCCAATGTTCTTCTGAGGCGCATCACATGCCCATCAACCAATGAACATTATAAAAGTACCGTAAATTATTCGCAAACATTTTTATAGAAGTTTTCTCACCAAAAATCGCTTCAAATTACGCAGATCATAATCCGTGCTTATATACGAACTCCACAAAAAATACGGAAAAAAAGGTACAGAAGTTTGTTAAGCTTATGGGACTTAACTACGGAGTCATCAGTCCCTAAACGTACAAACTAATTGTGAACTAACTCATACTAAAGACAGCCAAACATCCATGCCCGAGGGAGGATTCGAACTCACGACCGGGAACGACCGGGAAGGCCTCGCGCAACGGAGTATAACGCCTCAATGCGCTCGGCCACTCCGCCGCGGCATGTGCACAAATCCTATCAGTGTGGTGAAACTTTGTTGAACTTTGTAGCTTTTACTACCTACTCATAACTAATTCGATGTTATTACAGGTAATGTAACTTTAACTTTCAACCTAAATGGCATACTTTGGCTGCAAAACTGCCCAGGTAATTTCCTAAAATTAATTCGCAACAAGTGTGAGATACTTTCTTCGCGAATGTAGTCCACTACTATGGTCCTTCGCTGTCTGAGTAATAAATGTCCGGTTTTGCCGTGAGCGATATTACCCCATCCTCTTACGATTACAGGTTTTTCCAAATCATAGTTTTGGGCAAAGTATCCATAAAAAGACATTTAATGTAATAACTAGTAGCCCATGGGTCACCGAACTTGCCGCAGTGCATACACCTGTTTCCATCAGAGCTCAGAAGCTAAGCAGTGTGGGTTTCGGCCAGCACTTCCCTGTGTCACCGCTCGCGTCTGACAAACGCTGTTGGCGAACGGGTTGCACTCAGCTGTTGTGAGGACAGGCTGAGGAGCTGCCAGGTTCAGTAGTAGCGGCTCTGGTCACCAAGACTGACCCAATGGCCGGGAGTGCGGTGTGTCGATCACACGTCCCTCCATACTGCATCCGGATACTCCTTTAGGCCGAGGAGGACACTGCGGCCGGACAGTACCGTCAGGCCGGGCGGAATGGCAGTGTGCTCTAAGGCATAATGCTACTGACTGGGCCGCTGAAGTTTCGAGTCATCCCCAGAACATAAGTGTTGTCGTTAGTGTTTCCGTAGTTTGTAAGTCTACGGACTGATGACCATAGCTGTTTGGTCCAGCAGGTTTACAAACAATAGCTTTGGGCCCATCTACATCCACACTCCGCAAGCCACCTCACGGTGTATGCAGAGGGTACTTTGTGTATTAGTGTCACATCCTCCTATTACAGTCGCGTATGGTTCACAGGAAACATGATTGTCGGTAAACCTCCGTGTAGGCCCTAATTACTAATTTTATCTATATTTTCGCTTTTCGAGCTGTAAGTTGCATTAAGCACCATATTGGTTGACTATTCATGAAACATTTGCTCTCGGAACTATGCCAGAAGCCCGTATTGCAATCCAAAACGCCTCTCTTGCAGCGTGTGCCGCTGGAGTTTCCTGAACATGCCGTGCAGCTCCCGCGCTCGCTACCTGCGCCGCTACCCCTGTAAGTGCTGCGCTGCTCGCTGGTCAGGCTGCGTCTGCCTGGGCTGCAGCCACCTCCTCTATTGTGTGTCTTAGCCGTCGCTAGGCCTCCTCGCCCTGGCCTCAGTACTTCTGGAACCAGGGCAGCAGTCTCGTAGTCTGCGTTTTCGCTATGCCTGTGCCGCTCCCGCGCTCGCTACCTGCGCCGCTACCCCTGTGAGTGCTGCGCTGCTCGCTGGTCAGGCTGCGTCTGCCTGTGCGCAGCCACCTCCTCTATTGTGTGTCTCAGCCCTCGCTAGGCCTCCTCGCCCTGGCCTCAGTACTTCTGGAACCAGGGCGACAGTCTCGTGGTCTATGTTTTCGCTATGCCTGTGCCGCTCCCGCGTTCGCTACCTGCGCCGCTACCCCTGTGAGTGCTGCGCTGCTCGCTGGTCAGGCTGCGTCTGCCTGGGCTGCAGCCACCTCCTCTATTGTGTGTCTTAGCCGTCGCTAGGCCTCCTCGCCCTGGCCTCAGTACTTCTGGAACCAGGGCGACAGTCTCGTAGTCTATGTTTTCGCTATGCCTGTGCCGCTCCCGCGTTCGCTACCTGCGCCGCTACCCCTGTGAGTGCTGCGCTGCTGGCTGGTCAGGCTGCGTCTGCCTGGGCTGCAGCCACCTCCTCTATTGTGTGTCTTAGCCGTCGCTAGGCCTCCTCGCCCTGGCCTCAGTACTTCTGGAACCAGGGCGACAGTCTCGTAGTCTATGTTTTCGCTATGCCTGTGCCGCTCCCGCGTTCGCTACCTGCGCCGCTACCCCTGTGAGTGCTGCGCTGCTCGCTGGTCAGGCTGCGTCTGCCTGCGCTGCAGCCACCTCCTCTATTGTGTGTCTCAGCCGTCGCTAGGCCTCCTCATCCTGGCCTCACTACTTCTTGAACCAGGGCGGCAGTCTCGTAGTCTATGTTTTCGCTATGCCTGTGCCGCAGTGTGCTCGCTGACTTTGCATATAAACTCACAAGGAAAGTACTTAGGCTGGAACTAACAGAAATACACCAAAATCGTATGATAGATAATGTAAAGGTCTCTTTTTGCCCTAGTGATACTCCCGCATCTGCAAAACTCTGCAGTGTGCCATGCCGCATTGCACTTTAACCTGCCGGTACGCCAGTAGTGACGGTGCAGTGTGCCTCTGAAGTTGCGCTTTGTGACGTTATTTGTGTAGTGAAGCGTCAGATGTGTCGGCTATTGGTAATCAATCCTTCTAATGCATTGCAATTGGTTGAGATGAAATTCGGAAGAGCCCTTCTTTGTGAATACGGTCTTGGTGTAGAAGAAGAATCATTCACATGTTTTCTGTGCGAAAATATGAGAATAGATTAGAAACACTATAATAGGTAATAGGTAACATGCGAATGATTCACCTTCTACACCAATACCATCTACACGAAGAAGGTTTCTTCGTATCTTCACCTCTACCAGTCACACTATATTATCAGGATTGATTACCAATCGCCGACCCATCCGACACTTCACCACACAAATAACGTCACAAAACGCAACTTCAGAGGCACACTGCATCGTCACTACTGGCGAACCGACAGGTCAACGTGCAATGTGGCAAGGCACACGCAGAGGCCTCTAATGGGCGACTGCAGAGTTTTGCAGATGCGGTAGTATCACTAGTGCAAAAGAGACCTTTACATTATCTATCATACGATTTTCGTGTATTTCTGTTTGTTCGAGCCTAAGTACTTCCCTTGTCAGTATACCTGGATACTTATTCCCTGGCTTTCAATCTGGAAATAATTGCTCCACAGACAATGTACACTAAAACTGCTCCTGGGTCATTCCTTGCCAAATCGCCCAATTTCGGAACATTTTCCAGCTCGACCATCACAAGCAATTTTATGTAAACATTCGGACATGCCCCCTATGAAAATTGGTAAACTTTAAGATTCGTGGAAGCAATACTGGCCGAGATATAGTCATTAGTTTGACGCCATTCACGACTCTGCACAGGGCGAGCGTTATAACGCGGCCATATTTCGGTGAAAAATATGAAATTCGACTATCGTGTACAACTGTATGTGTCGTCATAGCAATAATATTGAAAAGAATTTTACGTGCTATACATATAGGGCAAAAACGTGCAAGCAAAGTTGCTCAAACGAATCGGCGCCCAAGAAAACAACGTTTGGCGTGTTACATCTCAAGAACTAAAGCTATGACGAACGTGAAACTTGGCATGTGGTAACCTAACAAAACAAGGTTTTGAAACTTGAAGTTTTGCTTAGGCACATCTTTCCAGTACTGAATAAATTAAGTGCAAAACTGAAGATCTTAGAATAGGATAAAAATGCAGTACTTTCAACCATGTTTCGCAAAAAGCTATGTTCTATAAAACTTTCCAAACTAGACTGATTAGAAAGATCATTATTTTTAATTGCTAAAAGGTGTATTTGGTCATCCAATCCAGGCCAACAGTTTGAAAAATGTGTAATTTTTTGATTCTGATATCTCCTAATGTAAGTACATACTGAAAATGAAGCTTATTACTTCATAGGTTGTGGAAGAAAAAAATGACAGCCACCTACCGTTTTCCAATAGTCTAAGAAATTGTCGTAAACATGGCGATTTTTGTAAAAAGGTGAAAACAGTGCCGCTATATTTGATACATCTTTTACAAATACCGGTTTCTAGTAAATTATGGATTTCAATTTCTGTTGTTGTGCCTATGTCTACAATGAAATCTAAAACGTATCCAGTTTTACAGTAACACAACACGAATGTCTTGATTCCAAATTTACTTCGTTTTGATGGAATGAACTGTATAAAAGATAAGTGAGCTTTGAACAATAATAGATGGAAACGGTTGCTACTGGTACGTTCAAACTGTTAGACCACTAAATCGGTTTAAGTTTCATAGTTATCTTATTTACATTATATTTTTTCCGAAACCTGTGCAAAACGACCATGCTTTGTCGAATTTCCATTTTCAGCTAGAGCAAAAGTAGCATATACCCTAATATACCGCGGAAATCCAGCTCCCAGATTATAGATTGATTAATTATCTGATGGAATTGCCAAGAATCAGCTGCCAAAATCTTGCAAATTATCTTGCATAATGAATGTTTACAAGTGACCGTCCGGCCGACATTTCGTAGCACAATATGGTGGACGCTACTCGTGGCACGGAAGACTTCTTGTCGATCGACCGAAACCTGGATACGAAAGTACCAACAATGGTAATACAGCTCGACGCCTTTTTGCAAATTCAAAAACATCTGCTCTCATAACATCGTTGGATATAGATTTGATAAAACGGTATCACGTTATCTTACAAGTCATTGCGAGTGGACATGAAATCAATACTAATAAGATCCACAATTATGCGCTGATAATTGCGAAAAAAATGGTTGAGCTGTATCCATGATATAACATGCCTACATTCCTGCATATTGATTCACGGTCCACAAATAATAGCCCACGCACTGTTCCCGATCGGTCAGTCATCCAAAGAAGTGCAGGAAGCGAGGAACAAAGACATGAAAAAATATCGGGAAAACTTTTTGCAGAAAACGTTCACGTGTAAAAACAATAGAAGTTTTAATGAAGCTTGTGGTAACTTCGCATCCATACATATCCAGTATTAGAAAACTGCCACAAACACGTGTGAAGTTAGTCAAAGGACTCAATAAAGCTGTTACTATCCCCTGCAATTCAAATTACACTGCGAATGACCATGAAAACTTCCGATAGAGATTATCACTCTGAGAACTTTGAGAGAGATACTAACTCTGATTTCTAGATATAAAACCAATCATACCATTTTGTATGCATCAGAACAGCATCTTAAATCATATTACACTATTGGTCATTAAAACTGCTCTACCAAGAAGAAATGCAGATGATAAACGGGTATTCATTGGACAAATATATTATACTAGAACTGACATGTGATTTCATTTTCACGCAATTTGCGTGCATGGATCCTAAGAAATCAGAACAACCACCTCTGACCGTAACGACGGCCTTGATACGCCTGGGCATTGAGTCAAACAGAGCTTGGATGGCATGTACAGCTACAGATGCCCATGCAGCTTCAACACGATACCACAGTTTATTAACAGTAACGACTGGCGTATTATGACGAGCCAGTTGCTCTGCTACCATTGACCAGACGTTTACAATTAGTTTGCGATCTGGAGAATCTTCGGGTCAGGACAGCAGTCGAACAGTTTCCGTATCCAGAAAGGCCCGTACAGGACTTGCAACATGTGGTCGTGCATTATCCTGCTGAAATGTAGGGTTCCGCAGGGGTCGAATGCAGGGGAGAGCAACGGGTCATAACACATCTGAAATGTAACGGCCACTGTTCGAAGTGCCGTCGATGTGAACATGAGGTGACCGAGACATGTAACCAATGGCACCCCATACCATCACGTCGGGTGATACGCCAGTATGGCGATGACGAATACCCGCTTCCATTGGGCGTTCACCGCGATGTCACCAAACACGGACGCGTCCATCATGATGCTGTAACCAGAACCTGAATTCATCAGAAAAAAAGACGTTGTGCCATTCGTGCACAAAGGTTTGTCGTTGCGTACACCATCGCAGTCGTTCCTGTCTGTGATGCAGCATCAAGGGTAACTGCAGCCATGGTCTCCGAGCTGATAGCTCATGCTGTTGCAAACGTCGTCGAACTGTTCGTGCAGATAGTTGTTATATTGCAAACGATCCATCTGTTGACTCAGGGATCGAGACGTGGCTGCACGATCCATTACAGCCATGCGGATAAGATGTCTGTCATCGCGACTGCCAGTGAGACGAAGCCGTTGTGATCCAGCATGGCGTTCCGTATTGCCCTCATGAACCCACCGATTCCATATTCTGCTAACAGTCATTAGATCGCAACCGACGCGAGCAGCAATGTCGCGATATAATAAACCGTATCGCGATAGGCTACAATGCGACCTTTATCAAAGTCGGAAACGTGATGGTACGCATTTCTCCTCTTTTCACGAGGCATCACAACGTTTCATCAGACAACGGCGGTCAACTGCTGTTTGTGTATGAGAAATCGTTTGGAAACTTTCCTCACCTTAGCACGTTGTAGGTGTCGCCACCGGCGCCAAACTTGTGTGAATGCTCTGAAAAGCTAATCATTTGCATATCACAGCATCTACTTCCTGTCGATTAAATTTCGCGTCTGTAGCACGTGATCTTCGTGGTGTAGCAATGGTAATGGCCAGGATTTCATAGCGGCATCAGCACATTTTTTCAGTCCATAATTGTTGAATGTTACCAGCCGGCCGCAGTGGCGGTGCGCCAGTCGCAGTCTGCACGGCCGCTAAGGTCGGGGGTTCGAATACCCACTCGGACATGGATGTCTTTAGTATAAGGTAGTTCATTAGTAGTTCGTAAGTTTAGGGACTGATGACTCTGCAGTTAAGGCAAACATTTGAACTTTTTGTTACCAATACATTTTCAGGTAAATATGATCACAAGAACCGCTAACATCTAAAGGGCAATGCTTCAATGCTCGCCTTCTATGAAATCTAAACGACGAAAGAGTTCAAAACCATTTAGAACTACAGTAGGAATATCAAATAAAATGATGTCGGTTTTGTGTGTGTGTGTGTGTGTGTGTGTGTGTGTGTGTGTGTGTGTGTGTGAGAGAGAGAGAGAGAGAGAGAGAGAGAGAGTGTGTGTGCGTGTGTGTGTTTTATGCTAATTTGAACGTGATCCTGTACACTTTAGGTTGAAAACAATAGGAAGCCCACTGCCTGCATAAAATTCTGTATGGTGCGTGGCAGAGGATACTTTATAACATACTTTGACACTGTTTGACCAACAACAATGGATGCTTGCATGTACCTATGTATATTTCTATGGGGATGAGTTTTACATTTCGCAAGCCACCGAATGGTGCGTGGCTGAGGGTACAAGTTAAAACCCCTCTCTTATTCTGCTTTATTATAGTCTCCACTTGTGAACTTGACACCGTAGCAATTACTTCTTACGAGAGTCCACAGTAAAAGTAATCGAAGGTCATAAATACGATTTCGTGACAAGATAGGGAAGGAATATCCGCGAGCGCACTCAAATGACTTGAGGCAGAGCTCTGCCACGTGTAAAGCACCAGAAATAGACGTACAGTGCTGTTTGGCAGCTCGGTGACGTGGCAAGTGGCGAGGCGCGTGACCTGCCTACAGGACAGGAGCAGCGCCACTCAGATGAGTGGCGAGCCACGTGTGAAAGTTTACCAACATTTCTGCTTCAGTTATGTACCCAGCAGAATGAGAAACTACGCTCATTATTGATTTCTGTTAAACTAGTGAACAAATATCCCTCTACTTCCAATCACAAAAAGGAAAGTCTGTAAAACTTGAGATAGATAATCAACACTTAATTTGTTCTCGAAGAGAATACATAAAAAAAATTTAGGCAGCGCATCCGTGATTCGCAGGATTTTTATCCCTCACAATGTTTTTCATTTCTGGTAATGTTTGAAGAATCCGTCTGACTGTGCTGTTGATACCACTTGGAGACTTCTTCCGACACGTCGCCCGGTTGTCTGATCGGCTGGCAACCCGCGACGTTGTTGTGCTGGGCGGGTTGCCAGTTGCACAGGCTGAGTGCCGCAAAATGTGTCAGATCAGTACCAGGATAGCAGCGGGCGTGAAGAGGTGGACAGTTTCAGTGGTTGCTTTATCGGCTTCACCTCTTCCTTCTGTAGCACAGCGCGACTTAGCTTGTAAGGGTATTTACGATTTTAACAACATTCTCAATGATCAGCAATGCATCACAAGTCCTTAAAATCTGTTTGCAATATTTTTATAGAATGAAGGGAGGATGGTACTTGAGGTCCGCGCGGGAGTAGCGGTCTGGAGCGCTACGTTACGAATCACGCGGTCTCCCGCGTCGGAGGCTCGAATCCTCCCTCGGGCATGGATGTGTGTGTTGCAAGGTTAGTTTAACTTAGTTTAAGTAGTTTTTAAGTCTAGGGACCGATGACCAACGTAGTTTGGTCCCGTAGAATTACAAACATTTGACCATTTTGTTTTGGTACTTGGGGGTTTAACATCCCGTCGACGTCGGAGCCACTTTTCATGACAGAGAGGGGCTATGTGGTCTAGAACTCGTTCGGAAAATATAAATATTGTGAAGAAGACACTAATACTTTTCATTAGGCTAAGATACCATTAGTGCTGATGTGTTATGTGGAGACCGTTACAAAATGATGACGTTGAAGTGCAATTCTTATTTCGTGGAGCAATTAGTTACTTTAGTTTTATCACTTATCTGGATAAATGTTTTGCTGTGGTAAATCAACCTTAGCAGTTCTTGAGTATGTGGTTTTACATTTGATTACAAAATTTCATTTCCTGTTTCATGCATTCGGTTAAATTTTGCCTTTTTTGTGGAGTGTTTTCTGCATGGAGTAGTACATTCTGCGTAATCTTTGCATGTAACAAAAATACTTCAAGTAGTTACCACGTGAAGACAATCATTTTACTCTTTGTCCAAATGATTAAAAACTGCCTTTTCGACAGAGAGTCTGATGGTATAAACAACACAGTAATTATTTGGATCTAGCCGCGATATCAACTCCATAAAAGGATTTGAGATTTATACTTTTCCCTTTCATGCCAATATGTCCTACAACGCAAACAAAGTATGCACATGAAATGATAGACATACAAGACAACTCTCTCGTCACATCTACCTGACGCAAGGCCGATGTGAAGGCCGCGACACGCATGTCATGTCACCTGGTCAAGGTATGTCCAGGGGTCAGTAACTTAAAGTAACTTATTAGTAACGTTATTCGGGAACCATAACTTATTAAACCGTTTTGTTCAATGTTCCATTTGAATATTACGGATATTGTTCTACTGTAGGGGTATAACGTTATTATCTGTTAAAAAGTTATGCGGTGTAACATTAGCACAGTAACGAAATCAATGAAGTACAATATTGGTTAACAGTAAAGGAATAAAGTTATTGGCGTCAATACCTTCACTCTCTTGCCACACAGGGAGAACGGTACATGTACGAATAACTGTTAATTAGTGATTGGTAACTTAACAAAAAGTTTTAGTTACGTTATTTAGGACCTGTAATGAATTAATTCTTTTTGCCATGTGCTCTATTTGATTTTAACATTGTTGAAACAACAAAACAAAAGTTCTTTGGAAATTGGGATACCTTATAAGAAAACGTTGGCTGATGAATATACTTAATAAACAGTATGCACAAACAATGCACATATCTGTGACTACTTACATTTCTTGTCGTACTTAAGTTTGTACGGGAGTGACTAATGGCAATATCTTTCTAATTTTTGTACATAAGATACTGAGCAATGTGGCGGAGTACAGCACACTGGACTCGCATTCGGGAGAACAGTGGTTCAAATCCACCATCCAGATTTTGGTTTTCCTTGATTTCCTTAGATCTCTCCAGTCAAATTCCGAAATGGTTGCTTTGAAAAGTTGTGGCTGAATACCTTCCACATTCTTAAGCAAATATACTAGCATGAGCTCCGTCTCTAATAACCACGCTATCGACGCAAGGATAAACACATATCTTTCTTCGTTCTTTATTCATATTTAGATAACCAGTATCTTAATGAATTTACAATTGTTTACACATGATGTTAATAACAACGTGTAGAGAATATATGGTAAATTTAGGTAACAATATTTGATCATCTGCTTTCTAAAAAATCAACTTAGAGTAGGTTTTTTTTTAATATCGATATTGGGCTCAATGAATCTTGTAAACAATAATTCTTAATAATATATTATTTGACTAAATTGTTTTTTAACGAAAAGAAAAGTCGCCATTCAAGTCATATTCAATACGAAACGACATAGAATGGTTTTTGTTTTCAAACAAACACATGATATCTTATGTACTTTTGAGGTGTACATTCTACTGTCAATCGGTAATTTATTTCCCTTTACTATACTGAAAACAGTTGGTCAGATATTATGAAACCCTCCTATTTGTAACTGTTTCATGTTGCTGGTACACCTAACGCAAGGAGAATTTCAAAATAGCCTGAGGCAAACTGAATATCATTCCTTGAGTGTTAGCTTCAGTAGGATGCCGTGTAAGAAGTAAACTTTGTTTATCCGAAATCGCAGCACTGTCAATCGTCCCTGTTTACTCCGATGCAGAACTCGCGCCGTCTTCAAACACCGACTCGAGGACGAGACATCCGCTGCTATTAACTAGAGTACAGGAATGCATCGCGTTACCTCAACTGCTCACTTATATGTGCGCAACTTTCTTTCCTTATAGGGGCCATTTCCTTTGAGAAATGATTTTTCTGATACAGATCTTATGTGATCTGATCCTAGTTTATACAATAGTGGAATGAATTGAGCCGGAGTTGTATGTTTTGTCCTTTTCGTACAGTCCACCTGTGGGGTGCCATATTTTGCGCTAATTCATTGTAGCTAAACGCCATCTGTAGAATAACTGAATTAAATTGTTAACATAACAAGTCGTGATGAAAAATGTTGAAATGTTTGTAACGTTATGGGACATAACTGTATTAGTCATCAGTCGCTAAACTTATATTTTACTTACAGTAAACTAACCTAAGAAGAATACACAAACCCATTCCCGAGGGAGCACGCAAACTCCCAACGGCGAATGGTCGCGCGCACCGCAGCAGGGTGCCTTAGAGCGCACGGCTATTGCGCTGCGGAAGTCGTGATGCTTTGGGTGAGTTGAAAATTATTGGGTGTCGTTCACTAAAATTGTATCTTTTTAATGTGTAAAACATCAAACTCGAAGGCTACGGCCAGAAGTAGCTTTTCATAACGAAATTATATCCTAATTATGTCATGGCACTTATATATATTTTGAAAATATTATGTCGCTAGCTGTTTCTAAGTCTTTTATTTTCAAATGTTTAGCTTCAGACAATCAAGTGATGTGAATGCAATCTTATGGTTAAACTAAGTGTGATGCTATACAGCAAAAAATTTGTCAGGTTCGACCATCTTGTCACTGAATCTCTGTATCAAACCGCATCTTCAGAAGTGGATATTGCTGACTAATTGTTTATCGTGTTAGCAAGAGGATATTGCAGAATACTTGGAACACAAATGGAATGTAACCGCGGAAAATTCGTTGATATAATGATCAGATTTGTCTGTGATAGTAGTATAACGTCAAATTACGTGGTTACAAGAAGTGCGTGGTGTCAACAATTTCGCTTCTTGTTTGGAGATAATATGTACTGAATAATATAGAAAGTTCCACATGCTACACACTACGTAAGTACTTTGATTGATAAGCACGAGGACAATCGCTAGTCTAATTGGCGATATTCAGCGGAGTTTTCATTTAGAGTAATTCATCTTATTAATATTCTTGGTGATTAACTGGTAGGAATATTTGTGAGATCAGGATATCTGTTGTTATTTGTGTATACGCTCATGTTTTATGCAGTAAAAATAATTTACGCTTACTTCACATAGACTAGGGACGTGTCTCTTGATTTTACCATTATCTTGGATGAACCCTAAACGTTTTTGCTACCACGCGTCTAGATGAGTGTGTAAATCGTCTTACAAAACGTACACAAGCTGGTTGACCGAACCGTCTCGACACGACCTGAAATCTAACACTAGTATACCAAATTAATAGCTCAGCGAGCGGGAACTGTGACCCAGTGCTAGCTGATAGGTTGTTAGTTATGGTAAACGTAAGTAAAAGAGGCACACATGTAAATGTTCACAAATATTTCAAAATTACGAAGAGACTCAAGCTGCCAGATTCGATGTTGTATCGGTTTCGTTTAGTCCAATGTTGCCCTAAGTCGTATCACATGCACCTAAACCAATTAACATTGTGAAAGTACTGTAGATGGGGGCAAACATTTTATAGATGTTTTCTCACCAAGTTGTTTCACACAGCGGAGATCATAATCTGGGCTCTCCTACGATCTGCACAAATCCTATCTGTCTGCTGAAAAGTGTTTTCATTGGATGTTGTCGTTTGTAGCTTGTACTGGTCACTGATAACTAATTCGATGTTATAAAAGGTGATCTAACTGTAACATTCAATGGCCTTCGGTGTCGTTTTGAAATCTGTTCTGCTTTTCCTGTCACTTGTTGCTAACGTTAGAGCAAATCTCAATGGCATCATTCAGCTGTAAAAGTACACTGTAAATTTCCTAAAATGAATCAAGACAACTGTGAGACTTTTTCTTCGCGGATATACTACGCTAATGTGGTGCGTTTACTGCCGAAGTAGCAAATGTCCGGTTTTGCCATGAGCTGTATTGCCCCAGTCTCTTAAGATTCCAGGTTTTTTCCAAACGATAGTTACGGGTACAGAAACCGTAAAGAGACTTGAACATTTAAATTAATTTAATACCTAGTAGCCCGTGGGTCCACGGACATGCCGCAGTGGATACACGTTTTGCCGTCAGAGCACAGAAATGAAACACTGTGGTCCCTGCCAGCACATCATGTGTCACGCCCGCCTCTTGTGAGCGCCGCTGGTGACGGTTTGCACTCAGCCCGTGTGGAGACAAGCTGAGGAGCTGCTAGACTCACAAGTAGCGGCTCTCGTCACCGAGACAGACTGCAATGGCCGGGAGTGCGGTGTGTGTCCTCCATACTGCATCCGGATACTCCTTTATGCCGAGAATGACACCGCGGCCGGTCAGTACCGTCTGGCCGGTCGGAATGGCAGCGTGTTCTAAGGCATAATGCTAGGGACTCTTCCGACGTTTCGAGTCATTCCTCGGGCGTGTGTGTGTGTGTGTGTGTGTGTGTGTGTGTGTGTGTGTGTGTTGTCCTTAGTGTTTAAGTAGTTTGTAAGTCTTGGGACTGATGAGCATAGCAGTTTGGTACATTAGGTTTACAAACATCCATACTCCGCAAGCCACCTCACGTTGTATGGCAGAGGAACATTGTGTATAATTGTCACATGCTTCTATACCAGCGGCGCATGGGCCGCAGGAAACATGATTGTCGGTAAGCCTTTGTGTACGCCCTAATCTGTAATTTTATCTATTTGGACGCTTCTCGAGATATAAGTGGGAGGAAGCGCTCTATTGGTTGACTTTTCATGAAACATCTGCTCTCGGAACTTTGGCAGAAGCCCGTGCGACAATGCAAAACATCTCTCTTGCAGCGTCTGCCACTGGAGTTTCCGAGTCATGTCCGTTACGATATCCCTCTTGCACTATTCCTTGCATCATATGCCAATACGCTACAGATCATCCTTCATTTCGACATCTTGTTCCAGAGTTGAGACCTCTCGATAAAGTACAGTACCATCCGCAAGATGCCTCACTGAGCTTCCTATGTTATCTACAAGATCAAGATCATCTCTATATACTGTGAAAAGCAACAGTCCTGTACCACTCTCGTGGGGCACGTCTGAGATCACTTTATCGTCTGAAGACCTCTCTCGGTTGAGAATGATATGCTACGTTCTCGTAGCTGGAAACGCCGCAATGCATTCACACAGTCGGTCTGATATTCAATATGCTCGCACTTTGTTCATTAGCCAACAGTACGAAAGGGTATAGAATACCTTGTGGAAGACAAGAAACACATCTGTTTATGACCCTGTATCTAATGCGCTCTGGATCTCGTGGAGCCGGCCGCGGTAGCCGAGGAGACTGAGGCGCTCCAGTCACGGTCTGCACGGCCACTACGGTCGGGGGTTCGAATCCCCTCTCGGGCATGGATATTTGTGCCGTCCTTAGTATTAGCTAGTTTGTAAGTGGTTTGTATGTTTAGGGACTGATGACCCCGTAGTTAAGTCCCATAAGCTATACAAACATTTTTTTTTTTTATCTCGTGGATGAAGAGAGCGAACTGTGTTTCACATGATCGTTGCTATCGGAATTTATGTTGATTCTTATAAAAGAGATTCCAGTCCGAGTTTAGAATTTCGTTATTGTTGACATCTGGTTTGAACCTGCTTTCCATCCCTAGTACTATGTGGACATTCTGACTAGCATTTTTGGTATCTTTACATATATGTTCCTACATTTAACTTTTACGAAATTAATCCAGTAGGGTCTACGGCACGGCAAACTGTAGAGTAGTTAAAATCGGAAGTACAATGATGCATCAAGTGGATGATGCTGCAGTTCATCGAGAAGTCGCAACGCTGGAAAAGTGTAGCGAAATGCAGGAGGATCTGCAGCGTACTGAAGCATGGAACAGGCAAAGTCAAATAAGCCTCAACATAAGCAAGAGTAAGGGCTGCCTTTGCGTAGACAAAAACGTCAGTACAAACTCTGGAAGCAGTTACTTCCATGACATATCTGAATGGAGGCATAAGGGGCCATTTCAAATGGGAGGACAATGTAACATCTGTCGACGCTAAGGCAGTTGCCACACTGATATTCATTGATAGAATCCTCAGGAAGTATAGTAAGTCAACAAAGGAAGTAGGTTACAAAACCTTCGTTTGCCCAGCGTCTGAATATTGCTCATCAGTGTAGAATCCGTTCCAATGTTCAAATGTCGGTAAACTTATAGGACCAAACTGTTGCATCTGGAGCAGGTAGGGTTAATAGAGGACACGAGATCCAACGGAGAGCAGCACGCTTCGTTACGAGCTCATTTAGTAAGCACGAAAATGTCTCTGAGATTATAACTACAGTGACAGACGCTGGGCGAACGAGAGGTTTGTAACCTACATCCTTTATTGACAGACTACATTTACTGAGGATTCCTTCAATAAATGTCAGTCTGGTAATTGCCTTATCCTCGATTGACATGACGTATGTTGAGGGTCAACTGACATGGTTCGAAAATTGGTAATTAACACTAAATAAATAAAAGCGAGAAGTAATACACATGGCCACTAAAACAAATCCGCTGAACCTCAATTACGCGATAAATCAGTCAAACCTTAAGGTCGTATATTCTACCAAATACCTAGGAGCTACAATTACGAACAACTTAGACTGGAGAGAACACATAAAAATATTGTGGGGAAGGCGAACCAAATGTTACGTTTCAATGGCAGAACGCTTCCAAGATGCAACAGCTCCACCTAACAGACTACCTACATCACACTTGTGCATCCTCTCCTGGAGTACTGTTTGCCCAGTGTGGGACCCTCACCAGGTGGGACTGTCGGAAGACATTGAGAAGGTTCAGAGAATGGCAGCTCGTTTTGTTTTATCACGTTACAAGGGGGAAAGCGTCACGGAAATGTTGCACGATTTGAGGTGGAAATCATTAAAACAAAGGCGTTATTCGTTGCGGCGAGGTCTATTTATGAAATTTCAATCACAGAATTTTATTTCTGAATGTGAAAGTATTTTTCTAGCAACCACCTACGTTGGGACACATGACCATTTCAATAAAATAAGAGAAATCAGATCGCAAACGGAACGATTTAGGCGTTCTTTCTTTCCGCGCGCTATTAGATAATGGAACGGTAGAGTAGGTTATGAAAGCGGTTAGTGAACCCTCTGCCAGGCACTTAAACGTGATTTGCTGAGTCGATGTACCATGCGTCAGTGCGCTGCAGATCCTCCTGCACTTCGCTACCCTTTTCCAGTGTTGCGATTTCTCGATGAACTGCAGCATCATACAGGAAATGCATCACTGTACTTCCGATTTTATCTACTCTCAGAATAATATTCTCCTACGGTCTGCCGTGCCGTGGACCCTACTACGGATTATTAGAACTGGCTCACCAATTAATATTATCAAATTTAAATCAGTTGGAAGTTAATAAACAACACTGCGGTCTCGCCAACCGAGTTTGGCAAGTGCGGTTCAGTTTTACAGAACACGTACTTCACAAACAAATGAATCACTTTCCAATTAAAGAAGTAATACAATTAATACTGCAGGAAAACCTGTTCAAACTGACTTATTTCCCTTTCCTTACAACTTTAATCATCCATTAAAGCAAATATGTCACACATTTACTACTGTGGAATAATAATAAAAAGATTCTTCATCAACACAACAGTGAAGCAGTAACGAGTTCAAATGACGGAACCACTATTAGAAAATCAAACTTTCGATCCAGTTGCATCTTGACTTACTTGCTGAACATTAATTTAGAAGACAGAAAGCACAAATGGAATAAACTTCACAGAGAACAGTATAGTCTTAACTGACGATAGGTTTCTATCGGAACTTCTGAAATTTAGAAGTTTCAATAGTTTTTGCCATCTGAATATAGGACACAGTTCAATAACGTAAGATATAAAACAGTTGATGCACAACGATAAAGAATGAAGGCTTAATTAGTTGGTCGTGAGTCTGTAACGACTGGTTAGCCGTGCAGTTATTAGACTACAAAATCTAATAACTTGACCATTAACAGAGCCCCTAAGACCGTTCGTACACGTGTGCAGTACACAACTTGACGGAACCTACACCAGCCAACTAACTGGACAAACAGTATCACACGCAAATATAGGTAAACCACTATTTCATATGCTCGTATCAAATGGACTGAGAATCTTAGCACTCAACATGGTACTAACATTGATTAATAACACAGGTATGAGCTAGTTACTGTCACGCCCGACACACCGATACCGACCCTACGCCTTCAGCCGTAGGCGACCCCTGTTGGCAGCCACGCTGTCCCGTCGCGACAAGCCATCGGGTCACAGCTCCTGCAGGAAACTGCGTTCATCTGCGTTCTTCCTGCTGGGCTGTCAGGGCAAATGTGCGTGTTTCTTGCAAAGACGTTATTAAAATTAGTTGAATTACTGTGGGCACTACAGGCGTGGGGCAATATCAACATTTGGATGGCCGCCCTTGTGGTGGTAAGAGTCTCGTAAGCTGAAGTGTATTGTGACTTCTACGGACATCATGTATTATTAATTAGTCTTCGATCCACAATGCGCATGTTCCAATACAAGCGAACAAAAGCTGTGAAAGTGTGTGTAACGTTTAATTGCACAAAAAGTTCTGGAAAGGAGCTGATATTACCTTTCACAGATTGGTGGATTTATTTGTATTTATATGTTTCGTTTCGCACTTGTGCTAATGCAACAGGCAGCAGTTAGATTTGATCAGGCATATATAACAAACATCTTGTGGTACTACATAAGTAATATGTGGGGGACTACCTGCAGTTTGTTTGGATATATATTTCCTTTCTTCATGGAGCATACTTCAATATTGCGTTCGTGACATGAAAGAATAGTTTTGACGAATAGCGCCTAGTTGACCACCATATCTGCCAGCCTTCAAATTATCCGCTGTCAGGAGTCGTCCATTTACAGCAGTGTGGGGCGTTGCTTCCTTGGCCGTCCGCGGCTGCGGGTGGCGCCGTTGCCTTGTGTTGACGTCCGTACCACTGCAGCCAGGGCGGTGGTTGGTTGTTTGGGAAGGGGACCGAACTGCTGAGGTTATCGGTCCCCCGGTAGGGAGTGGAAGGAGTGAGGATAAGACAGGAGGGGAAGGGAAATGGAATGCAGTCCAGGGAGGAAAGAAGGAAGAAAGACTGCATTACTTCTGGGCCCCGTGCTCGCCACACACATACTCACGAAGGAACCGTGAGCTTCCTGGGAGGGAAAAGGGGGGGGGGGGGGGTCGTGCTACGGCGGCGGTTTGCCGTGCTGCTCTCCTCGCTTCTCGTGACGGGTAGCTCCGTCACAATTACCATTGCGTTAGCTTGTAACACAATAGGTCAAAAGCATTTTATTTATTTATTGTGTAACTCATTTTCCATATTAATCTATCGATCCTTAATCTGTGTACTGTAATGTCTGTAACATTACCTTCTTTGGTCACTCAGTTATGAAATCAATTTTATTTTATATTTTATCAGTGTATTAACACAAAAATGTCAATTAGTATTATTTCTCATGAAATAATTTATAGTTGCGAATAATTACGTACATACGTTGTCGTATTAGCTGATCCATGTAATATAAAAGATGTATTCAAAACGGAAATCACGCTGATGCAAGGGAAAAGGTGGTTTTGGCGGGCGAAATTTGCCAGGGCAGTGCGTGCGGCAGGAGTGTATAGGGAGTGGCGCGGAAGTCTTCACTCAGAGCAGACCTGTGGAAAGTGCTGCTCCTATAACTGGTCTTTATTGTTGGAAATTGCCTCGGGTGTGGATCTGAGGAACAGCAATGGGTGTGGCAAATTAATTTGAGCTGGTGTCGGTAAACGTCCGGCGGTAAGAAGAGGAATACTGAGCTCGTTATCATCAAGAGCCACACAGTGAAGTTGCCGCCAAGCCATCTGGGCACAGCCTACCACCGCTACCACCTGAGGTTGGACAAATAATTTCTATTAGTCTGTATGTGCATGGTTCAGAAGACATTTTTATCTGTGATGTTTAATAACAAACAGTTCAAACGTAACTACGAAAATCTTCACCCTGATTGTGTCCTACGTCATTTACCTGGACAGGGTCCTTATCCCACTAAAACAACCAAAAATCCGAGTATCGCACTCTGTTAAGATTATCCAGTGACTTCATAAATGTCAGAAAATGTGGTGATTATTAAAGTGATAAAAGTTGAAAGCAAGTAGTGATCGTAAAGTATTACTATTTTACCAGTACCAACTTCAATTCTAAATCTGAACAGTATCATGTACAACTGAATTAAGTACATAAACATTAGCGGAACGAAATAATTTTGTGTCATATTTTCAAGGTCCGCTTGTATCATTTGAATTTAATAGAATTTTGGGTCATTAGTACAACACCATACAAAGTAAGATACAAAAGATTAGTTGGATTAACAGATGTCATAACAGATTTGGCTACAGTTCAGTGTTGTTGATTACCAGAAGCCACACACAGTTTAAGTCTGTCTAGTATGTTATTAGTTGAAATGCAAATTTGAATGGTATTTTGTTTTTGAAGCTTGTTCAATGCTAATAGTATTTAAGGTTTCATTTTTCTGGTGGTCCTGAAAGAGAAAAAGTAGTGTTGAATACCATAGTGCACAATAGTGGGAGGCAGTTCATGGTTTTATTATTTTATTACCAATATTTCACTGATTACTATTTCATTGAAAATTTTACATACTGAATGTTATCTTGTTTATTTGATTTATGCGTACAGTAATAACTTTGCAAAAGAGAACCAATTTCAACACATTAATGACATAACAGTGCAATCAAATCGCAGAAACTTGGTACTTTTGCCTGATTAGGATGGCGACCGATTGTTTATTAGTGCATTATTCTGAACTAAGTTTTATTCTTGGGCAAAAAGTAGGAAATCTATGCAGGTTGATAATTCAGAGTATGATCTCTGTCAAAATAAACTTCAGCTCTGTGACCGCAGACTGATCTTAGATGCCTTATCTTTAGGCAGTTTACATGGTCAACCAAATTCCCTGTTAGGGTTAACACTATAGTTGTACCGTACTTTCGGGGTAAGTACTTGTTGTGAGCAGTAGCTCTTTCCTTGAAATGCGGTGAAGCTGTGTGTGTTACAAGCTTTAACAGTACAATTTTTTTTTCTAGGATTGCTGGTTGTTGCGAGAAGTCCAGTTCCTGGTACAGCGTCTGCGAACAACATGTTTTGACACACTTGCTGTTCCCTTCGCATTCTGTACACGTAGCTATTCATGCACAACACTAGTATGCAGGCCACAAGAAAAAAGAAAGATTTGGATTCAAGATTCGTGTAAATCGTCGTCATTATCCACACACCTGGATAATTATGAAAAATACCCTTTGACAGTCCATGGTATGCGTAGATTAGTGGATAAAGTCAATTACATGCAGCAGAGCAATACTATTTGATTATTAAATACTTCGTCTCTGTTAATACTTCGTGACAGATCGAAGTTCTGCTGTATCCGAAGAAATATATTTTTTTTTTTCTTTCATTTGCAAGATTGGATCTCCCTCTAGAGATTTTAATGTGGGAAAATCTAATTACTTTTTCCTTTACGTAGCTCTTGCCACTTAACAAAAACTCAGTAATCCTGTCTCCCTTCTTGTTTATTCCGTTGCAATGTCGAGAGTCACAGATGTTGATTAACTTTCAAATTAGTAATAAAAGGTGAATAAGAGGCGTAAGAGATTTATAAAAATGTCCATGAAGTATTTCCTTTGTTATAACTGAATAATATGCCTCAATTAAAATTGCATTAAAATGCTTGTGACACTTGCAGTCGTAATTTCACTAGGCCACTGATCGTATGCAGACGCCCGGTTGAAAACTGACCTCTGAGATAAATTGATCAATCTTGTTTCTAATTCTACGCAATAAGTGAACTGTCCTCTGTTAGGCCATTGCTTTAAATTTGCTACCTAAAATATCATCCTACGTGCACGATTGCCTCCATTACTTTTCACACGACAGCCCAGTCTTTTTGCAGGTTTAACTTTTCTACGAAAATTTCTTTAACCAAGCATACTAGGAATAAGCATATTTCAGAGCTGTTAAATCACACATTACATTTTGGCGACACTGAATCCTGTAATTGAAACTGAAATTTAAATAAAGTCCAGTTTGAAGTTAAATTTAGATTAAAAGTCGTCCTCTCATACAAAATTACGTTCTCCCAAAATATCCACACACAGACACACACAAACACACACACACACACACATACACACTAGTAGACATTTCCTTTCCTATTGTTTTGCCGTCCTGGTCCGCCTCTGTTTAGTTCTTACCGGCCTGTCTTTCAGGAAAGGTTCTATATCAGGATGCGTGGACATCTATACCAGCTTTACAGATTATTAACACAAGTTTTATTCACAGAAATAAACAATACTCAACTTTAATGATATGTCTGTGTGTTCTGTTCTCGCAGCGTCGTCTTCCTCGATGCTAGCTTCGCTGAGTCCTAGTGGCCGCCTAGTTCTGAGCAGCCTTCATATGTCCGTCCAGACGCCTGTGGACCCAGATACAGCCATTTGTAGAGAGCGCGCTCCCAGGTTTCCCCCTCCAGGACGCGCGGCGCTGGCGTGTGATTGGCTGCCGGTCGTTCGCTGCCTTCTACACGATCGTTCTCGTGCGTCTGGCGTGTGGCGCTGACTTTACGCAAAACCTATTCCATTCCCAAATACAACAAGGGAAAATAATGTTCTCTGTACGTGCTCTAATTTCTCTTGTCTTTGTGATCATTACGCGAAATGTAAGTAGCCGATAGAAAAATCGTTCTACGCTCGCTTCAAATTCCGAAACTCTTACATTTCCTCGAAAAGAACGTCGTCTTTCCTCCAGCGATTCCCATTTGAGTTTCCGGAGCATTTCTCTGACACTCGCACATTGGTCGAACCTACCAGTAACGAACCTAGCTGCTGGCCTCTGAACTGCTTCTATGTCTTCCTTTAAACTGATCTGCTGCGGGTCCCATACACTTGAGCAATACTCAAGACGTGGTCGTACCACTGTTTTATACGGGGTCTCCTTTACACATGAAGTACATCATCCCAAAATTCTCCCAATAAATCGAAGTCGGCTGTCCGCCTTTCTCACAAAAGTCCTTACATGTTCGTTCCATTTCATATCGCTCTGCAATATTACGCCTAGATATTTGAACGACGCGACTGCATCAAGACGCTCACTACTACGTCTACATATATACTCTGTAAGCCACAGTGAAGTGCATGGCAGAGGGTTCATCGAACCGTTTTTATGGAGTTTCTCTAAGGTTCCATTCTCCAATAGCTTCCGGGAAAAAGAAACACCTAAATCTTTCCGTTTACGGTCTGATGTCTCTTATTTTATTTTCATGATCATGTATTCTTATATAGGTGGGTGCTAACAAAATAAGTTCGCATTCGGAAGAGAAAGTTGGTGGAAGAAATTTCGCAAATAGATCTCATCGCAACAAATAACGCCTTTCTTTTAATGATTTCCACCCAAACTCGTGTATAATTTCTGTGACACTCTCTCCTATATCGCCATAGTACTAAACTAGCTGCCCGTCTCTGAACTTTCTCTAAATCGTCTGTTAGTCCCGCTTGGTGGGGATACCACAATGCAGAGCAATACTCCAAAATAGGACGCACATGTGTAATGTAGGCAGTTTCTTTAGCAGAACTGTTGCATCTTCTAAGTGTTCTGCCAACGAAACGTAGTTTCGCTTTTCCTGTAATATTTAGTATGTGTTCTTTCCAATTTAAGCTGTTTGTAATTGTTACTCCTAGGTATTTAGTTGAATTTACGAACAGTAGTTTTGACTGATTTATCGTGTAAATGAAGTTTAACGGGCTTCTCTTAGTGGTCATATGGATGACCTCACACTTATTACGGGTCATTTGCCATATTTGTTGCACCATGCAGATATCTAAATAATATTGCATTTGCTTTTCAACTTCTGGTAACTTTACAAACCGTTACGAGACAGCTTCATCCGCGAAAATAGCGGTCCTATAACAATCCCCTTGGGAACGCCTGACGGTGCACTCGTCTCTAATGAACACTCGCCGCCGAGAGTAACGTACTGCGTTCTATTACTTAAGAAGTCTTCGAGACAGTCACAAATCTGTGGACCTATTCTGTATGCTCGTATCTTCGTTAGCAGTTTGCAGTCTGCAGTCTGCGGGTCAAGTACCTTTTTCAAATCGAGAAAAACACAATCTACCTGTTGCCCTTCATCCATGGCTCGCAAGAGAAAAGGGGAGAAAAGGGCAAGCTGAGTTTAACACGAACGATGTTCCCTAAACCCTGCTGATTCATAGAACGAAGCTTTTTCGTCTCAAGGAAATTTACCATATGCGAGCTGAGAATATGCTACAAAATTCTACAGGAAACTGATGTCAACGATATTGGGCTTTAATTATGTGGGTCAGTTCTCTTTCCTTTCTTATAAACGGGAGTCACCTGCGCTTTTTTCCAATCACTAGGAACTTTGCGCTGAATTAACGGTTTGCGAGGCCTAAGTAAGGGGCCAATGCTGCAGAATATTCTTTGTAAAACGGAATTGGTATTCCATTCGGACCAGGAGACTTCTTTGTATTTAGCTCTCTCAGCTGCTTCTCTACACCGAAAATACCTATTACTCTGTCCCCCATTTCGGAATTAGTACGTTGATCAAATGATGGTACATTTGTGCGGTCCTCCTGCGTGAAAGATTTCTTAAAGGTTAAATTTAGAACTTCAACTTTCCGTTTGCTTTCTTCTATTACTGTCCCGGAATGATCAACGAATGACTGGATAGTCGGCTCTGACCCACTTAACGATTGTACATAGACACGAATTCTTCTTGTTTTCGGAAAGATCTTGTGCTGAGCTATGCCTGTGGTAATTATTGTAGCCTATGCTTCGCACATCGATATTTGTATAGACGCGAGAATCTCAACTAACTTTTGCCTTTCATCATTTGCGTTTTCTATTTCGAACCTAGAGTGCAACAGCCTTTGGTTCCTCAGTAGCTTTCTAACACTATTATACCAAGGTGGATCTTTTCCATCTTTAATCGACTTCACGGGCGCATATTTCTCTAACCCTTTATTTACAATACATTTAAATTTATCCCGCAATTCCTCTACATCCATTGTACCGGAACTAAACAATGCCCATTCATTTTCTAAGTGTGATGCTAACAATTGCTTGTCGGCTCTAACAAAACAACTCTCCTAGACTTCTTGATTGGTTTATTAAATTTGGTCGCAATTGACGCTATGACGATATCATGATCACTATTTCCTGTCTCTACTATGATATCGTTAATAAGGTCAGGGCTCAATGTATCTATAAGGTCCAAAATATTTCCAGTGCGTGCGGTTTAACTGCTCAAGTCACGTTTCGGAAAAGGTGTCCAAAACTAGCTTGCAAGACTGGCTGTATGTACCGCCAGAAATTAAACTAGAGAGTTCTCCATATACGCTCTTAAGGTTGAATTCCCCCCCCCCCCCCCACTCCCCACAAAATTTTTCATGGGCCGGATACCTACGCACTACCTGGCGTAGACTTCCTTTGAATGACTCTAAAACTGCAACAGCAGCACTAGGAGGGGGCGGGGGGGGGGGGTAAAGACACCCAGCTATTGACCATACTTTTCTTAGAGCTGTTATACGCGCCCAGATAACTTCACAGTTACTTCCAACCCCATCACATCCTCAGTAGAAACAATATGAACACGCCCCTTGAGTTGTTCAAATGTTTGTTCAGCATATGGGACTTACGTGCGGGGTCATCCGTCCCTAAACTTACAAATCACTTATAAACTACTAGATACTAAAAACAGCACAAACATCCATGCCCTGGGGGGGATTCGAACCCCCGACGGGGAACTTCCTCGCGCATCGTATCATAGCGCCTCAGTACGCTCGGCCACTACGCCGTGGCCCTTCAGTTGTGTCCGATCTGTCTTTCCGATATACATTTCACGCCTCGCTAGATACTTCTGAACTGGCCACATCGTGATTTACCCAAATTTTGGTGCCTAAAACTACCTGAGCGCAATACTTTCCATGCAGCGCGGCAAATCGGGAACTTTGTTTTCAAAGCTTTGAAAGTTCATGGCTAATACTTTGAAAGTCGAATTATTGTTCTGAATGCGGCCTGAATTCTCTGTGTGAATGTTGACAGGCGAGTGCTCATCAGAGCCATGTGCACCCCACAAGTACGCTGCTAGCCTCTCGTTCAGACCCACCAGTCGGCTCCAAACCAAAGCACCCTGATCAACCATGGGAACAATGCTGCAAATAGACTTATCTATAAAGGCGTTTGGCAGCTGACTGAACTATGATCAGTGGTAACTATACTGTCAAAAACAACGAAACTGTCTGTCTGTTTTCAAAATAAACAAGAAAATCTATGGAGCAGACTATCAAATAAGCGAGAATGAAAGCTTTCTGAAAGCGAAACACGAAATAAAGAACAGACAAGTTGATACTTAAATCACATAGCTTGCAGCACAAACGAAATATGCCAAGTACGTGAGATTAAAGCTCTTAGAAAACAGAAGCACTAACGAAAATTGAGAAATTTACTGGCAATGAAATTTCACTTTACACTAGAGTATTATACGAGGCGCTTCCAGAAAGTACGATCCGTTCCAATTTATCTCCGCTGCAGCGCTGCGATTGCAGTTCCGCACATGCGCCGTAGACGATGTGTATGAAGGAGAAGAACGTGCACCATTTGGAGATCGCTGTTAGTTACGTACGCTTTGTTGTGCTTGTTTGAAATGTGGGCGTTGATTGAAAATCCCGCCGCCTGTGAAATCAGGTCGGTGATTCGGTTTCTGAATGCGAGGAAAGTGAAACCAAGTGAAATTTATCGGCAAATTTGCGATGTTTACGGACCAAATCCGATGAGTGATTCGATGGTGAGAAGGTGGGTCCGACAGTTCAATGGCGGGCGTAGTGATGTGCACGATGAAGAACGAAGTGGGCGTCCACCTTTGCTTACGGAAGAACTGGTACACGCGATTGATGACAAGATCCAGGAAAACCGGAGGTTTACAATTAGTGCTCTCGCTATGTACTTCCCCCAAATTTCACTGTTTCCAACTGGTTGAAGACACAGGCGGCAGATTTCTATGAAGAACGTATACAAAACCTGGTGCCACGCTATGACAAATGCCTGCAAAATTTCGGCAGTTATGTGGAAATGTAGTTTAAGAGTTGTAAATTTTTTTGCAATAAAAATTTCTTCTGTATCTGTGTACAATTTCATTTTATTACAAAACGGAACTTACTTTCTGGACGCGCCTCGTATCTCAAAAGATCTTCTTACTAAGTCCCCATCACTCTGTCTGAAACTATTACTTCTATTTAGCATGAAAGTTATTCAATATGATCTTATCAAAAACTATAGAAATTACAAGATTTGGGACTGAAGATTTTAAAGTGAACACTCCCTTTCACAGTTTGATTGATTATTCAGAATCAGCACAGAGAAAAAAATGCACATTTCGTTTACATATTTTGACATTTCGAGCGCATCTACAAAACTGAACTTTTCTTTACAATATTATAAACATAACTTGTTAATTTTTGAAATACAATGGTCACTGAAGAAACTCGGTGGTCTACGTAGTTTCGTTAAACGCGCAGCCGCCGGCTAATATACAACATCGTCCGGTGGTGTTTCCGGTATTCGACGGCTACGAGGACGCCGTTCGCTGCCACGTTGCTGCTGTACCGCTCATGAAACAAAGAATTTTTAATGACGATATAAAAACTACATTTGTTACATTTGCTACATTTCATACACTTAACAGACGGAGTCACCATGTATCGTTGACGCTGGAAATATCAGTAGTTGTGACACCCTAATTGGCAACATTAATTTAAAATAATAATAATGTAATTCAGTAATTTTTTTCAGACTTGGATCTATCGATATGTGACTATTTGAACCTCGTTGTATTGTAATGTTATAACAAACCAAATGAATGGTAAATATCATTGTATGCATTTTGTAATTGATTTTATGGAACATCTGACTATTTTGCACTAAATTTTGTAATTGTGGAATGTAGCGAGGTTCTGGCTTAGGGAATATTCTAGAAATGTCAGTACGTAGAAAGTATGTAAGAGTATTAGAAAACTGAAGAAGAGGCGGTGAGATGTAGAAGGTGGAAAAGCGCGCCAAGTGGTGCGTTGTTGTGGTACAGAGACTGGAGGGGAGAGAGAGTGTGCTAGTTTGACCACCAATGTGAGAGGACATATTCAACTGAGGTTGGCTTGGTGCTTCCATGACCGACTAAAACGTCAGTTTTCATCTACTATAGGTCTTTAAAAATGCCTTGGGAGAAGTGTATATTACAGCCGCTCCATCGGTTGTAATTTTGTGGCAATCGGTTGGTTATAACGACGCTAAGAAGATTGTACTTTGCCACTAGTAGCCGGAACCAATATTTCTGCACTGGGAAGCCATGTGGAAGCTCATTTCTCACTTCACAGGTTTTGTAGGAACCAGGATTTTTGTTATTTGTACAGTCACGAATCTCGTAAGTGAGTGTTATAATAATAATAATAATAATATCCTGTGATGCTGCCAAGATTAAGTGATAGTCAGCAGGAAGAATACTAGCCGATGTAATCCCCGAGCAGCGTGGAAAGCGACTGCAGCTTGTTGCTCAAATACGGGGCTTCTGAGTGCCGCAACACACAGTGTAATCAGCCTTACTCGCATTTCTGTAACTGGATATAAGGGACAGAACACAGTTACTATACATAATAACACAAAAATTCTACTCAATGGCACCGATTACCAGTTAAAATTAAAAAGCAATCAATAATATTGGCGTTTCCATTATTAAGCGTTATAAATAGTAAAAATCTCAATCTCCTGCCGCAGTTTATATTTCTGGTGCATCTAGAGTGGCTATACTGCCAACATTGTGACCAGTTTTTATATTTAGATACATATGTAATTTTTTTTCGTGAGGCCACCATCAGTAGCACTAAAGCCTCGCGCGGCAGAGATTCAAATCCTCCCTCGAGCATGGATGTTTGTGCTGTCTTTAGTATAAGTGAGTTTATAAGTAGTTTTTATGTTTAGGGACTGATGACCCCGCAGTAAAGTACCATAAGCCTGACAAACATTTTAACATTTTGAACTAAATACTTGAGGGAAACACAACAGTACACCACTGATTACAAAAAAGAGAAATCTATGGAAGACTTTGCGACATTCAGATAACATGCAGTTCGTAGTTTCTATGGTTATCAGAACGTAGCATAAGGTAACAAAACGCTGACTGTAATACCTAGAAATAACCATCCTTAAGCCAAAATGTCATCTAGTCTATAAATACCAACTTAAATATGACTTATGCCAGAAGCTCTTATTTTGTTTTGTCGGCAGAGGTCCGGTTTTGTTGTTTTTTTGCTTTCGAGTGTATAGTATTTTTCCTTCCTCTCTTTCAACCTGAATATGGGAACTGAAGATTGCACGAATGCTAATTAGTGATCACACTTGACAATTATTGGATATACTCTCATTGAATATTAAAGTATATCGCAAAAAAGTCCATCACTAATGCTTCTTTATTTCCCTCAACGTAGAGAATAATGTATCATAAAACAGTCCTACTTCAATCGATGTAACCTGACGTCCTCGACAGTTCGCACTCCATACAGGGCACAAGCGTTTCGCATGGCCTCCACTGCTTTCATCTTTTTATTAAACCCAAAGAGGATACATTGTCACCCAAGTTTCAGGCTCGGTTTTCTAATGTGTAAACGACTTTTCTCATGATTTCAAAAATGAGAAAAATTCAATTTACCTTGGCCGGAGCTATAGTAGAAAGTTGAACAAAATTTTGAAGAAATATCCGTTGAAGATGATAGCCTCTATAGGACTGTATCAAGAAGAAGTTGGCTGCCAGTGTTCTGCTAGAGAGCACTGGCTCAGGCTGCAGCTGCTGCTCATGGCAGACCAGTGACTCCTGCAGCCTAGTTCAGGTGTTACCTTGTGCTGCTTCAGACCAGACGGACTGTGGATTTGGTGAAGGCAGCTAACCGCACACACGGGTAAGAAGCGCGGAGCGATCGATTTGCTGCATCGTTCTCAGAACCGATCGCGGTCCTCTGGTTTGGAACGAAGTCAGGTGGCGACTTCCGGTATCGATAGGAGAAATTTACGACCGCTTTTAATAGGTCATGATTGCACTATACGCAATACGCTGTCACTGAGGAAGCCTAGTATGTATAGACTGCACAGTGTGTGTTTTTAGGTTAGAGGAATTACTCCACGAGCCCTTTAACACGATTACTGTTTCTGATCAGCGCAGGACTCAGCTCAATATATCAGAGAATGATATGATAAATATAGTAATATTTAAATGCAGTCGCGTGTATGGAAGATCTCGGTACTGGTCTCACTTTTTGTAAGTCACAATGTCCACATAGTACAAGGGACAGAAAGCTGGCTCAAACCGGATGTCACTTGTAATGAAATACTAATCTCAGACTGGAACGTATGCCGTAGAGATATATTGATTACTGAAGGGGGAGGTGTGTTCACAGCGATAAAGAAACGAATTTATAGATTGAAAGTAAAACAGGTTCGGAAAGTGAAATCATTTGGGAGAAGGTTAGTGGGAAACGTGCTCTGAACATCACCATTTGGAGGTCCTGTAGTCCACCAGGTGGAGCTGCTGTAGTGGCTGAACACCTGAGGGGAAAATTAGAAATACTTTCTGTAGTAGTCCTACTCACGTTAAAGTTTTAGGTGGTGATTCTAACTTACAGGATATAGACTGAAAGACGAACGTGTTACAGGCGGGCGTCAGGGACAGAGAATCTACATCTACATAAATCTACAAAGATAAGTACGTGGTAGAGGGTTAATCGAACAGCTTTTATGATACTTCCCTACCTTTCCATTCTCTATTAGCGCTCCGGAAAAAGGAACGGCAAAAACGCTTCCGTTTTCGATCTCATTTCTCTTATTTAATTATGAAGATTACGCCTCCCTATCTTTGTGGATGTTAACAAAATACGTGTGCATTTCGAAGCGATATTTGGTAATATACATTAATCATCGAAACGAGTAAGGCATTTCTTTTCAGTGATTTCCACCCAAACACATGCATCATTTGCCGCGGTGGAGTAGCCGAATTGTATAAAGCACCTCGCTGCGGAGCGCGCGGTTGCTCGCCGTGGAGGTTCGAGTCCTCCCTGTGGCATGGGTGTGTGTGTTTGTCCGTAGGTTAGTTTACCTAGGTTTAAGTAGTTTTTAAGTTACAGGCTGATGACCACGCAGTTTGGTCCAATAGATTTACAAACATTTGAACATTTCATGCATTATTTCCGTGACAAACTCTCCATTATATCGCCATGATACAAAACAATCTGACCCTCTCTGAACTTGCTTTTTGTCCCCCCTCTGTCCCACTTGATGGGGATCCCATAAATGTGTTGCAATACTCCAAAGTATGACGCATAAGTTCAGTTTAGTCTGTTCTTTAGTAGAGCTGTTGCATGTTCCAAGTGTTCTGCCAATAAAACGTAGCCTTTGATTCGCCTTCAATATTACATTTTCTGTACGTTCTCTCGAATTAACACGTTGGCTGCCGCGATGATGTCAGAGGCGCGCCAGAGCCGCTTGGGAGTGATGTAGCGAGCAGCTCATGGCTCCATCACAAGCACTCGCGAGCGAGGCGATCGGTCAGACCGACACCACCTAGAGACAAGGCCTCACAACAGCCTCTCTGTATCACGTCAGCTGAATGGCTGGCCGCTGGGGCACAGCCCACTGCCTCGTAGCAGCCAGCCAGTAAGCTGGGGCAGAGGCCTGGTCGGTGTGACGTGATACAGGCTGTAGTGAGGCCTTGTATCTAGGTGCAGTTGGTCAGACTCGTAGCGGCAGGAAAACCTCGCGAGTATGGTGTCCCGGCTCTTGGAACGTCGTGACCGACGGCAGAGATAAAAAAAGCGAACAATACCGGTACACTAGGTAAACCAAACTGGCATTCTTTTGTTTGGTTGTCTGCTCGTCTGGAAGTACTGTTGACGATCTGCTCAGGGCTCTAATGACTAATGTATTTAGTTTTTCAAAGAAATATATTTAGCTTTGTTTGCATGTTTTAGTAATACATAATAGTACCTTTTACAGCATAGTAGCGGTATTACATTATTTTTTGCTAAAATTAGCGGCTCAGCACCTTTTCTCATTCCAATGTCTTGGAATGCTACCAATACATTTTCACTTAAACAGGACCACAAGAATCGCAGACATCTAAATGACGATAGTTTATTGCTCGCCTTTTATAAAATCTTATCGTCGTAAGAAGGAGTGCAAAATCATTTTCAACTACAATACGAACATCGTATGTTTAATGTGTATGTCTCTGGAGATCTCTAATGATTAATTTTGCATAACGTAATATGAAATACATTTTCCTGAAAAGAATGATCATTTTCCTAACACGCACACGCAAGTGAGAGAAAATGAATTAGAACATACAAAAATAAAATAAAAACATCGCGTCATCAATGAAGAATCCACAGCACGAAACACGAAAACGGAATTCCTCAAATGGAAAATAACGGTTTGTTAAAGATTGGTCCCTCTACATGGAAGAACAAATCCAACGTTAAACGCTGACTGTAAGCAGAAGTCCACCATACGTGGAGAAAAAATTCAAATGTTTGTTAAGCTTAAGGGACTTAACTATGGCGTCATCAGTCCCTAAACTTACAAACTACTTATGAACTACCTACAACTAAGGACGCCACAAATATCCATGCCCGAAGGGGGATTCGAACCCCGACCGTAGTGGCCGTGCAGACCGTGACTGAAGCGCCTCAATGCCCTCGGCCACCGCGGCCGGCATACGTGGAGAAAACAAGAAATACTGTCCCTACAGTTAATGGAAAAAACCAAACACAGTCTGAATACTTCGGTAAGAAAACCACAGTCACCAATAGCGAGACCGACAGGCGTGAAGCCCTCATAATGTGGACGGCGTCAGCGATGCTGCTGAGGCCAAGCGGTTTCTGGTAGTGGGGCGGCTGGCCGCCAGCGAGGCGAGGGCAGCAGCGGCGACGTGGAAAGGCGAAGACCTGGCTGCGACTGCGACTGCGATTGTCCCGTCTCGGCCAAGTCGAGGCTTAAGTACCCACGGGCGGCAGGATACCATAGGAACCTCTTCCTGGTCACGTGTGTGGCGGCAGGAAAGTAGTTCCATCACGGTGTACCCGCTATCTGTGCTTCTGATACCACTTCGACTCTTCCTCCGTCACCTCGCCCGGTTGTATGATCGGCAGGCAACCAGCGACATTGGTGCGCTTGGCGGGTTGTCAGTCGCACAGGCTGAGAGCCGCAAAACTCGTCCGGTAAGTACCAGGATAGCAGCGGGCGTGAAGAGGTAGACAGTTTCAGTGGCTGCTCTATCGGGTTCACCTCTTCCTTCTGTATCAAAGCGCGACTAAGCTTGTTGACTGTATTTACGATTTCAGCAACAGTCTTAATGATTAGCAATGCATCACAAGTCCTTAAAATCTTGGGCAATTTTAAAATATTCTTTTTATAAATGAAGGGAGGTGGATAGTTGAACGTTTAACATCCCGTCAATGTCGGAGCTACTTTTTGTGTCTGCGAGAAACTATGTGGTCTAGAACTGGTTCGAAAAATAGAAACAATGTGAAGAAGACACTAACGCTTCTCATTAGGCTAAGATAGCATTAGCGCTGACGTTTTATGAGGAGACGGTTACAATTTGACGACGTTGAAGCGCAGTTCTTATTTCGTGCGGCAATTAGTTACTTTAGTTTTATTACTTATTTCAATAAATGTGTTGTTGACGTAAATCAACTTTAGCAGCTTTTGTGTATATGGTTTCATAGTTTGATTATACAGTTTCATTTATTGTTTCATGCATTCGGTTAAATTATTGCCTTTCTTGTGGAGCCTTTATTCCAACGGCAGTACATTCTGCGTATTCTTAGTATGTAACAAAAATAATTCAAGCAGTTACTAGGTAAAGATAATCATTTTACTCTCGGTGAAAATGATGGAAAACATTTCACTTTGACAGAGAGTCTTCAGGTACCACTGATGGTATAAACATTTGTGTCCCTGCCTCGTCGCCGCTTTTGTGTCTCGTTTCCGTCGTAGGTGTCGGTGGCCGAGTAGGACGACCGATACAGAAATAAAGGTAGCACGCTTGTGCAGGTTCGGAGGGGAGCAGCCAGTGGGACAGCAGAAACTAGAAACACTAGAGTAAATTAGAACGAGATATATATTGCACAGAATTTATACAATACTTAACTTTTACATAGCTCAGTACTGCAGAAAGCTGATACATAGTTGAGCTAGAGGTCTGCCTAGTGCCTGTCCGATAGCCAAGTCTTCACTGGTGCCTATCTGATTCCGTAGTGTTAACTGATTCCTATCTCAGTCCCAAGTGAACGATGCCGTTCAGTGGTGGCCACGAGCGGAGTTGTAGGGGCGCTCGTGGCTGACGTCATAAGAACGCCGCGCCGTCCGAAAAAAGTCGCGTTAGTTCACTCGCGAGACGGCTGCAGACTTCCATTGATAAGTCTGTACTGACACAAAGAAACAATGCGGATACGATCAAAATTCAGAATTTACATTGTAGGCACGCCAGAAGTAGATTCACAGTAAGAAGTGTTGGAACTTAGACAATGCAACACTGTTATTGATGTATATATACGAAATAAAATCATCGTAACGTCTAAACGGTTTAAGCTAGGATGTAGGGGTGGCATTCTGGGAATCAGTTATGCACATGCGCATTTGAATACGGTTTCGTTTAGCGAAGAAAGCTAAACTGATGTACATGGGATCGTCCCTAAGAAAATTTGGCACATTTGTCGCACGGAGAATTCGCATTTCGCTTTCGGGAAGTTTCATCACCCTCAACGAGCATCACCCTCAACGAGCAGCTTCGCAAGCTACAAAATAAATGTGTTATAGGCCATGTGCAAGTATAAAACTGCAAAAAATGAGCGCCTAAACATGTGCAGCGCCACCGTACTGCTAGAAGAGTGTCGGTGAGTCGAGAGTTGGCGAGCCGCACAAGCAGCAGGATTCGGCTCCTGACTCCTGCCAGCTCGCTGCTCCGCACTACTCCGGCGATCGGAGAGCCAGCTGAGTGGCTCGCTGCTCACTGCCCCCCCCCCCCCCCACTCCTCTGGTGAACCGCATGGTGCAGAACAAAGCGACTCCATGCATCACTCTGTTCTCTCAACTCCTACCGTTCTGACAAATTTTGTAGTTCGCTTTCTAGCTTTTGCACTTCTTCAACCGAGTTTAGCAGATATTGCACTTCATGATAATAATGGTATGTATATCTTGTAATTATTTGTACAGATGTGATATAACATGATACAAGTTGTCCCAGGAGGAATTATTAATATTCAGGGACCTTACTTAAACCATCATCAGATGCAACAGAAACCGTCCTATAGACAAATGTCCTATTCCGAACAGTTTTCGAGATAAAACGTATTTATTTAACGCTACTTTTGTACTTGTTTCCTTAACAACTCTAAATCTGTAGTCTGTAGCGAAAACACATTACTGTACAAAATTAAACTATACAAAATTTCTGCGGATAAGGTCCTACTCATTTTTCTCTAAAACTAAAATTTGCAACAGAGACCACTTTTCAATTCAAATATGCATTAACTGTTGCTACACTGTTCCCAACGAACTTTCGAGTAGCGTATACTTGTAGTATACATAAAAAGAGCAAGAGAAACATTCTTGTGTGATGTGCATGCTCTGATGCTTAGATAGGTTTTACAAGCCCATATCAAGCTTTTCCACACTTATTAATTATTAATGTTTCCTATCTCAGAAACCATTCAGTTAAGGGAATATTTCCACTCGAAATTTTTGCTGCTCGCATCAAACAGTAACGACAAACTTATTCCCCAAAAGAGAGAGAACACTAGGATGTCAAACGAAATGCATCTAAAAATACAATTCTGAATAAAGCATCTTGATATAATGTTTATTAGGTATTTAATATGTTTGGTCCAGTGGGATATGCGTTTTTGCAATTAAAGATAAACTATATTTGGATGCACTTAAAAACAATTTGTGGTGTTCTCTGTAAAGAATATAAATAACTTTGCACAAATAACAGGTGAAAGGATTGTAGTTGTAGAAATTAAAATGTAAGATGGAACGGAAATCGTAACAGCAACCGCAAAACCTACGATTTAGGAGCCCAGAACGTTACCCCTGTACTACTCTGACTAAAATACTATCCGGGCAGTTTTAAATGATTTTTCTTTCGGTAAGACTCTCTTCGTACTTAATCTGTTGTTGATGTTTTGTACCCACAAAAGAAAAACTCTTTGACGACATAGTCGAAAGTATCTGTACTCGTCGTCGTTTTTTCGAAGAATTTGGGTGGAGATCTTCATAGTCTTTTTTCGTATTTTTAGTGATTAATGAAATAGTCCACAAAAATTCCTCGCTTTGTAAATTTAATACGCAGCTCTCTTTGTACGCCTTATTTCCTAAAGTAAATAAAACTTTATTGCCTTACTCAGGAGCTATCATTATTCTACGGTTTATGGATGCAAGATTTTATAATCATCTGATCGGTTGCAGCAACCATAGCGAGAAGCAGTCGTTATGTACTAATGTGATGAAAAGGAAGAGTGCATCACGAAAATAAAACACGGGTCGATGTAGAAGTAGGCGCGGCGAAATAGCCGTGCGCACTGAGGCGCCGTGCTGCGGTGCGCGCGGCCTTTCGCCGACGGAGGTTTGAGTCTTTCCTAGGGCATCGCTGTGTGTGATGTCCTTAGGTTAGTTTCACTTTGTTCAAGTAGCTTCTAAGCAAGGGAATTATAACCAATCAGTTACGTCCCATAGATTTAATTAAAAGCGACTGTTTTTCGTTGGGGAAAGACAGTTTTTAATAAATTTAAATCGGCACTTTACTACCCTGAGGGTGAAATTACTTTTTTACAGGTAAGCTACCGAAGGACAAACGATCATGGTAAGTAACACGAAGATATCAGAAGTGCACTGAAGAATTGTGTTCGTATTTCCCATGAGTTACTAAGTTCTTAATATTTACTAAAGTTGAAGTAGTAATCCAAAAGTGCTCCCATGTACCCTCTTCCATTCACGTAAGTGTATATTGCATAGTAACCATCAAGATGCATGATATATGTAGTGGAAGAGAAGCACAGACACAATTGCCAAATGAGTGTTAGCTTGCTCCTCAAAGTAGGCATACCCGCAGTTCGTAGATGTAACACCGGAAGCAGAAATAGCCAGCACGGGCAAGCTGTTGCGAATCATGAATCTTCAGCATGTCTTAAATGTACCGTCGTTATTGCGTACAGGTTGTGGAAATTTTGTATGAGGCCTTGTATATTACAGAACTCATACCTTCTGCGGCTGGCTGTTGTTCTCACTCTCCCCCCATGGACAAAACACGGCATAATGGAATATAAGTTATCGTTATGACATTGTATCAAGTTTTATTGTCAGACATTATATTTAGTCTTATGTAATTACACAATGATGCCATTGCCCAGTCATTACATGATAGAAATAAAGATTATAATATTAATATAGTCACTATAAATATTGGTAGGTAACTAATTAGGTAACAAGGTATTATCAGCTCCTTTACAGCTTTTTTTCGTGCAGTTAAACGTTGCATAACCTTTCACAATTCTTTGTACGCTTATATTAGAACATGCACATTGCTGATCAATGACTAATTAATAATGTACGTATTCACACAAGATACATAATGTCCGTAGAAGACACAATACACTTCAGCTTAAGAGACACTTACCACCAAAGCTGCGTCCATCCAAAGGTTCAATCTGCCCCACGTCTACAGAGCCCACGATAAGTCAACTAATTTTAATAACGTCTTTGCAAGGAAAACACACGCTGGCTCACCAAGTTTGGCCAGGAGATGCTCTGATCGTCTGACAGTCCAGTAGAAAGAACGCAGAAGAAGACAGTTTCCGGCAGGAGCTGTGTGGCCGGATGGCTTGTCGCGACGGGACAGCGTGGCTGCTAAGAGGGTTCACCTACCGGAGTTGATGGCTGATGACATCGGGCGTGACAGTAACTAACCTGTTATGAGGGCACATACCTGTGTGGTTAATAAATGTTAGTACCATGTTGAGTGCCAAGATTATCAGATGCCATTTGCTACGAACATATGAAGTTGTGATTTACTGTATTTTCGTGTGATACTATTAGCCCAGTAAGGTGAATGGTATAGGCTGTTCTTTTGTTTGTAGAAATTTGTTTATTCCCGGTATGGTGCTGATAGCCCATAAGAGTTGAAGCAGCCACGTTTATTACTGTTGCAATTATGCAGACATGTTGCTTGACTGTTTCTACGATAAATGGTTTTGAAATTTAAGAACAGTATAGTTGTGTATTTCACAAGGTGTACGAACGGTCGTAGGGGTCTGTTGGTTGTCAAGTTATTACACAGTGTTTTATAATTACTGTACGGATTCCCAGCCGCTAGAAACTTATCACCATCTAACGATACGTTTCTTCTTTATCATCGTGCATCAACTGTTTTCTATATTTTGTTCAGCAAGTACGTAAAAAAATCCGTCGCCAGATTTCTTCCCCCCGCTACTTACTGTATGCGATTTACCTACTTTCGTCAGTTCGCCATTTTACACTCTGCTCTTCCGCAGTCTTAAGCGATACCTGGGCACAAAGCAAGACTACCAGAATCTCTGGGTTGTCTCTCCAGAAGCGAAAGCTTGACGCCTTGGTCTCATTACAAGTTTGCCGCCTTGCCTCCCAAACAGTTTCGAAAATTTGTAAAATTATGTCCCATACCGAGGTTTTGTCTGTTATTTTACAACTACCAGTGACCGTCTGGCACTATATGGACATATCATTTACGTTTCTTACAGAGATCTAAGATTAAGTGCTCTTTCCATGTGTATGATCTCAGATGCCTCTGAACATATACCAGGTAAACTTCTATGAGGTGGTCTTTTTTTGGGTTGAGCACTGCCGGTTGAAACAGCAACAGCCAATAAACCACGATGTTTCCGTTACCATGGTTGATTAATACATTCTTCGGAAAGTTCTCTCACATGCATCCCACTTTCATCCTTAAGGCGATGGTTCTATGGGAAATGTATCAGGTAGTATGGAAATACCTAGCCCATATGGAAGTATTTCCCACTTGATGTCGTATCGGGAAAGGACTAAGAACTGCCGCAGCGGAGCGGAAGAGCGCACTGAGGCGCTATGCTCCGATGCGCGAGGCCCTTTTCCGTCGCGTGTTCGAATGCCCCTTCGGGCATGGATGTCTTTAGTATATGGTAGTTCATAAGTAGTTAGTAAGTTTAGGGACTGATCACCAAGCAGTTAAGTCCCTTAAGATTATTAAACATTTGGACTAAGATCATATTGCTCAAAACGAGGGATTCACCAGATAGGCCTTGTGAATCGTTGTCTATTACGTGGCAGTAAATAAGAGAGTTTAAAGGTACAGTAATTTCGCTAATTTTCGCTAGGAGTTTAAAAACCGTAAATTTGTATATGGCTTGCCTGAATACTAATTGTTATGCAAATTTGCTTAGGACATAGCCCCTTAAGCAAAGAAAATGAACATTAGGGCCTGATTTCCTATCGAAATCGTGGTCATTATGTCAGTTGTGGTAGACAGTTGAGGTGAGTGAACAGGGGCTAGGAGCACTCACACAGGAACCTTGTGTCTGTGGAGTGTCCGCCATACCATTCTGGCAAGTTCAGTAATCAACTTGACAGTGAATTTGCTTACTGAGTTTACAGATGAACTTTCGTAGACTTACGAATAGCATAAGATGATCGAAATGTACGTTTCTCGTTAAAACAATGGTATGTGTTGAAATATTAGATCTTTTTCATCCCCCTTTTAGCAGAAATACGCATTTAATACAAGACCAAGATATGTCAAAGACGATTCATTACATGACAAGGATTACGTCACAGACATATCCAACCACGGATGCTTTCTGTTGTTTTAATAAGTTACACATGGGCGACGTATATCTTAACACATGCACCTGTCTAAAGTCCGAACACTATATCCTGGATGTGGTTATCAATATTGCAGGGTGGTGGTATTTTCTTGAATGTGATCGTCCACCAACGACGATGACTATAATGATAGCTGCACTGGTGCTATCATGAAAACGTTGTTGGAAAAAGCATTTCGTAAGATAATGACTGTTTTAACCGAACCTTAATACATAAAACATCGCATATGTGTGTCTCTTGCATCATGTAACATCGCGCAAATTCGGCGACACGGTACTGGTTGCGCGGACGCCTCCGCCAGAGCATCGAGTCCTTTTCCAAGTAAGTGTCTATGAATAGTCCTTAGGATAATTTAGCTGAAGTAGTCTGTAAGACTATAGATCAAAGACTTAAGCAGTTTCGCCCCTTAGTATTGCAAATATCTGAATTTTGCAATTTGAGCACATTGTAGCCGGGATCGTTTTCTGCAGCTCTGTACCTTAAAATACCTAGCCATATCCCATCACACGACGCATTCATCTTGGCGACATGACCACTCTCTACCGAGCAGCCCTCTTTCCAACCACCGTTACTTGTCAGTTTCAGTTATTCATGGCTGTAGTTGGAACATGAGAATATTATCTACATTTGCAACTATATGGTTATCCTACACAACTACGTGGTTTTCAAATAAAAAAGAAATACCTATACGAGATTTTATCCAACCACTGTTCACGTATAATTCCATTCTCGAAAAGGTCGCAGGAAGAAAGATCGCCTAATTCTTCTTCGATCGATCTAAGAAAAGTGTACAATAAAATTAACAATTTGTCGTTTTCATCATTGAATTAGCACTAATCCATTACTATATTCTAAACGGAAGTGACATATGTGAACGCGAAGAATTTATCCAGGTGTGGCCACTAATTTCGTGATAGAGTTCTAAACATTTATTTAAATCATTCAGTAATACAGAAAACTGCTGTGTCTATATAACATCGCATTCGTGTGTTCCTTGCATAAAGTAACGCCGCGCAAACTCGGCGACATAGTACGGGTTGCGCGGCCACTCCAGGCAGAGGATTGAGTCCTTTTGCAAGTATGGGTGTGTGAACAGTCATTAGGATAATTTAGCATTAGTAGTTTGTAAGGCTAGGGACCACAACCTTTAGCAATTCCGTCCCTCAGGATTACAAATATTTCAGTGTTCTAATTTGAGCATATTTTATACATGATCGATTTCTGCACCTCTGTTCCTTAAAACACCTACCCTTGCAGGATCCGAGCAGGTGCACGGGTGGAGGGGATTATTAGTTATTGGGAGCTCCAATGTTAGGCGCGTGATGGAGCCCCTTAGGCAGATAGCGTCGAGATCCGGAAGGAATTCCAACGTGCACTCGGTGTGTCTGCCGGGGGGCCTCATCCGAGATGTGGAGGCGGCCTTGCCGGCGGCTATCGAGGGTGCGGGGTGCAGTCGACTGCAAGTCGTGGCTCACGTCGGCACCAATGACGCAGTTCAGTCAGCTGCCAGCCGCCTTTATTAAAGTACTAGATTAGTTAAAAGTCCGTTTGTAGCACTGTTCCCATGGTTGATCAGGGTCCTTTGGTTTGGGCCGACTGATGGGTCCGAACGAGAGGCTTGGCCGCCTCTGTGACAGCAGATTTCTGGATCTGCGTTATCGGGCGAGGAACTGTAGGGTGCCCCTAGATACATCAGGGCTGCACTACACTAAGGAAGCGGCTACTCGGGTAGCAGCGTACTTGTGGAGTGCACATGGTTTTCTTTAGGCTAGGCGCTAACTGTGATGAGCACTCGCCTGTCAGCATTCAAACAGCGAATTCAGGCCACGTTCGGAACAAAAATTCCAACATAAAAATATTAGCCGCGAACTTACAGAGTATTAGAAACAAAGTTCCCGAATTTGCCGCACTGTATGGAAGTTATTGCGCTCAGATAGTTTTAGGCACCGAAAGCTGGTTAAATCATGATGTGACAAGTTCAGAAATATTTAGCGAAGCGTGGAATGTATATGAAAGGTAGATCGGATACAACTGGAGGAGGAGTGTTCATCGCTGTGGATAAAGATATTGTTTCTACTGAGATCGATGTTGAAAGTAACTGTAAAGTTATCTGGGCACGTATAACAGGTCTAAAAGAAGTAAAGTTAATAGTTGGGTGTTTTTACCGACCCCCTAGTGCTGCTGTAGAAGTTTTAGAATCATTCAAAGAAAATCTACACCAGGTGGTGCATAGGTATCCGAGCCATGTAATATTAGTCGGGGGAGACTTGAACCTTAAGAGTATAGATTGGGACCTCGCTAGTTACATTTCAGGCGGTACAGACAAGCAGTCTTGCGAGCAACTTTTGGACACATTCTCCGAAAACTGTCTTGATCAGTTAAACCGGCAACCCACGCGCAATGGAAATATTCTAGACCTAATAGCCACAAACAGGCCTGACCTTATTAACGATGTCTGTGTAGAGGCAGGAATTAGTGATCATGATATCGTCATAGCGTCGATGGTGACCAAAGTTCATAAACCAATCAAGAAGGCTAGGAGCGTGTTTTTGTTGGGAAGAGCCGATAAGCAAATGTTACGATTGCACTTAGAAAATGAATGGGCATCGTTTAATTCCGGGACTATGGATGTAGAGGAATTGTGGACTAAATTTAAGTGCATTGTTAACCCTAGAAGGGTCGGCCGAAAAATAGTTTCAGGAACGGTCGGGCTGGGTCTGACGGACCCAACAATTAAAATTCTTATGACAAGTGCCAAAACAGTGTATTTACATCAACTGACGATTATTTATATTGTTTAGGTCCTACCAAATGCTGTAGGGACATTATTTTATCGTTCTGAATTTCACCGTTGCTGTAAAATAAAAAAAAGTAGAAAATATACTTCTTTGTATTAATAAATGTAACCACACTAGAAGTACCAGTAAGTTGGATTGAAATACGAATATAAATGAGAATAATTTGTAGAACTGAGAAGCAGACTTGTTGAATTTATGTTATATAAATCGAAATTGTGCATATAATGAATAGTTTGTGTCATATCGTCCTCTAAATTCGTCACTTTTTCTAACAGACGACACAAACCATTTCTGCATGCACCAAGCACAACTATATTTTTAGCAAATTTTACAGAAGTATTTCGTTTTGCTGTCCTTCCACTTATAGCATCTTCCCCTTCATCCCCACGTATTTCACTATTGCTATCATGACCACTGTTTATTTAGAAGTCTGGGTCCGCGTCAGAATCGTCAATTTCATTATCATCATCGTATAATATGTTGAAAATTTCACAGTATGAAACACTTTCTCTTGAAAATTTATATTTTAAATCATTGGCATCAAAATAGTTCACAAAGTCATTTGAAACTGGATGCAACACCAAATACAAATACACCCGCACTGGTAGAATGCAATAACGTAAACGGTCGGGCTGGGTCTGACAGACCCTCCCGATTTTTAGAGAACTGCCGAACATTGTCTAAACGATTTAAAACCTTATTCATGATGTTAACGCTTTCTCTTGCATGTTTCAGGAAGCTAGCAGAGCGCTCGAGTCAGATCAGCGACTATAAGCATATAAATTCGTTGAAATAGTAACTAGTGGGTCTCACAGACCCAGCCCGACCGTTCTAGGGTTAATAAAGGGTTAGAGAAATATGTGCCAGTAAAGACGATTAAGGATGAAAAAGACCCACCGTGGTATAATAATAATGTTAGAAAGCTGCTGAGAAAGCAAAGGAGGTTGCACTCTCGATTCAAAAAACAACACGCAAATGATGACAGGCAAAAGTTAGTAGAGATTCGTGCGTCTATAAAAAGATCGATGCGCGAAACATACTATAATTATCACAGCCATACCTTAGCAAAAGATCTTTCGGAGAACCCGACAAAATTCTGGTCCTATGTAAAATCGATAAGCGGGTCAAAGTCCACTGTCCAGTCACTCGTTGATCATTCCGGGGCAGTAATAGAAGAAAGCAAACGGAAAGCTGAAGTTCTAAATTTAACCTTTAAGAAATCTTTCACGCAGGAGGACCGCACAAATGTACCATCATTTGATCAACGTACTAATTCCGAAATGGGGGACATAGCAATAGGTATTTCCGGTGTAGAGAATCAGCTGAGAGAGGTAAATACGAAAAAAACTGCTGGTCCGGGTGGAATACCAGTTCGGTTTTACAAAGACTATTCTGCGGCGTTGGCCCCCTACTTAGCTTGCATTTATAGCGAATCTTTAATTCAGCGCAAAGTTCCTAGTGATTGGAAAAAAGCGCAGGTGACTCCCGTGTATAAGAAAGAAAAGAGAACTGACCCATACAATTACAGGCCAATATCGTTGACATCAGTTTCATGTAGAATTTTGGAGCATATACTCAGTTAGAATATAGTAAATTTCTTTCAAACAGAAAAGCTTCTTTCCATGAATCAGCACGGGTTTAGGAAACATCGTTCATGTGAAACTCAACTTGCCCTTTTCTCACATGACATCTTGCGAGCCATGGACGAAGGGCAACAGGCGGATTGTGTTTTTCTCGACTTCAAAAAGGCGTTCGACGCGGTGCCACACTGCAGGCTGCTAACGAAGATACGAGCTTATGGAATAGGTTCACAGATATGTGACTGGCTGGAAGACTTCCTAAGTAATAGAACGCAGTACGTTGTTCTCGACGGCGAGTGTTCATCAGAGACGAGTGTATCGTCAGGCGTGCCTCAGGAGAGTGTGATAGGACCGCTATTATTTTCTATCTATATAAATGATCTGATGGACAGAGTAAGTTGTAATTTGCGGCTGTTTGCTGATGATTCTGTGGTGTATGGGAGGGTGTCGTCTGTAACTGACTGTAATAGCATACAGGATTACTTAGACAAAATTTCTAGTTGGTGCGAAGATTGGCAGCTAGCTCTCAATGTAGAAAAATGTAAGGTGATGCGCATGAGTAGAAAAAACAATCCCATAATGTTCGAATACAGCATTAGTAGTGAGCTTCTTGATACTGTCGCGTCGTTCAAATATCTAGGCGTAACATTGCAGAGCGATATGAAATAGAACGAGCATGTAAAGACAGTTGTGAGTAAGGCGGACAGCCGACTTCGATTTATTGGGAGAATTTTGGGAAGATGTACTTCACCTGTAAAGGAGACCGCGTATAAAACGCTTGTACGACCACGTCTTGAGTATTGCTCAAGTGTTTGGGACCCGCAGCAGATCAGTTTAAAGGAAGACATAGAGGCGGTTCAGAGACGAGCAGCTAGATTTGTTACCGGTAGGTTCGACCAATGCGCGAGTGTCACGGAAATGCTCCGGCAACTCAATTGGGGATCGCTGGAAGAAAGACGACGTTCTTTTCGTGAATTTCTGTTAAGTAAATTCAGAGGGCCGGAATTTGAAGCTGAGTGTAGTACGATCTTGCTGCCGCCTACTTACATTTCGCGTAAAGATCACAAAGACAAGATAAGAGAAATTAGGGCTCGTACGGAGGCATATAGGAATTTTTTTTTCCTCGTTCTATTTGGGAGTGGAATAGGAAAGGAAATGCCTAGTAGTGGTAAGTGTACCCTCCGCCACGCACCTTACGGTGAATTGCGGAGTATGTATGTAGATGTAGATGTTTGAACACAGAATTATCCATTAATATATTTTTAGCGGATGTGATATGTGTGAACGCGAACTATTTTATCCACTAATTTCGTTGATAGAATGCTAAGCATTTTGTTTAAATCATCCAGTCATACATTGCTGATAATGAAAACTATTATTTAAATCGTAAATACCGTTAACAAGCGTAGTGGCGCATAGCAATAAAAGGAATTGATGAAGTCGGTAAACTGAGAGCTGATAAAAGAGCCATTGGAAGTGTCTACCTCTATCAGCCCTCTGCTATCCTGGTGCTGATCGGTCACACGAAGGTCGCCGACGGACTCAACCAATGAGATGTCGTTTAATATATAGGGGGCGGGATGGGGCGGGATGGGGCGTGGTCTGGGAGGAGCTAAAGCAATTGACATCCTGACGTGCCATCCTCTCCTAACTACAAGCCGGCTCCCCGCCTTTATGCGATATGGAGTAACGATAGAGTTGGATTGTGAACACTAGTAACATCTCTCTGTGAATAATAATGCACTGTAAATCCACACAAACAAAAATTGAATTTGATATATCACAACAACCCATTTTTACAGCTAAAGTATAAAAATTTTGAAGTATAAAGTATCAAATTACACAATGACACAAGAATTGAAATTCAGCGTCATCTTATGGTAATCTTCTACATCTCAGGGCTAATGGTATCTTAGCCTAATAAGAAATATTCGTGTCTTATTCACATTGTGGCTGCTTTCCTAATCTATTGTAGGTAACATCAAGTCTCTCTCAGTCAAGAAAGGTGCTTCAAATCCCAGACAAGCAGAACATTTTAACTTTGGCGTTGAATTTATCTCATTCCACCGAAACGGTCGAAATGTTCCAATATTTCGATTGTGTAAGTTTACGGCCGTTACTGTCAACTAATGTTCTCTGTTCTTTTGGACATGCCCGAAAAGAACAGACACTATGTCAGTAATTGTTCATCATTTCTCAATAAACTTTTCATGATGCATGTTATTTCACTTTCTGCCCTTCTTAGTATTAGACGTCTGCATTTACTATTACTTCTTTAATTTATTTATAGTTTGTATTTTCTCTTTTACACACTTAATGTCAGCATCTTCAGTGCTATGCAGGTATGTACTCGGCTGAAATTTTCTATATTTGATACAATGCTGTATTCACAATTCCATCGGCTTTGAAGTTTGTGTGGTTTAACAGTGTGAATTGTAAATAGAATTGTTCTATAATATGTCGGATTACATAATTTTCGATGTTTTTACTGTGCTCACTCTGAGTCCCAATAAAATTGAACAGGTAGCCGTTTGAAGAGTGGAGGAAAGGGAGTAACACGCAAGTCAATTGCCTTCCTGCACTTTTACGTTTAAATAAAAATAACGTAAATAAATTACTTTTAATTTCTTGGTTTACGTAAATTCCTTAAATATGTAACACATTCGAATGGTATTATCGCCCATTGTTTGGTATATTTGTTGCATTTGAGTACGCTAATTTTGGATATCTTTGCGTGCAACAAATTTTATTACAATCAATTACCACTTAAAAACAATCTAATGTTTCTGATGATATATGTGGTTTACAAAACTATTCACTTTTGGCACAGCGTCAGAAGATACCGGTTACTGGATATACAACATACAGTTTTGGTTCCAGCCACGACCAAAACGCAATAAAAATATAAAATTTGCATTTATCCTATTTCATAACATGAGTGTGTGTCCTAGAACACCAACTGTGTTTACTGATGAAATGATTCACAGATAGATGTCACTAGCGTTCACAATTTAACTCTGTCGTTACTCCATATCGCTTAGAGGCGGGGAGCCGGCTTGTTGTTAGGAGAGGATGGCACGTCAGGATGTCAATTGCTTTAGCCCCTCCCAGACCACGCCCCATCCCGCCCCCTATATATTAAACGACATCGCATTGGTTGAGTCCATCGGCGCCCTTCGTGTGCCCGATCAGTACCAGGATAGCAGAGGGCTGATAGAGGTAGACACTTCCAATGGCTGTTTTATTGGCGCTCAGTTCACAGACTTCATAAATTCCTTGTATTGCTAAGCGCCACTACGATTGTTATCTATATTTACGATTTAAATAACAGCTGTAATTATCAACAATGCATGTCTGAATGATTTGAACTAATTTTTTAGAACTCTATGAACGAAACTAGTGACCACACCTGTATAAAAAAGTTCCCGTCAACACAAGTCACTTCCGCTAAGAATATAGTAACGGATTATAGATAATTCAATGTTGCAAACAAGAAATTGTTAACTTTATTGTAGACTTTGCTTAGATCGATCGAATAAGAATTAGGTCATCTTTCTTCCTGACATCTATTCAAAAATGGAATAATACATAAAACCTCGTATAGGTATTTCTTTATTATTTGAAAACTACGTAGTTGTGTAGGATAACGATATAGATGCAGAGGTAGATAATAGTCTTATGTTCTAACTACAGCCATGGAAATCTGAATCTGAGAAGTAACGGTTGTTGGAAAGGAGGGCTGCTCGGTAGAGAGTGGTCATTTCGCCAAGATGAATGGAGAAATGTGGCGTCGTCTGATCGGATATGGCTAGGTCTTTTAATGAAATGAGGTGCAGAAGTCGATCCTGGATACAATGTCTTCAAATTAGAATATTCAAATATTTGTAATCCTGTGGGACGAAACTGCTAAAGGTTGTGGTCCGTAGTCTTACAAACTACTTAAGATAAATTATCCTAATGACTGTTCACACTTCCATACTTGCAAAAGGACTCAATCCTCTGCCGGGAGTGGCCGCGCAACCCGTACTATGTCGCCGAGTTTGCGCGGCGGTACTTTATGCAAGGGACACACGAATGCGATGTTATATAGACACAGCAGTTTTCTGTATTACTGTTCGGTGAAAACAGTCATTACCTTGCGAAATGCTTTCGTCAGCGCAGCCATCATTATAGTCATCGTCGTAGGTGGATGATCACATTCAAGAAATCATCACCACTCAGCTGTCTGGATAACCACATCCACGTTATGTCGGACGTTAGACATGGCGCAGGAGCATGTGTAAATATATACGAAGCGTGTGTGTAACTCATGTAACAAACCGAGAGGTCAATGGTTGGGTATGCGTATCACGTAAACATTGTCAGGTAATGAATCGTCTTCGACATATCTTGGTCTTGTATTGAAGCCATTTTTCTGCTAAAAGGGAGATGACGTAATTCTAATTTTTTATCTCATGCTATTGTCTTAACAAGAAAAACATAATAACTTAATTTTTGGATCATCGTAAGCCATTCGTTAAGTCTACGAAAGTTCAACTGTAAACGCAGCAAGCAAAATCACTGTCAAATCGCTTACTGAACTTGCCAGAATTGCAGGCGGACCCTCCACAGACACAAGGTTCCTGTGTGAGTGCTCCTAGCCCTTCTCCACTCACCTCAACTCTTTGCCTCAACTGACCTAATGACCACGATTTCGACGGGAAATCAAACCCTAATCATCAATTTCTTTTCCTAAGGGGCTACGTCCTAAGCAAAGTTGCACAACAAAACCCTTAGTTTTCATGCAAGCCATACACAAATTTATGGTTTTTTAAATCCTAGCGAAATTACTGTACCTTTAAAGTAGGATGGTTCTTTATAACCTTTTGTTTATTTACTGGTACGTAATAGACCACGAATCACAAAGCCTAACAGGATAAACCCACTTTCTGAGCAATATGTTCTCAGTCAAAATGTTAACCTTAACGGACTTAACTGCGGGGTCGTCAGTTCCTAAACTTACACACTACCTATGAACTACCTTATACTACAGACGACACAAACATCCATTACCGTGGGGGAATTTCGAACCCCCGACAGTGAATAGCCTCGCGCATCGGAGCATAGCGCCTCAATTCCCTCGCAACTCCGCCGCGGCTGTACTTAGTCTAATCCCGATACGAGATTCATACTTCCATATTGGCTCCCGGTTTTCTACTCCCCTCTACTCACTGAATGTAATTTACCTACTTTCGGCAGTTCGACATTTTCCTCTATGCTCCTTCGCAGTCTTAAGCGCTTCCTGGGCACAAACCAAGACCACCCGATTCGCTGGGTTGTCCCTCCAGAAGCGAAAGCTTGACACCTTGGCCCCAATACAAGTGTACCGCTATGCCTCGAAAACGGTCCCGACAATTTGAACAATTATGTCACACACCGAGTATGTTTCCGTTATTTTACAACTACCAGTGAGTGTCTTGCACTAGAAGGATATCACATTTACATTCCTTACAACGATCAAAGTGTAAGGGCTCTTTCCATGTGTAGGATCTCAGGTGACTCTGGAATACATACCAGGTAACCTTTTACGAGGAGGTCTCCTTTTGGGTTGAGCATTGCCGGTTGAAACAGCAACAGGAATAGCCAATAAATAACGTTGTTCCCGTTGATTATTACATTCATCGAAAACGCCTCTTAAATGCATCCCACTGTTATTCCTAAGCCGATGGTACTCGATGTACACTCTTTGACAAAAAACCTGGACGCCGGCCGGCCGCCGCTGAGCCTAAGTCCGAGCCGATCGCGACATGGGACAATAAAAGTGGCCGCGCTGATTCGCTCTAAGTCCGGCTATCTGCACAATCTGCCAACACTGTAGACTGCGGGAGTTCTTGTGTGTTGTTAGAAAGTGTGTAGGTCAGCTACATCCGTGGTCCCGCGGTAAAGTGCGTGACTTGCATGTGAAAGTATTAGCGATCGAAACCGACTGTTGATAAAAATTTTAAATTCACGTTCCTCGAGCGTACTGATGCCACATGTATAAGGGAAGCATATGCGTAACGTATTTCATTCTTTGATACACTGTTACTAACATTTCGGCTCAATAACACTGTTGCCTCTGGCCGCAGCACTCGGCAGAGCTCTCCGCGGCCCACTCGCCGGCAGCAGCGGTGGCGGCGCTACACAGCGCTGCCTCGCCCTCTGCCCACAGCGCCTGCCGCCGCTCATCGCCCTGGATACGTAAAATGCTTGGGTGTTGCTGAGTGGTGAAGCAAAAAAGACATCTAATACCATTTCCGTAATTTGGAGTCGACCTTTCTGAAAGCCTTATTATATAAAGATTTTCTTCTGATTCCATTAAAGAGTTTCTTCTTGCAATCTGCAGCGTATAAAGTAAAATAAAACAAAGTAAAACGGAATACCACCGAAAAACGCACTGTCTCCAACCAGGATTAGAACTGCCGACCCACAGCTCGGTTGCATCGCCAGACATGAGCAGAACCACACAGCCAACCACACGCTGCCGCCTGGTGGCCTCAGTCTCTCTCATATTCAATGCTGAGCCTCTAACGTATCTCGAACGTTAACCTGAAAGTCATCTATGCGAATAAAAAAATTCCTTGAGTGCAAAAGTTTAATTTCTGTCTCTCATATAACATGGGCATTATACAGCATGAGTCATGAAAGTAGAAGACGAATGTCAAGTGAACTTAGCTAGACAACTCAGTACCACTTGCGGAAGTAACTGCACTGTCACAGTGTTGCCAAATATTAGCAACGATGTTGCCAGTTCTTAGCTGTACTAGGAAGACCTGTGTAGCGATAAGCGACGCGAAATCGCCCTCGTCTCATACGGGCTTCAAGAGGGACGTAGCGGATTTTGGTTAATAAAATCAAATGTTCAAATGTTTGTAATTCTATCGGACCAAACTGCGTGGTCATCAGTCCGTAGCTTACAAACTACTTAAACCTAGGTAAACTAACCTAAGGACAAACACACACACCCATGCCCCAGGGAGGACTCGAACCTCCACGGCGAGCAACCGCGCGCTCCGCAGCGAGACGCTTTAGACCGCTCGGCTACTCCACCGCGGCTTTTGGTTAATACGCGGCGCAATCTCCTGATAGTTTCCGTCGTCACACTTTAGCATGCAGATATTTAATTCGTTCAATGAGGCCGAAACCAGCGTTGATATATTTTGAAACTTAACAGCGTTATGATACAATGTCAGCAAATGACTAGAGAAGTTAAACATACTGATATTGTTCTAGAAACATACGGCAGGTCAAAGATTGAGATATATAAACATCCATCACGATTTCAGTTTCACCTCCCTCCAAAAAAAAGAGACTAAAACAATTAATTTGTTAGAATTCAGCAAAAGCTATTTTGTTTTTAATTTTTCGTGAAAAGTTGCCTCATCCGTCAGGAAAAACTTCGCATCTTGAAAGTGACTGCGTTACATAATGCAGCCTTACGACCGCACAAGTAATATTTCACGTGTTGGTTTGTTTGAAACCCAGAAGAAACATAATCAACTGATTATGTGTGCAACACAGTAATTAGTTCATTTGGGGATTCAGAAGGCAGGATACTTAAAATTACGGCCATGAATACAGAAACTAAACTGTGTATGTGAGAAATGTGCAATTCTGAGGTTTTTCATCTGCAAACATATATATATATATATATATATATATATATATATATATATATATATAATTCATAGACTACTAACCAGCTTATTGATTTCGCAGTGTTACAGCCTTGTTGGCCCAACAAATGATAATGAGAATCCGAATCCATGTGTCTGATGGATTCTTCGAGTTATGCCACCCACGACTTGCATGTGTTGTCGTCACGATGATAAATCAACAGAAATTATTACAATTTTTTGCCTACTTTTTCATATAGTTGTATTTTCCGTAAAACTACACATTCTTTCCGGTCTCTTGGCCACATGGGAAAGAACGCTTTTGCAACTGAATTAATGATAATAATGATTGTAATCAATGGCGTTTACCTCATTACAGCAGAATGATAACGATTACAATAAAAATAGAAAATGCCGATCTCTTGGTTGACACACTGAAATGAGTTTTGGTATTTAGTTGCTGAATACCGTTTAGGACATTTGTCAGAGGAGAAAAATAACCTAAAGCCACACACATCACTAGTACAACGATATCTCACTAATCAACTATGCTTGCTGTAGATCAGGAGACGAGAATAGCGTCACCGATCTAAATTGAGAGTACTGGTGCAGTTGTCTGACATTTGTTGGCAGTTAATACATTCCCGACATAAACCACAAAATTGTTTGCAATTTAAACAGGGGTCGACGTTCCTGCGGTCGAAAATTTAATTGAGGATAACAGAGTCATATTAAGTCAATGATCAAACTCATATCCTCAAGAATATTGGAAAATACCTCGAATGCTGGAAATGAGGAAACGATCAGAGTTGTCTAGCGTTGTAAGCAATACGCCAAGCAATAGCAAGAATTTCTTGGGTATCCCACAATATCCTCATTCCTACAAACAGCATGCTAACTGGCTTTTAGCCATGCTGCGCTACCAAAGGCCATTCTAAGTAAGGCTTCAGTCCGAAAGCAGACAACAGCATTGAAAAATGCTAATGAATAGATGACTTACACTCATCAACTTCCGGGGAGACTTTCTTTTAACAAAACGAAGAAAGTGCAAAACGACTACTTTCTCCAAAATTCCTACGAGCTGTTATTCCAACATGGATGTATATAAGCCGGCCGCGGTGGCCCCGGTGACTGAGGCGCTCCAGTCACGGTCAGCACGGCCACTACGGTCGGGGGTTCGAATCCCCCCTCGGGCATGGATATTTGTGCCGTCCTAGTTCGTAAGTAGTTCATAAGTAGTTTGTAAGTTTAGGGACTGATGACCCCGTAGTTAAGTCCCATAAGCTTTACAGACATTTGAACATTTTTTTTATGTATATACGTTCGGTCTTGTCATACGCGGCTCACATTCCAGGAATATCACAAAAATGAGTATTTGGCGTGTACCGTCTTAGAGCAGCTATTACGCAAGTTTTTACCGATAATCATAAAACTGACCAGATGGGTTTTGCTGCAGAATATATCGACTGCTATTAGATCCGCATAACCTTTCCCGACAAGAAACTGTTTTCTTCGTATAATGATGCACCTCTTTAGGTGAATTATAATGTTACTGTTTAATGTTGCTTCAGAAGAACTTTTTGCATTAAATATATTTATCTTTGCAGGTGCTTCAAAGTAATTGTAATAATTAGTTTCCCTTCAAATTAATCCATTTATTCGAAGTATTATTTGTAAAGTAATTGCAACCGCGAAAAGTGAAATAGTACTATAAACCGAACAGTTTGGTTACTTTAGGTCTATAGTCCATGGGCAGAACGCTTCCATGTGAAATATCTCCACGAATGGCAGAGAGGCGGGTCTCTGTCATAGTATGGAGTAAGGCTCGCGTTGCCGGTCCTCTGTAGAGAAGAGATGTAATTGTGTGTTGAAGAAAGATATATCTATGAAACATGCCTATTAATTTTATTTTTCTCCTGTATTTATATTTTTCAGGCTTATATTCGCCTTTACTTGTCACAAAATAATGACATATCTCTTTCTCCGCAAGTAGCATTACATTTTCCGTTGTCTCTAGATGGATCATACTTTGTCTCTGCCGGTCCCAGATCTCACGTCGAAAGAAAAATGTCCTCCACATCATTCATTTCGCAGGAGGCGGTCGTATATTTACCATTGTAATATTTACTTGTACGAATATTGTTCGCAAGCGTAAATAGTTTGCTCTTGCTGTTCGTCTCCAATTCCCTATAATTCTCCTCGTGAAGTGGATGAACCGTGCTTTATTATTGTTAGTTCCATTAGTTTTTATTTCAAGTTGAGCTTTGAATTTGTATTTTTTATTACCGTTACATTTGTTTGTTGAGTATGTTTGACAGTATTGAAGGTCAACAAGTTCTCATATCCATTAACATGAGCGTGTTAGAGCTAAGTATAACGATTATTTTTGTCTTGTTTCATCTGTACAACTTCCTCTCAAAATGTGGAACACTTCTTTTAACACCATTCATTTGAAACGGATATGTAGGCAGTGGACATTCACGGATTACTCATTTATTAACGTCATTGATAATGATAATTAGGATCAGATTTATTTACAAATTTTGTACTCAATCCATTTAATTAAATTACAACCCTCCGCATTCTACGGCATCTGTTATAAATCAATAAGAGATACGTCAATACGTTTATTTACTATCTTTTAACAAGCAACTGATTTAAACCGTGGCACAAGTCATCGATCAATTTTAATTTCAATCGTTGTAACACGTATTTATAAGGTTGCTTTATTGTCTATTGTATGTTTCTTACAAATTTTACAATTGATTTTACACTAACGATAGGCCAGAAACTTAATTAACGCAACTCAGAACCGTGTGATAATGCAATATCTACTCACGTTCATTTTTGCGACTTGGTGCAGTGGTAACACATTGGATTCATATTCGGCTGCACGGTGCTTCAAACTGGCCTCCGGCCATTTGGATTTGAATTTTCCACGATTTTGCTAAATAAGTCTAGGAAAATGGCGGAATGGTCCCTGCGGCAGTGTGCGGCCGATTTCCTTCCACATCCTTATCACAACAATCCGTAACCTTCCTTCTTTCTTTCGTGTCTAGTCTGCAATATTTTGTTTATGTTTCTGTGTTTTAGTACAAATTTTGCAGTTCATTTCAAACCTAATTCCCACTGAACAAGAGACCTTAAACTTTCAACTCAACTTATAACTGGATGACACTGCTACATTAAAGCCATTTCTTAATTGGTGTGTGGTGGAGGGCACTTTATATACAACTGCTGTTTCCTCCTGTTTCCTTCCAGTCGTGAATGGTTCGCCGTTAAAACAATTTCTGGTAGGACTTAATGTGAGTTCATATGGCCCTATCTTTTACCTTCGCGATCTTTCCGTGACTAATACGTACGAGGGGTAAGGTGAATTAGAAATAAAACAGATGTATCGAATGTCTCTGTTGTATTCTCATGCAAACGTTTGAAACTAAATGTAAAATTTCACACATACAAAATTTGAAAAGTGTAAAACAATCATTTAAATGAAAAATGCTTGTAAAATGGTTTTAAAATAGACTATGACGTATAAAGTAACTTTTTCCACTCGAAAATTACTACCGCGTTAAAGATAGTTCCAAAAAAATTTCGAATTTTTAATACCTATGTCAGTCATCATAGTAACACTGGAACGTAAAGTGTTCTTGCTTCATGAGTAATGCTAGCAGTAGCGTTTAGTCGCCATCGACTTGAAGGGTAATTTATTTCATTAACATTCTGAAGTCGATAAGAGGTATGACGCGGTGGCGGCAGCCACGGTCGTTTTGGTAAATGCGGCACAACGAGCGAGCGAAGGCGCGCGCATTTGGAAACGGAGAAGGTGGAGCGCGCCTGCTGGAGGAATAGTTTTCGTTCTGAACAGAGGAAGCCATCAAAAGGAGCCTAACAGATGTTCGGTAGACCTCCCCGAACTTTCGCGGTTTGACTGTAACATAAGAAATAAATGAAATTCACGAACTGCATTGAATGGTTAGTAAATTAATGTCGTCCGCTATCTGCTGACGATACCGCTCGAATGATAATCTATCGACGTGAGATACATGGAACTTAAAAGTCGCCATAAAGTTTGTACTCTGAAACCTATCACCGCGCTGTAGCGAGCAAATTGCAATTAAAACTATGTCTGCAACGCATTCGGCCATCAGACTACGTAACATTTTATGAAATCAACGAGGCAGGCAACAGTAAGACAGGTTCGAAATCTATCGAGCATATCAAGGAACGTGCTAAAAATTAGCGTTTGATTCAAATGGAACGCTATTTAACGTACCAAGATGTTCCATCAATAACAGGTCGCTTGTAATTTCCATATTGACCTGCCGACGTTTTATTTTATCAGGAAGCAAACTCTAAGGAAACTGGACAAAATTTGAGTATTTACGAAGACTTTTCTGCGAAAAATTGTGCGACTTTTTTTTTTATTTAATGGAGTAAAGTAAACATAACGATAAGGCCTACCTAGTATACAACCATAAACCGAGAAACAAAACTGGAAAAACTCTCAATGAGGTATTCATTGATATTTTTTCTTTACTCTTTTAAAATAGCTGGCCACATGGCACATATGCAATTTGGAGGGCACAGTGTCTCGAGCATGAGTGGAATTACGGATCCTAACATGCAGGACGCCAGCTACAAAAACTCGTTCATCAGGCCACCAATGTAATCAAGATTTTCCAACGTCGTAGCTAGGGTCTATTGTTTCGCAACTTTGTCATCATGTAGATGTGAGTCTGACTTGTAAATGTGCAAACAGTTGACTTTTTCTCGTCACCTCCATTAAATATTCTGTAAAATTAATATCAGAATATGCACATTGTAGTAGCTGAATTGTGTTCAAGAAGGTCGTTTCACACATCAACTACTCCTACTCTCTTTCACGTTGCGAGCAATCTGCCTCAGCTGTGAGTAAATCAATGAGGTAATGTTTATAGCCGTAATGTCTAGCTGTATAATAGTCACTTTATAAACACCTAGCTTATTTCGAAATCGGGTCAGTTTTGTTGCAAAAGCTGGATCTTATCAATTCATCTCGTTATGTCTTTCAAATGTTCAAATGTTTGTCAGGCTTAAGGGACTTAACTGCAGGGTCATCAGTCCCTAATCATACAAACTATTTGTGAACCACCTTATACTAAAGACGACACAAACAGCCATGCCCGAGAGGGGATTCGAACCCCCGACGGGGAACGGCCTCGCGCATCGTAGCATAGCGCCTAGATGCGCTAGGCCGCTCCGCCGCGGCGTTACGTCTTTAAATTATCCGCTTACTGTCAAACAAAACCATTCGTGCCAACTGTCTCCTGGAAACCTCATAGTAGATGCCATAGCCACCTACTTCAAGAATATCAAGTGACATCACAAACAAAACGACAGAACATTTTCTTAAATGAATTTATCTGTTGTTCTAAAATGATGGTAAATTTTTAAATATTGTTAAAACAACTTACTTGTAAATTACTTCAAATGTTGTCATCACATAAAGTAAATAATAAATTCTGAAACCGCATCAGCTGCTTTTTTAATTAAGATCCTTGGTTTACAGGTCCACGACCGTTTTCATGTTAAATATTTTTCATATGAAAATTCATTACAGAGACCCAACGTTCAAATCACTTTCATCTGTCATGGAAATAAAATTTCATTAAATAGGCCCGGATATATGGAACCAGTCCAACAGAAATTGTTACTGTCGTTCGGAATAAAATCCAACTATGTTAAAATGTGGGACAAATAGTCGCGTAATTTTGATTACTTTATTGTCCAAGATACCAGTACATTGCCGACGAAGTTAAGGTGTCGAAACTAAAGAAGACTGTCTAAAGAATCGAAAAAACAGGTAGATGACGCATTTGTATTTTGTTCATCTTTGCATCAAGTATTACAGGAACGTAAAAAAACTTACTAATATGCACAACTACCCACATTCTCTATTTTGTTTCAGTTTCAAGAGGACTAAATTCAAAACATGCTTATCTAAACATAATTTGATTATTACACTGCGTCGATGCTTTGGGTACATTTCCATAATAGCTGCTCATTTAGGTAATATACCTTGAATGTGAGACGCGCATGACAAGACACAACGTAGATACAGTCCGTTTTCGAACTACAGTGCGTAGTACCATTGGACAAAATGATCGTTCGCATTACTTTTTCGTTTTGTTACAAAAAGCTCTCACTGAAAGTTGGTGAGGGTAAGTGTTTGATACCTTACTGTTTAGTGATGGATGGGACAACGTTCATTTCCAGCAACGTTTAATGAAATGTCGAAATCTAACAAAGTAATTGTTTTGTCTGTTTTTAGGGGGAGGACAATATCAGTATGTTTCACTTCTCTAGTCATTTGCTGACATTGTATCATAACGCTGTTAAGTTTCAAAATATATCAACGCTGGTTTCGGCCTCATTGAACGAATTAAATATCTGCATGCTAAAGTGTGACGATGGAAACTATCAGGAGATTGCGCCGCGTATTAACCAAAATCCGCTACGTCCCTCTTGAAGCCCGTATGAGACGAGGGCGATTTCGCGTCGCTTATCGCTACACAGGTCTTCCTAGTACAGCTAAGAACTGGCAACATCGTTGCTAATATTTGGCAACACTGTGACAGTGCAGTTACTTCCGCAAGTGGTACTGAGTTGTCTAGCTAAGTTCACTTGACATTCGTCTTCTACTTTCATGACTCATGCTGTATAATGCCCATGTGATATGAGAGACAGAAATTAAACTTTTGCAATCAAGGAATTTTTTTATTCGCATAAGTGACTTTCAGGTTAACGTTCGAGATACGTTAGAGGCTCAGCATTGAATATGAGAGAGACTGAGGGCACCAGGCGGCAGCGTGTGGTTGGCTGTGTGGTTCTGCTCATGTCTGGCGATGCAACCGAGCTGTGGGTCGGCAGCTCTAATCCTGGTTGGAGACAGTGCGATTTTCGGTGGTATTCCGTTTTACTTTGTTTTATTTTACTTTATACGCTGCAGATTGCAAGAAGAAACTCTTTAATGGAATGAGAAGAAAAGCTTTATACAATAAGGCTTTCAGAAGGTCAACTCCAAATTACGGAAATGTTATTAGATGTCTTTTTTGCTTCACCATACAAACAATTTTGAAGGAATTCGAATTGACCTCCCTCAATGGGAATTTTTACTATTTCCCACATGGTAGGGGACGCTTACAGAGGAAGTGAACATAATGAGTAATATATTTCGTTCACGCAAAATATCTGCTGTAGAAATGCGACACCTTTCAGTGTGGCTGTGTTGCTTTATAACGTGCGCTGAAACGTATTCACATAATTTAGCTCATACATTTTCCATAAGGAATCAAACAACGGCACTAAACATTGTAGTGCAGTTACGCACAGTGTCTTGATGAAAACATATGAAGTGATGACAATAACAAATTAAATGAAGGGCTTTTCTGAAAGGAAAAGGATCGCGATTTAAACCAGAAATAAGTGTTAAACATCGTAGACTGCCATTTGATTGGATCAATGACTATGAAAATGTTTTGGCTCTCTAATGTATTATGTATTAGTGTAATAGTATGGTCATCATTCAAAATGGGTGGTCTGCTCCGTTGATATCGTGTCTGAAATACACATGGCAACCTTTTTGTGGATCACCACTCAGAAACACTACAGCATTTTACATATCCAGGGCGATGAGCGGCGGCAGGCGCTGTGGGCAGAGGGCGAGGCAGCGCTGTGTAGCGCCGCCACCGCTGCTGCCGGCGAGTGGGCCGTGGAGAGCTCTGCCAAGCGCTGCGGCCAGAGGTGGCAATGTTATTGGGCCGAAATGTTATTACCACTGTACCAAAAAATGAAATACGTTACACATATGCTCCCCTTACATATGTGGCATCAGTACTCTCGAGGAACGTGAATTTCAAATTTTTATCAACAGTCGGTTTCGATCGCTAATACTTTCACATGCAAGTCACGCACTTTACCGCGGGACCACCGATGTAGCTGACCTACACACCTTCTAACAGCACACAAGAACTCCCGCAGTCTACAGTGTTGCCAGATTTTGCAGATAGCCGGACTTAGAGCGAATCAGCGCGGCCACTTTTATTGTCCCATGTCGCGATCGGCTCGGACTTAGGCTCAGCGGCGGCCGGCCGGCGGCCAGGTTTTTTGTCATAGTGTGTACCTATTCTTACTTCTCCAGCTACAGAGTGTTTCTTTGATATTATATCTAATTTGCAATATGTTACTCATCAAAACATCATGAATATCAATGTCGAATTGTTTAGTAAGCATAAATTTTAAAGCCATTTCTTAATGGCTGCTTGAATGCATGCCTTCACCTCCCACCATTCATTGAGCCAGTAGCAACAAAACATGGAAATCAGCGGTCCAATGCACGCAGACTACATTTCAAACTAATAAATTTATGTTAACAGTAAGACTCGTCTACAAATAGTTTTTAATACATTTGTAATAAAGCATAGCAATAATTACACATTTCACACGAATTATGAATTTTGATATGACACCTGCTCAGTCTTCAAGGTTTCAACGATCAGTGTAAACAAGAAGGGTAAGTTTAAAGCATTCAACAATCCAAAGATTGATTTGAACACCATGGTGCTTACTAGGTATGGTCCTGTTTGGAGTGTGCAGTCACCTTCCTCTGACCATTGAACTGACTTCCATGACCTACAGTTTGACATGTGTTCCGAATAACGGTGGTACTGAGCGTTTGTCACATTAACAACACTGCGAGAGGTGAACAAAAAGTTATACTTAAGATTTCTAGGACTGAGAGCTGAAATCAAACACTCGCCCCTTAAATTCACTGTCTGGCACTTTGCCACTGTCCTACTGAGCACCACTGCAAGCAATATTACAGAAACAGAACACTAGTGCGAGAGACTGATGTTACCATGTAATTTTTAACACTAAGAAAACACTATTAGAATATAGGGGGATTAAACTGTAAAATTGGACCTCCAATGTCCAGAAAACACTTTCGCCACCTAAAGTGGAAAAAAATAGAGAAGAAAAAGTTACATACTGAAATAGGCCTAGTAAAATATTGGGCTACCATACAATAAAGTATAAGTGAAACAAAAAAGAAAGAATAAAAAATGGAAATTTTGAAGTGAGCATACTGCTCCAGTCCAAAAGAAATTGCATAATTTGCCAAAAAGTTCATTATTTGAATATACTCATCCAAGAATGAAACAAAAGGTAATGGTATGGCCTTGTCTATGAATCAACGGAATGGCAAGAAGGAGGGTATAAAATGAACATTAACAATAGTAAAACAACGGTATTTGAATGTTTCAGAAAAATCAAGTGATGCTGAAGGAATTAGATTAGGTGATGGAGGTAATAAAAGTAAAATATTAGTTTCGTTATTTGGGTAGCAAAATAACTTTTGATGGCCGAAATGAAAATAATATACAATACAGAATGGCTACACGAAGAAAGGTGTTTCTGAAGAAGCAAAATTTATTGATGTACGATATTAATTTAAATGATGACAAGTTCTTTCTGAGAGCATTCGCATAGTGTGTAGCACTGCATGGGAGTGAAACGGTGGATACGGAGTTCAGTCAGAGAAAAAGGAAACAAAATATATTCAAATGTTCTATGGTATTGAGAAAAACAAGCAAATTGGACAGAAACCAGCTTCCTTAAAAATCAATATTTTCTTAACAAAAATGTCAATTTATCATACAGATAACATGCAGAAAGTAGTTGCAGCACCTATGGTTTCATACTAAACATATTACACTTTCAACACATGTACATTTTCTTATTCTGGCCATAAAAGTGAAGTATTTAACCCTACACTGCATGGTGTTGCCCTTTGGTAACACAAGTTTTTGTTTCATTTATAATGCGTAGTTCTTGTTGCCAGATGGCAACACTGTGCATATTGAGTACATTGAAGTCTGTTCTAAGCATTTAGTTGATCGTTTCCTCCATAGATGGCAGAGCAGTCATGAATTGAGGATAAACGCAACAAAGGGCACTCCAATGGACTTTACTCACTGTTGGGCCTCAAATTGCGTAATGTAATTACAAAATTATATGACTTCTGTCAAGTAAAAAAATGTTATCATGTTACAGACATATAATAGGAGTGAAAAACATGTTAGACACCAATATTTTTCCTTGAAAGAGTTTCTGAGTAAAGAAAATTACGTGTTGCAGTTCGGCAACACTATGCACTCAGTCAAAGTATTCTTGCATACTTGTTTAGGAAGCTTGCACTCAGCGCTGACGAAATTTCTGTCATTTTAGTGAACTAGTGCTGTTTCTGTTGTAAAATATTGTATCATGAGTGCTGAAAAAGTTTGTTTTGTGGATGATGATGGACGGTTAAAGTAGTTTACAGAAGAAATTTGGTTTTGAATACCAGTTCCGAGTGAAAGTGAAGATGACAGTGGTGATGAAGATGAAATATGTAATAACAGAAATAAATTCGAGAAATCACACAATGAAACTTTTGATCTTATTGAATCCAAAGTGTCTTCAAATGATTCTAATTGTGCTGGGCAGTCAATGGACTCCTCGGTAGCTGCAGCAGGAACTACAAATAGGAGTGGAGGTTCTGCTCCAATAGTAAAGGGGTAAAATACTTGAGTTTATTGGAAATCATGAAGGAACAGAGATCTCAAATGTAATCTGGAAGGACAACAAGACAGTTATGTTGTTATCCACGTTTGTAAGAAGTGACCCTGTAAGCAATGTAAAGAGGTATATAGAAGTAGGAAGGAACATATTTTTGTATCATGTCCAAAAATTGTGCAAATTTATAATAAGCATATGGGAGGAATGGATCTCCTAGACAGTCTCATTGGCAGATACAGAATAATGTGGAGTAAGAAGAGGTAGTTTAGAATATTTTACCATCTTATTGATGTAGCCATAATCAACATCTGGATTTTGTACCACAGAGTTAACAGCATCCACAACACAGTGTCTCAAGCTAAGGAGCTCCAATTAGCAAATTTTATGACTGAACTGGCTGAAACGTTGCTCAAAATTGGTTCCAGCTCTACGCCAAAGAGAGGTAGCCCAAGTTGTGTAGAGAAACCACCAGCAAAGAAGAAATCGGGTTATACCATCCAGCTAAAAATGTCAGATTCGATTAGTTAGAACACTGCCCTGTTTATTTAGATAAAAAAAGGTGCAAATATGAAAATTTGCCAAGGTTATACCATTATTAAATGCAAAAAATGTAATGTGGAGCTGTGTATTAACAAAAACAATAACTGTTTCACTGAATATCATGTATTGTAATTTACTGTTTTCAGATTTATTTCACAAAAGTATCCTGCTTTGAATGCCACTGAGATCTACAATATGAAATTAAAATTCAAAATCAAATACCTCATAAAATGTATATTTCATAGAATGTATTTGTAAATAGTTTTCCTGCTTGATTTGCTGTTGTAAAAGTTTTGATTATTGGAGAATGAGTTATGCATGATGTTGCCAAATGGCAACAGGTAATAAATTATGACTTTTACATTGTTAAATCAGTTGTATATTTTTTTTTGAATATTTTCCTCCTTCATTGCTGAACATTTTCTACCATATAAATTTTTTTTACGCTAAAATAAAAATTCATGCAGTGTAGGGTTAAACTGTCTGATGAATAGTTACCCAAAATTGTGACAATTTTAGAACAAACAGTAGACCACAGACATAAAATATGAAAAATATTTTACTAATAATGGAAACTGACTGAAGACTACTGGTATATAAATTTTCTGAATGAATTAATTACAGGAGACTTGAATAGTAGGAATCTTTTGTAGCAGTGGAAAAGACAATGCAATTAGGCCTAGTTTACTAATAATGAACAAAAGTGAACAAATTTGTGATAGATTTCTTTTTAAAAGTGACCAACTTTTTAGTTTGTTACAAAGTAGCAATTTTGTTATGAGGTGACAAAGCCAAAGAATGTGCTGGACAAAACCACAATATTTACATCAGCGTGTTGAATACTAGAGTGTGGGGAAATATCAGTAATGCTCCCATCATCATACAAACTCAAAGAAACATAAATAGTGCAAAACATTGTCTTGGCTAACAGCTGTTTCCAGATACTAAACAGGCCTAAATGATGCAATAGCCTTTACAATTATAAAAACTTTCATAAATACAGGGGAAAAAATACCTGTATATATGTACACAGACTGTTGCAGCAACAACAAACCTAAATTAAGCTGAAACTCACCAGCAATGATCTCCCTTTCAGATGCAGTGAGGCTTAGATGACCTATGTTCAGATCATGCCCAAAATGTGTTTTGAAATAAACATTACAGATTCCATTTCTATCTTGGGTGACTTCGATACCGGCAGTGCAATGGCTTCCCATCATTCCCCATGAACCACAGACATTGCCGAGGTGGGGTGGCTTGCGTGCCTCAACGATGCAGATAGCCGTACCATAGGTGCAACCACAGCGGAGGGGTATCTGTGGAGAGGCCAGACAAACGTGTGGTTCTTGAAGAGGGGCAGCAGCCTTTTCAGTAGTTACAGGGGCAACAGTCTGGATGATTGACTGAGCTGGCCTTGTAACATCAGCTAATGTGGCTTTGCCACACAGCTACTGCGAACGGCTGAAAGCAAGGGGAAACTACAGCCGTTATCTTTCCCGAGGACATGCAGCTCTACTGTATGAACATATGATGATGGCATCCTCTCGGGTAAAATATTCCGGAGGTAAAATAGTCCCCCATTCGGATCTCCGTGCGGGGACTACTCAGGAGGATGTTCTCATCAGGAAAGACAATACTGGCATTCTACAGATCGGAGCGTGGAATGTTAGATCCCTTAATCGGGTAGGAAAATTAGAAAATTTAAAAAGGGAAATGGATAGGTTGAGGTTAGATATAGTGGGGATTAGTGAAGTTCGGTGGCAGGATGAACAGGATTTCTGGTCAGGTGAGTACAGGATTATAAATACAAAATCAGTTGGGGGTATCACAGGAGTAGGACTGATAATGAATAAGAAAATAGGAATGCGGGTAAACTACTATGAGCAGCACAGTGATCGCATTATCATTGTCAAGATAGATACGAAGCCAACACCGACAACAGTAGTACAGGTTTATATGCCAACTAGCTCTGCCGATGATGAGGAGATCGAAGAAATATATGAGGAGATAAGGAAATTATTCAGACAGTTAAGGGAGAGGAAAACTTAATTGTGATGGGAGACTGGAATTCGGTAGTTGGAAAAGGAAGAGAAGGAAAAATAATAGGTGAATATGGACTGGGCAGGAGGAATGAAAGAGGAAGTCGCCTGGTAGAATTTTGCACGGAACATGATTTAATCGTAACAAACACGTGGTTTAAGAATCACAAAAGAAGGTTGTATACATGGAAGAGACCAGGAGACACCGGAAGATATCAGATAGATTTTATAATGGTAAGACATAGGTACCGGAACTAGGTTACAAACTGCAGGACATACCCAGGGGCAGATATAGACTCTGACCATAACTTGTTAGTCATGAACTGTAGGCTGAAGCTGAAAAAACTGCAGAAAGGTAGGAAAATAAGGAGATGGGACTTAGATAGATTGAAGGAAACTGATGTTCTGGAGAATTTCAGAGGGAGATTTAGGCAACAATTGGCAGAAACAGGGGGAAATAAAACAGTAGAAGAGGAATGGGTAGCATTAAGAGATGAAATAGTGAAGGCAGCGGAGGACAAAATAGGTAGAAAGGCAAGACCTACAAAAAATCCTTGGATATCACAGGAAATATTAAATTTAATTGATGAGAGGAGAAAATATAAAAATGCAGTAAATGAAACAGGCAAAATGGAGTACAGACGTCTAAAAAATGAGATTGACAGGAAGTGCAAAATGGCTAAGCAGGAGTGGCTAGAAGCCAAATGTAAATCTGTAGAAGAATGTATAGCAAGGGGAAAAGTAGATACTGCCTACAGGAAAATAAAAGAGACATTTGGGGACAAGAAAAGCAACTCTACGAATATCAAGAACTCAGATGGGAAACCAGTTCTCAGCATAGAAGCGAAAGCTGAAAGGTGGAAAGAGTACATAGAACAGCTCTACAAAGGAAATGAACTTAGAGACGATGTTGTAGGAAGGGAAGAGGAAGTCGATCAAGATGAAATAGGAGATACTATACTGAGAGATGAATTGTGACAGAGCCTTGAAAGACCTAGGTCGGAACAAGGCCCCAGGAGTAGATGAAATACCCTCAGAGCTACTAAAGTCTCTGGGAGAGCCAGCCATGACGAGACTATTTGAACTGGTGTGTAGGATGTATGAGGCAGGCGAAATGCCCTCAGACTTTAAGAAAAATGTAATAATCCCCATTCCAAAGAAATCAGGCGGAGACAGGTGTGAAAATTACAGAACCATCAGTTTGATAAGTCATGGTTGCAAAATTTTAACACGAATTGTCTACAGGAGAATGGAAAAGCTGGTAGAAGCTGACCTCGGGGAAGATCAGTTTGGATTCAGGAGGAACGTAGGAACCCGGGAGGCAATACTCACTTTATGTCCAATCTTAGAAGACAGATTAAGGAAAGGCAAACCAACATTTTCAGCTTTTGTAGATTTGGAGAAAGCTTTTGACAATGTTGACTGGAATACACTCTTTCAAATTCTGAAGTCAGCAGGGGTAAAATACAGGGAAAGGAGAGTTATTTACAACTTGTACAAAAGCCAGACCGCAGTTATTAGACTCGAAGGGCATGAAAGGGAAGCATCAGTTGGGAAGGGAGTAAGACAGGGTTGTAGCCTTTCTCCACTGTTATTCAATTTGTACATCGAGCAGGCGGTGAAGGAAAGCAAGGAAAAATTTGGAATAGGGATTAAAGTTCAGGGGGAAGAAATAAAAACATTGCGTTTTGCTGATGACATTGTAAATCTGTCAGAGACAGCGAAGGACCGGGAAGAGCAGATGAATGGAATGGAAAGCGTGTTGAAGAGAGCATATAAAATGAACATTAACAAGAACAAAACAAAAATAATGGAATGCGGTCTTAGAAAATCAGGCGATGCTGAAGGAATTAGATTAGGTAACGAAACAATGAAGGTGGTAGATGAGTTTTGTTACTTGGGTGGTAAATTAACATGCGATGGTCGCAGTACAGAAGATATAAAGTGCAGAATGGCAATGGGAAGAAAAGCATTTTTGAAAAAGAGAAATTTGCTAACATCGAATATTAATTTAAGGGTAAGGAAGTCTTTTCTGAAGGCATTTGTGTGGAGTGTTGCCTTGTATGGGAGTGAAACATGGACGATAAGCAGTGCTGACAGGAAGAGAATAGAGGCTTTTGAAATGTGGTGCTACAGAAGAATGCTGAAGATTAGGTGGGTAGATCACATAACTAATGAAGAGGTACTGAACAGAATTGGTGAGCGAAGGAATTTTTGGCATACCCTGACTAAAAGAAGGGATCGCTTGGTAGGACACATTCTTAGACATCGGGGAATCGTAAATTTAGCATTGGAGGGAAGTATGTGGGGTAAAAATCGCAGAGGGAGACCAAGAGACGCGTATAGTAAGCAGATTCAAGTGGATGTGGGTTGCTGTTCTTACGAGGAGATGAAAAGGCTTGCTCAGGATAGAGTAGGGTGGAGAGCTGCATCAAACCAGTCTCCGGACTGAAGACCATAACAACAACAACGCTTCTTGAATGAGACATTAATATCCCAGATCTATGACACATATATGTGTATTTTAGTGCCATCTTTAACACGCTTAGCACCGGTGCGGTCTAAAAAACTACTCCTTGCAGTTTTCTCTTCTGCTGACTTCCACTTCAGAAAGTCTGAAACACCAATTACGAAAACAGATTATATTCCTAAAAATATGGTTTCTATCGCTGGAAATCATCAGTATAAAATACTGGACTACAGAAATGTTATCATTAACACAACTTTCACATATGTAGAAACATGTTACCTCTGAAAGTAAATATTTCAGCAGTATACAGAGCCTACTACACAATTTGACCAACGAAAGAAAGAAGTTGATAATCTTAGATTACGAGTTAACATAGAAATATAAGTAAATACTATGAAAATCCCGTTAAAAAATCCTCAAAGCCGAACTAGTGCAATTTTTGCAACGTTATGCCATAATACTGTAGGCACAAAGTACGGAACTTTACTATTTTTGCATATTATATATTAACTATTACACGAACCGCTTCGTTCAAAAAAGATGGACGTCATGAAACACTAGCCAATAACCGTGGCCCTTCTGATGACGCCAGACCCGATTCCATGCCTAGAATTAAAAAATGTTTGTACAGCTTATGGGACATAACTACGGGGTCATCAGTCTAAACTTACAGACTACTTATGAACTACTTACGAACTAGGACGGCACAAATTTCCATGCCCGAGGGGGGATTCGAACCCCCGACCGTAGTGGCCGCGCAGACCGTGACTGGAGCGCCTCAGTCTCCTCGGCCACTGCGGCAGGCTGCCTAGAATTAGACGCAGGTCACAGTGTGCCCGCTATCTGTGCTTCTGATACCACTTCCTCCGACACGTCGCCCGGTTGTATGATCGGCAGGCAACCCGCGACGTTGTTGCGCTTGGCGGGTTGCCAGTCGCACAGGCTGAGTGCCGCAAAATTCGTCCTTGAAGTACCAGGATAGCAGCGTGCGTGAAGAGGTAGACAGTTTCAGTGGCTGCTTTATCGGCTTCACTTCTTCCTTCTGTACCACAGCGCGACTAAGCTTGGTGACTGTATTCACGATTTCAACAACAGTCTTAATGATCAGCAATGCATCACAAGTCTTTAAAATCTTGGGCAATTCGAAAGTATTTTTTTAAAGTAAGGGAGGTGGATATTTGAGCGTTTAACATCCAGTCGATATCGGAGCCACTTTTCATGACTGCGAGAGACTATGTGGTCGAGAACTGGTTCGAAATTCAGAAACAATGTGAAGAAGACACTAATGTTTTTCCTTAGGCTAAGATAGCATTAGAGCTGATGTTTTATGAGGAGACGGTTACAATTTGACGACGTTGAAGTGCAATTCTTATTTTATGGGCCAATTAGTTACTTTAGTTTTATTACTTATCTCAATAAATGTGTTGTTGGGGTATCAACTTTAGCAGCTTTTGAGTATGTGGTTTTATAGTTTGATTACAAAATTTTAGTTTTTTCATGCTTTCGATTAAATTATTGCTTTTTTGTGGAGCCTTTATTACATAAGGCAGTACATTCTGCGTATTCTTAGCATTTAACAAAAATAATTCAAGAAGTTACCACGTAAACATAATCATTTTACTCTCGGTGAATATGATTTAAGATATCTTACTTTTTGACAGAGAGCCTTCAGGTACCACTGATGGTATAAACAATGCAAATGTTTTGGATATAACCGCGACATCAACTCAATAAATGTATTTGAAATCTGTATTTTTTTCCTTCCATGTCAATATGTACTAGAACACAAAATATACAAATGAAATGATTCACCAACAAGACAACTCTCTCGTCACATCAAGCGCCCACAATCGCGTAACTGGCCAACTGCGAACAGCGGACAAATCGAAGAACGCCTAGACGCCCATCGTGGTGGCAAACTTCTGCGCAAACTAAATGTGCGTTAAGATTCTTTTGATTACAGATAGTATTCATTTGAATTATGTCGTGATAACTATGTCTAATTCAAATATAAACTATAAAACAGCTTCAGACTCCTTGAATATACAGCAAATATCGGTTGTGTGTAAATTTATTACACAGAGTGTAGAAATTGGTCAACAGCAACTCCTCTTTCTAACGTAATCGAACTATAACACGTAGTTTTTTAGCGTTCGAAGTGCAGCATATGTACAGGATTTATCGTCCCACACGATTTTTGGCACTTTCTCAGTGTATTCTACGATTGTGAAATTTTTGTACAAACATTTTGGAAGAATTTCACACCTTACATCTTTGCTTTAGTGCTGTATTCTCCAATATTTAAATATTTCATAGCATGAGAAAGTCAAACAGGGCTACCTGAAACTGCTAACGTTAAAATTGACTGTAAAAGTGAAATATGCCATCAGATACATCACTGAAAAATAGCTTCTTACCTTGTGAATACAGCAACCAGCCACTACCAAATTCTTTTAAGAACACGATGTATGCCATACCTTTTTCTTGACTAATGAATCTAACATTAGCATTAGGCTATCTAACAATAATATTAGCATTTTTAATGCTGTAAGCCAAATACCTTAGCGTAGCGTGAACTTCTCAAAAGTCAACTATTGTCATAGAGTTCAACTTCACAAGGGCATCCAGTGTGGCTAAGTGTCATTCATAAAAGGAACTATACACAGTTCTGCAAATCCCTTTCAGTTTTTTATATCTATATGTAAAGCAGATTACCTTTAAATTCTGCGTTACAAGTTGCCAATATTAATTTTATAAACTAAAATTCTATTTGCAGTGAGGCAACTAATTTCGTGACCCCAAAAGTTATTTTACACACTCATAAAATGAAACTTTTTGAACTTTCTGTCCACCAGTACTGCCTGAAGTAGCTCCTTTTTCTAAGAGCCACCAGTACTGTAAAAGCCCGTTATTTATTTCATTCAATCCTACATTGTTTTGACTAACAATCTGTTAAGCAAGTTTGACTATCACTGAACACAAGTAGTAGGGGTACTTGTATTCCTGGGAAGACAGTATTCTATATTTTTATTCCTTTCTTAAATTAATTTATGCATTTAAACGCTAAGCAGCTCTTCACCATCGTGCTTCATGCACACTGCAATAATCAAACAATATAGACGTGTCTATCAATTGTGTATATATCCCGCAGTAGCTATTTAATACACGATGTACCTGCTAACAACACTCGTATTTAGGTGACTCTTGCCGCTACCATGGCGAAGGTTCAAATTATCCTGCGACAGCAGCGTCTTTAGGGATTCCAGTTATTTTTACAAGGTCTTTGCTTCACATTAAGCCACAAGGCCAATGGGAAAGAAGGCCGCGACGCACATGTCATGTCACCTGTTCAAGGTATGCTCAGAGGTACGTAGCTTAACGTTATGCTCTATCCAGTGAAGAAGTTTATTACTACTGTAGTTGTTTTGATCATAGTCCTTGATATAGAAGGAAAAAAAAACCTGTTTCCTTGGTTTGTTCTACAAAACCTGTCCATTAGAAATTTAAAAAACAAAAGAAGAAAATTACAGCACACAATTTACAGTCTTGAGCACCGCAGTAAAGTATGTCTGTATGTACTGCCGTACAAGTTTTCAATGAACACAAATATTAAACTCCCTGGCAGATTAAAATTGTGTGCCGGAACTGGGACTCGAACCTGGGACCTTTGCCTTTCGGGGGCGAGTGCACTACCGACTGTGCTATCCCGACACGACTCACGATGCCGCCTCATTACTTTACTTCCGCCAGTACCTCGCCTCCTACTTTCCAAACTTCACTTTACTGGCGAAATTAAAGTTGTGAGGCGGCATCGTGAGTCGTGTCGGGATAGCACAGTCGGTAGTGCGCTTGCCCGCGAAGGCAAAGGTCCCAAGTTCGAGTCCCGGTTCCGGCACACAATTTTAATCTGCCAGGAAGTTTCATATCAGCGCACACTCCGCTGCAGAGTGAAAGTTTCATTCTGAACACAAATATGGTTTCTTAACTGACAGTAAGTTAAGGTGAAGTGTTGTTTACTTTCCTTCTCCTGGCTTTCCGCGCTAAGGTGCAGGCCTTGGTCTCCCGCATGTTGGAGTCCTCGGCCTGTCGTGGTGCCGCGAAGGCTGCGGCGTCTCTGCTGCTGTCTCCTCCTGGTCGTCCCTAGCAGCAGCCGTTCGCTTATTTCACAGGCGGCCACCGTCTCCCTCCGCCGGATCGTGTGCGCTGATTGGTCGTTGGCGATGTGTCGCTGTCTTCGTCCGCCTTAGGAAATGATCCGTATGGTGTACTCGGTGTGGCCAGCGGCCGCGCCTGGCGCCAACTAGCGGAGCGCGGCGGAACTACGGCGGTGGCGCGGTTTGGCAGTCGCTGTGAGCGATGACGTCAGAGCGCACCCTCTCGCCGCGCCGCGCTGCGTTTAGCCGTATAGGGACAACAAGCTTAACTCATGCATAGGTTTCAATGTGTTCGAGATTATCTATATTTTCGTGTATTATCATCATTGTTACAATTATTAAGCTCTATATTAGTTAGACTACTTTTTATGGTCTGTGAAATGCTAGTTTAAAGCCTCCGAAGGACGTCAACGTCTTTCACCATATCGGAGGGCGCTCCTTTTTTTTTTTTTTTTTTTTTTTTTTTCCTGGTTGAAGAGACTCCCACAGGCTTAGACCACATAGACCTGAGGTACGGAGAAAACCACGATAATATAACATTAAACTCTATTAATGTGTTTCCGTTTTGTACTCGGGAAAGTTACCTCACAATTTTTTTCATTTTTTTTCAGTTTTTGTCTTTGTTCGCTCTCAGTTCGCTTATTACTTTTGCAATTTTTGTTGTTGTTGAGAAATTTCATTGTGATGAAGGTGCGTGTCCTTACGAAACACATTACGGCAACGTCCTCCATTCCTGATACTTCACATTTATAATATCCTTTAGCCTTCCAAAAACGGCCTACGGTCAATGTAACTGCCGTGGAATTGTTGAAATTCTCTTTCCATTTTCAAAACCAATTCCATAAAACTTTCAGTTGGTTTTATTAAGGATCCCCTTGAAATTGTTTGAAGCCAGTTCTATCCTGAAAGCAGGCCGCGGTGGCCGAGGGGACTGAGGCGCTCCAGTCACGGTCTGCACGGCCACTACGATCGGGGGTTCGAAACCCCCTGTGGCATGGATATTTTTGCCGTCCTTTGTATAAGGTACTAAATAAGTAGTTTGTGAGTTTAGGGACTGATGACCCCGTAGTTAAGTCCCATAAGCGATACAAACAATGAATATTTGAACATTCATGAAACATTTACATGATCAGTCATTTTACCAAACAAATGTGCTAATTCAGGGTGTTTTGTTTTACTCTGTAAGCAACATATCCTGCAATCACCTCTAACAGCTCAACATTTTCCTTTAAATTTTGAACATTTTTCCTCTTCGTATTCGATGTAATTCTCAAAAATTTCTGCCACCACTGAAATCCGAAACATATATCGAACAGACACGAGCATATGCAACTGTAAACGAATCTGCACGTTTGCAAGTATTTATCCACCTTTTCATCTCACTGTCTTTAGGAAACACGTAAAACATAATTCCTAACTCCCTCGCTTGGCTACCGTGGTTAGTACAACTGGCGATTGCACAACAAACCATTCTTTTCCACTTAAAGGTTTACTGTTAAAAATAACCTCAGTACAGTGATAATTACGAGAATACTCTCAATCTACAGTCACTAAAAACAATTCACACTGACCTAAAAACCGTGTTCTCCCTCGTGTACACAACCGATACATCACGCACAATGGAAGTTAGCACGCTACGGCTGCTGAGCGCTGCGAGGGTGCGCCGTGACGTCAGCGGCGCGGCTTGCTACTGCGCATCCACCTCGTCATCCCTACCGTGTTTCTACCAACCGTGCTGCTACCGACACCACGGCATGGTGCGCAGTAGCTCATTAGTAACGTTATTTGGATCCTTAACTTGTTAAACTGTTTTGTTCCACGTGCCATTTGAAAAGTATGGTTATTGCTCTACGGTAGCGGAAGAACGTTGTTATCTGTTAAAACCTTATGTGGTGTAACATTAGCAGAGTAACGACATCAATTAAGTTAAGTAACGTAACAGAATTGAATAAAAGAAAAGGAATAACGGTAATGGAATAACATTATCAGTTGGAAAGTTAATCTGCGAAACCTTTTTAAAGTAACGAAATTAATTCCGATGCGTAAGTAAATACATTTTGCTAACAGTAAAGGAAGGCCGTTATTGGCCTCATTGAAGAGAATGGTACACGTACCGATAACTGGTAATCTGTGGTTCGTAATTTAAGAAAACGTTTTAGTAATATTATTCTGGACCTGTAATGAATTAATCCTGTTTGTCATGTGCTCTATTTGTTTTTAAATATGTTGAAAAAACTAAATAACAGTTTTTTTTTGGAGATTGGGGTAATTTCTAAGAGAAAGTTGACTGGTGAATATACTTAAAAAAAAAGAAAAAAAATACAGTATGCACAATTTTTTTTTTCTTTTTATTTTTTTTTTAAATGGGACCCAACTACGGGGTCATCAGTCCCTAAACTTACAAACTACTTACGAACTAGGTGGGCACAAATATCCATGCCCGAGGGGGGATTCGAAGCCCAGACCGTAGTGGCCGTGCAGACTGTGACTGGAGCGCCTCAGTCCCCTCGGCCACCGCGGGCGGCTGCACAAACAATTCACATATCTATGACTACTTACATAACTTCTTTTACTTTCGTTTTTACGGAAGTGACTAATGGCAAAATCTTACTAATTTTTGTACGTAAGATACTGAGCAATGTGGTGCAGTACAACACACTGTACTCGTATTTGAGAGAACAGGCAAATACTAGCCTGAGCTCCATCTCTAATGGCCACGCTATCGACGCAAGGAACTACACTTGGTTTCCTTCCTTCATTCTTCATAGTTAGATGACCAATATTTGAATGAAATTAAAATTGTGTGCATGATGTTAAGAACAATTTGTAGAGAATTTTTGGTAAATTTAGGTAACTGTATTTGTTCATCTAATTTCTAAAAAAAAATGTCAATATCGGGGCCAATGAATCATGTAAACAATAAATATTTCTTAATAACGTTATGTAAATCAAACATATTCCTTCTAAATCGATTTTTTAACGAAAAGAAAAGTCGCCATTCAAGTCATATTCAATACGTAATTCGGTGGGATGCCGTGTAAGAAGTAACCTTTGTTTATCCGAAATCGCCGCACTGACAATCGTCCCTGTTTACTCCGGTGCAGAACTCGCGCCGGCCTCAAACACCGACTCAAGGACGAGACATCCGCTGCTGTTAACTAGAGGACAGGAATGAATCGCGTTATCTCAACTGCTCACTGATATGTGCGCAACTTTCTTTCTTAACAGGGGCCATTTTCCATTGCTGATACAGAACGAAAAATGTGATCTGATCCTAGTTTGTAATGTTGTGGAGTGAATTAAGTCGGAGTTGTAAGTTTTGTAATATTCGTAGAGTCCATCTGTGGGTTTCCATATGTTGTGCTAATTCTTTGTTGCTAAATGACAACTGTAGAATAACTATATTGACTGGTAACATAAAAAGTCGTGATGAAATACGTTCAAACTGCAGTGGTCATCAGTCCCTAAACTTATAAATTACTTAAAGCAACCTAACCTAAGAAGAATACACACACCCATGCCAGAGGGAGGACTCGAACCCCAGACTTTATGTTACGGTAGTAACGCTAAAAGTGGGCCTTTGCGATCGTCTTTTGACAGCTCGAAATTTAACTGAAAATACGGCTTAACCATTTATCTGACACTGAAATTGAATAACCGAATTTGTAGAGGAGAAAATTCTCTATAACTTTGCTCCCCTATGTTTTTTTTTCCATACCCGTATCCTTTGAGAGATATTTGCGAAATAACGGAGATTTGTAGAGCTGGGTTTGAACGTGACTCGAACTGTTCGATCAATTTACGTCATAGTACGGGAAATCTCGGGATATGGGAACATTCGATCACGGCGCTATCTGGCAATGTCAGTACGTACTATCACTACGATTTACAGCGATAATATTCATAAATATTTTCTGCGCTGTCCAGTAAACTACTAATAAAGAAGATTGTGTCATTAATGTATTATGGGTAATAATAAGTATGAAATGCAGACTGTAATAGCAGGTCATAATTAAAAAAGCAACGAATTTAGGCTATACGTTGTTGTTGTTGTGGTCTTCAGTCCAGAGACTGGTTTGATGCAGCTCTCCACCCTACTCTATCCTGAGCAAGCCTTTTCATCTCCTCATAAGAACGATAACCCACATCCATTTGAATCTGCTTACTATACGCGTCTCTTGGTCTCCCTCTGCGATTTTTACCCCACACACTTCCCTCCAACGCTAAATTCACAATTCCTTGATGTCTAAGAATGTGTCCTACCAATCTATCCCTTCTTTTAGTCAAGGTATGCCAGAAATTTCTTTTCTCCCCAATTCTGTTCAGTACCTCCTCATTAGTTACGCGATCCACCCACCTAATCTTCAGCATTCTTCTGTAGCACCACATTTCAAAAGCCTCTATCCTCTTTCTGTCCACACTGCTTATCGTCCATGTTTCACTCCCATATAAGGCAACACTCCATACAAATGCCTTCAGAAAGGACTTCCTTAGGCTTAAATCAATATTCGATGTTAACAAATTTCTCTTTTTCAAAAACGCCTTTCTACCCATTGCCATTCTGCATTTTATATCATCTGTACTGCGACCATCATTTGTTATTTTACTGCCCAAGTAACAAAACTCATCTACCTCCTTTATTATTTCGTTACCTAATCTAATTCCTTCAGCATCACCTGATTTATTTACACTGCACTCCATTACCCTAGTTTTACTCTTGTTAATGTTCATCTTATATGCACCTTTCAGCACACTGTCCATTCCGTTCAATTGCTCTTCCAGGTCCTTTGCTGTATCTGACAGAATTACTATGTCGTCGGCAAAACGCAATGTTTTTAATTCTTCACCCTGAACTTTAATTCCTTCTCCAAATTTCTCCTTGCTTTCCTTTATAGCTTGCTCAATGTACAAATTGAACAACATTGGGGAAAGGCTACAACCCTGTCTTACTCCCTTTCCAACCACTGCATCCCTTTCATGCCCTTCAACTCTGACAACCGCTGTCTGGTTTTTGTACAAGTTGTAAATAACCTTACGCTCCCTATATTTTACTCCTGCTTGCTTCAGAACTCTAAAGAGTTTATTCCAATCAACATTGTCAAAAGCCTTCTCCAAATCTACAAAAGTTAGAAATGTTGGTTTGCCTTTTCTTAATCTATCTTCTAGGATAAGCCGTAAAGTGAGTATGGCCTCCCGTGTTCCTACATTTCTCCTGAACCCAAACTGATCTTCCCCAAGGTCGGCTTCTACCAGCTTTTCCATCCTTCTGTATATAATTCGTGTTAATATTTTGCAACCATGACTTATTAAACTGATGGTTCTGTAGTTTTCACACCTGTCTGCACCCGCTTTCTTTGGAATGGGGATTATAACATTTTTCTTAAAGTCTGAGGGTACTTCACCTGTCTCATACATCTTACGCACAATGTGAAACAATTTTGTCATGGCTGGTTCTCCCAGAGACTTCAGTAGCTCTGACGGGATATCATCTACTCCAGGGGCCTTGTTTCGACTTAGATCTTTCAGTGCTCTGTCAAATTCATCTCTCAGTATAGTATCTCCTATTTCATCATCATCTACATCCTCTTCCCTTCCTACAATATTGTCTCGAAGTTCATTTCCTTTGTAGAGCCTCTCTATATACTCTTTCCACCTTTCAGCTTTCCCTTCTTTGCTGAGAACTGGTTTTCCATCAGTGTCCTTGATATTCATAGAGCTGTTTTTCTTATCGCCAAATGTTTCTTTTATTTTCTGGTAGGCTGTATCTATTTTTCCCCTATTTATACATTCTTCTACATCCTTGCATTTGCCTTCTAGCCATTCCTGCTTAGCCATTTTGCACTTTCTGTCAATCTCATTTCTTAGTCGTCTGTACTCCATTTTGCCTGATTCATTTACTGCATTTTTATACTTTCTTCTTTCATCGATTAAATTTAGTATCTCCTGTGATATCCAAGGATTCTTTGTAGGTCTTGCCTTCCTACCTATTTTGTCCTCTGCTGCCTTCACTATTTCATCTCTCAATTTTACCCATTCCTCCTCAACTGTTTTCTTTTCCCCTGTTTCTGTCAATTGTTGCCTGAAGCTCCCTCTGAAATTCTTAAGAACTTCAGGTTCCTTCAATTTATCTAGGTCCCATCTCCTTATTTTCCTACCTTTCTGTAGTTTCTTCAGTTTCAGCCTACAGTTCATAACCAAAAAGTTGTGGTCAGAGTCTATGTCTGCTCCTGGGTATGTCCTACACTTCAAAACCTGGTTCCGAAATCTATGTCTTACCATTATAAAATCTATCTGGTATCTCCCGGTGTCTCCTGGTCTCTTCCACGTATACAACCTTCTTTTGTGATTCTTAAACCAGGTGTTTGTTATAACTAAATTATGTTCCGTGCAAAATTCTACCAGGCGGCTTCCTCTTTCATTCCTTTTTCCCAGACCATATTCACCCACTATCTTCCCTTCCCTTCCTTGTCCTACTACCGAATTCCAGTCTCCCATAACAATTAAGTTTTCCTCTCCCTTAATTGTCTGAATAATTTCCTTTAGCTCCTCAAATATTTCTTCGATCTCCTCATCATCGGCAGAGCTAGTTGGCATATAAACCTGTACTACTGTTGTCGGTGTTGGCTTCGTATCTATCTTGACTACGATAATGCGATCACTGTGTTGGTCATAGTAGTTTACCCGCATTCCTATTTTCTTATTCATTATCAATCCTACTCCTGTGATACCCCCAATTGATTTTGTATTTATAATCCTGTATTCACCTGACCAGAAATCCTGTTCATCCTGCCACCGAACTTCACTAATCCCCACTATATCTATCCTCAACCTATCCATCTCCCTTTTTAAATTTTCTAATTTTCCTACTCGATTAAGGGATCTAACATTCCACGCTCCGACCCGTAGAATGCTAGTATTGTCAGGCTATACGTAAACAATAGCAATCGCGATTTAAAATTCTAGTGCTGCGATCTAGCGGCGCCTGTTGGTACTTCGTTAACAGCAGCTCGTGCACTGTTCATTCCGTGGTTGCAATTACAGTTCATTTTTGTATGAATTATTTCCGTTATTGGGTATTAAATTTCTAATGTTTTCTCTATTCCATCTGTTTTAATCTTTCTTTCCATGCGTTTAAAAGGTGGTAACGTTTTTATCTGTTACTATTATTTGCTATTACTTATTATCACATTAAACGTAATTTCTACTTATGAAGGATTCACAGTAGTGTAACATACTTCCAGAAACAACATATTTTCCTTTGACTGTTAGCTTTGCAGTAATTTGATGCAGTAATCCTGTTATAGTAGCAGATATTTTGTTTATCAATGGATCATATTTTGTAGTGATATCAGGCAGGTCACTTATGCACCGTTTCAAACAAAATATCCAGTTTATCATAGTGACGCCCTTTTTTTACATGTACTTATACCTCGTATGAAATCAGTTCTTACCGAAGCAATAGCCCGGTAACTTCAAAATTTCCATCGTACTGTTTGCAGATACGCAGCTCGAGACATTTGATATCTGAGTGTTCGAATAGTTCGATACTGTATCGAGCTCTCCGCTGTATCGGGAAATCCCGAACATGTTCGAACGCGAGTACCGTTTGCCCAGCCCTAGAGTTTTGACACCCTCCATTGAATTGACGAAACGCCATACGCCATCTTGCGTTGCGTATTTTCTTATTGTAACTTACACGATGGCATTTCAAAGCAATGGCGCACTGAAGAATTAACAAAAACACGTAGTTCTTCGCACGATAAATGATATTCTAGTGTCTAACTCAAAATGTTCAAATGTTTGTAAATCTATCGGACCAAACTGTGTGGTCATTGGTCCATAGCTTACAAACTACTTAAACCTAGGTAAACTAACGTAAGGACAACACACACACACACACACCCATGCCCCAGGGAGGACTCTAACCTCCGACAGCGAACAACCGCGCGTTCCGTAGCGAGGCGCTTTAGACAGCTCGGCTACTCCACCGCGGCTAAAGAACGCAACTTGCAATTGTTAGCCGTAGCGCAGTGTACAATGCGTTGGTGTGTGATGATCAAGGTTAGTGGTTCGGAACCCACCACTACCTATTTTTTTCCCTAAAACGGTTTTAGACACTTTTATTAATTAAATAGAGCTATGTACTCCAGTGTTTAGAACTGTGCATATGTAAGAATGCTCCCTCTAAAATGCGTGTTTGTCCTATTTCGTGAACATGCCGTGAAATACGTAACAACGAATTGAACAATGGTCTTCTGAAGCATTTGCACGTAAACTGGGAGGACACTGTAATAATGAACATTCTGCACAAAGTGCTGATACAGGTAGTTTCGTATATAAAGGAAGTCACAGAATTCTGTGGAAACCGTAGTTCCTTAATGAAACAGAAGGAAATTGTACACACTGCAACAAATTACCTTGTTTACTTTTTTCTAAGCGTTTATCCACTATTTGTGGAATATATTGAAAGTCATTAATTAGAATCAGTGCATTTACTAAAATGTTTGACTTTGACATGGTTCCTATGGGAGCTTTTAACGTAGACGGTATTATCCTTCCTGTAGTTCAGATATGACTTCGTTTATGATACACCGTTCTGCGCTAAAATAAAGAGAAAATTGTATTTCAAACCGTGATTACGTTTTCTTTTACAGCTAAAATCACAAACGGAATAGCTGTGGTAGTACTGAATTCCACATACCTCTAGTACTCAATATATATACAAAGTTAGTACCATCAATACGTCATTTACAGCAGTCCCCCACGCAGGAGTAGCCGAGCGGTCTGGAGCGTCACGTTGCGGATCGCGCGGCCTCCCGCGTCGGAGGTTCTAATCCTCCCTCGGGCATGGATGTGTGTGTTGTCCCTAGGTCAGTTTAACTTCGTTTAACTAGTTTGTAAGACTAGAGACTGATGATCAACATAGTCTGGTCCCGTAGAACTACAAACATTTTACAACAGTAATTTTTTGTAACTCTCCCCTTACAGACCTTTTTTGCAAAAATAACGGCGATTTGACAGCCCCTCTTGATTTCTGGCTTGGGTGTGTGTGTGTTGTCCTTAGTGTTTAAGTAGTTTGTAAGTCTAGGGACTTATGAGCATAGCGGTTTGGTACATTAGGTTTACAAACAAACATCCATCCACATCCATTCTCCGCAAGCCACCTCACGCTGTATGGCAGAGGAACTTTGTGTATAATTGTCACATGCTTCTATACCAGCGGCGCATGGGTCGGAGGAAACATGACTGCCGGTAAGGCTCTGCGTAGGCCCTAATCTCTAATATTATCTATGTGGTCGCTTCGTGAGATATAAGTGGGAGGAAGCAGTATATTTGCTGACTTTTCATGAAACATCGGTTGTCGGAACTTCGTCAGAAGGCCGTACCCCTGTCCAAATCTTCTCGTTTGCAGTGTCTCTCACCGGAGTTTTCTAATCATGTCCGTTACGATATCGCTCTGTCACTATTCCTTGCATCATGTACCAATTCGCTACAGATCATTTTTGATTTCTACCCCTTTTCCAGTGTTGAGACCTCTCGATAAACTACAGTACCATCCGCAAAATGCCTCACTGAGCTTCCTATGTTATCTACAAGATCACGATCATGTCTATATATTGTGAAAAGCAACAATTCTGTACCACTCTCGTAGGGCACGCATGAGATCACTTGATCGTCTGAAGACGTCTCTCGGTTGAGAATGACATGCTGCGTCCTCGTAGCTGGAAACGCCGCAATGCATTCACACAGTCGGTCTGATATTCCATATGCTCGCACTTTGTTCATTAAGCGACAGTACGAAAGGGTGTTGAATACCTTGTGGAAGACAAACACGACATCTATATGTGATACTGTAGCCACTGGATCTCGTGGATGAAGAGCGCGATTTCTGTTTCACATGATCTTTGCTATCGGAAACCAGGCTGATTCTTATAAAGGATATTTAATATAATACCCGAACATATAATGTATTCCTAAATTCTGCAACGACCCGAAGTCAGAGATATAAACCTATAGTTTTGTACATCTGATAGAAGACTATTCTCATAAACTGAAATGACTTGGGCTTTTTTTCCAATCCTTAGGAACGCTTTGCTACTCTATAGACCTTCGGTACACTGCTGCTAGAAGGTGGGCAAGTTCCTATACATACCTATGTGAAATCGAATGAGTATCCAATCAGTTCAAGTGGTTTTTTCTCTGTTCAACGATTTCAGTTGTTTCTCTGCCCCTCTGACATTTATTTCAATATCTGCCGTTCTGTCGTTTGTACGATTATTTACAGGAGGAACTACAGCTTTGGTAAAAGAAATTTAGTATTCGCGCCTTTTTTGCATGTTATTCCCTATTGCAACGCCATTATGGCATGACAATGTCTGGATATCTCGTTTCGACCCGTTTTGACGTAGGACCAAAATTTCATAGGATTTTCTTCCGAGTCGATACGAAAAACAATAATTTCAAAGTCGTTGAACGACTTTCTCATGGCAGCCCTTACTCTATTTTTGTCACCATTGAACTTCCGGCTAAGTTTAGAATTACAGTGCAGTTCTCTTTGCTTTAGTAACAGTTTCCTTACTCGGTGGTTGAACCACGATGGTTCCTTCTCATCTCTTACAATTTTAATCAATTGATACTGTAAGGTTCTCTGGATCTGCCATCCGTCTTAAACATATTAGTCTCCCAGATTGTATCAGGTCACTTAAAATCTACACCTAAAACTGTAACAAGAATAGAATATCTTTGGCAAAAATTATACACGTCTTCCGCGACTACTGCTGTTGAGCCAGGTGATGTAAAAACACTGTCATTAGTCCAAATTGTTTCATATTCCGGATATGTAATAATTTTACTCGATAGCATACTATTTTTGTTGCAATAAACACGCCTTCGCCTTCAGTGTTCAGCCTAAGTCTGCGGTATACGTGCCAGTCCGAGTTAAGGATTTCATTATTGTTGACATCTGGTTTGAACCAGGTTTTCATCTCTAGTACGATGCCGATCGCGGTGGCCGAGATGACTGAGGCGCTCCAGTCACGGTCAGCATGGCCACTACGGTCGGGGGTTCGAATCCCCCCTCGGGCATGGATATTTGTGCCGTCCTAGTTCGTAAGTAGTTCATAAGTAGTTTGTAAGTTTAGGGACTGATGACGCCGTAGTTAAGTCCCATAAGCTTAACACACATTTGAACATTTTTCTAGTACTATGTGGGTATTGTGACTATCTAAAAGTGAGAGCATTTCTGGGATCATTCCATAGACGCTCCTACATTTAACTTTTACGAAATTAATCCAGATCTGACAATGCGTGGTAGGGTCCATGGCACGGGAAATTGTGCGAATATTATTCTGAGAGTAGATAAAATCGCAACACGGCAAAAGGGTAGCGAAATGCAGGAGGATCTGCATCGCACTGACGAATGGTACAGGCAGCATCAACTGAGCCTCAACATAAGCAAGGATAGGTGCCGCGTTTACGTACACAGAAACAGCAGTACGAACTCTGGAAACAGTTACTTCCATGAAATATCTGAATGGAGACATAAGGGTCCATTTGAAGTGGTAGGACCATGTAAAATCAATCCTGGGTAAGGCAGTTTCCAGAATGCCATTCATTAAAGAAATCTTCAGGATGAGTAGTCAGTCAACAAAGGAAGTAGCTCACAAAACTCTTGTCTGTATATTGCTCATCAGTGTAGCATCTGTTCAAGTGTTCAAAACGTTTGTAAAAGTACTGGACCAAACTGTTGCATCTGGAGCAGGTAGGATTAATAGAGGTCACAAGATCCAAAGAAGAACAGCACGCTTCGTTAGACGCTCATTTAGAAAGCGCGAAGGTGTCTCGGATGTTATTAGGAAACTCCAGTGGCAGACGCTGTATAGCAGTCGGGCTTCTGTCAGAGTATCGAGAGCGTGCCGTACGTTTCATGAAGAGACAATCAACATGTTGCTTCCTCTTAGGTATATATCGCGAAGCGACCACAACAGTAAAGTTAGAGAGATTGGTGCCCATATTTTTATTCAAGAGTTTTAATAAAGAGTTACTTGCCAATCAATCCAATAACACTGCAACCACGATTTATAATCGCAAACGCTGTCATTAACGTAGAAAACCTCGCAGTATTATAGCTTTCAATGAGCGGCGTTGATGTGATTTCAAGTGTGGTTAGATAAAGATGGCAATGCCACATTTTTGGTGTGGTCTTTCCACAGTAATATCCATGCATGGGATTT